>JAIXHY010000071.1:0-230882 GCA_020449905.1 Globodera pallida
TTGTTTAAATATATTACGATTTTCTCCTACCAGGTCAAAAGCCACGATTCGATACATGTCCGGGAACTCCTTGTCCCAAAAAGCCTGAACCACACCGAGATGCACCAGCCCATAAGATTTTGCGTTCCCGTCTATTCCTAAATTTCCCATCAATTCCAAGACCATTTCCCACTGTTTTTTCTCGGATTTCATCATATAACGGAATTTATCCTCCGTAATCTCCTTATTGATTAGTTGATATTTTTGGGCGAGCTCCAAAGCATAAAAAAGGCCTAAAATTTAATGTAAGAATTGGGTTTTGAACGCGTACCCTTACTAAATTTTCCTTTTGGGGTAGAAAGTCGACCTAACTCCTTAATTTCGACCAAAAGATTGAAGCAAACCATTTTTAAAAAATGAACGTAAATTGAGAATATTTATCTAAAAAAAAAGGTTATGTTCTTTTTGTGAGAATGAATGAATGAATACAACGACTGAATGGTGGAATTGTTTGCCAGTTTGGGCGGAGTTTTAGCGTGCCATCACCCCACGATTACGAAATCGAGCATGACCGCCGGTTAAACTGACAGCTGATAGAGTGCACAAGAACGCAACGACCGGAGATTCTTGATGGAGGGGCCAACCATATGACCTTCAAACTATAAAGAATTTGGGTATTTTGATTGACAGCTATGAAAATCGGCTGGCACGAAAATTCAAAAGTGACAGTTTTGTGGATGATTAATTGAAATAAAAATAAATTTGACCGAAACAGATCGAGTGGTACCAAAATAAAGACCGAATGAATAAGTCTCGTGTAGAACTATAGGCTAACACATCTCTTTTGGATAGGGTTCGAAACTAATTTTGTTTTTTTTTGCAGAGGGTCGGGGACGAACAAAATGATGAAGTCGGGGATCAGCGGTGAAGAAATTTGTTCATAACATTTTTTTTTATATAAAAAATTTCAGCATTTTTTTCTAAAATTTTAAGCTATGTCGGCAGCAGGCAAAAAATAAATTAATTTATTTTAATTGTGTTCCTCCTCAAAAACCTCAAGAGTGAAGACGATTTGCTAATTTGTGAAAAAATATTTGCGGATTTCTCGACATGTTTTGCCAATTTGGCAACATTGTTTAAATTTGTGAGTTATCAGTAAAAATTCTAAGTCTTCGATAAATGGCTATAGCATTATGGTATTGAAACTTTAAAAAATATATAAAGAAAATTACTCTTATTTTCTGCATGAATTAACATCACTCATCTTTGCTTTTTTTCTGTCAGAAAAAAAGATTCACTAGCATTTTTGAGCCATCGTTTGGCAAGTCCAAAAATATTTTCTTCCCTACATCTGAACCTTTATGAACAAAGTTATTATCGATTAAAGACCTAAACCCTAGATATAATACACTAGGGTTGGACAAGAACAGGTATCCGGAACCGGGACCGGTATCCGGATGTTTTGGGCAAAAAGATTCACTAGAATTTTTGCGCCATCGTTTGACAAGTCCAAAAATATTTTCTTCCCTACATCTGAACCCTTATTAATACTATATTGGGATGAATTCGTGTTTCGCGCCGAAAAACAAAATCTCACGCCAGCGCGCCGAAGGCGAGCTGGAAGTTGTGGATTGCTTAAGCAACTTTTTTTTTGAGGCGCATCCAGGACAAATATTTTCATGGGACTCAGTTGCACAACTGAGTCCAAGGAGCCGAGTTGCGGCTCAAATCGGCAGTTGCACAAAGGAAAATTCATTTCTTTTTGCTCCAATCACTTAGCACTTGTTGAGAGGATTTTAAGTTGGGATGTCTGGGACAACTTTGCTGTTGAACATTTTTCGATTCGACAGCCCAGTTTTTCTGGAAAAATGGATAAAAATTGCTGGGTCGAAATTTTGAAAATCGTTTTTTTTTGTCCCTAACTTTTTGTACATTTCCCGTATCACTTAGCGATTTTCTCCATTATTGTATAGCTTAACAAACTGCGTCGAATGGTGTTTAGTTGGAGCGAAAATTTTTTGAAAATTTCGAGCTAGGCCCCTCGAAGGTTTTTCGGTTTTTTGTCATTAACTTTTTTTTCACCTACATTTCAGGCGAAATAAAGAGCGCTTTCAAAACCCAACATTACAAGAGCTATCGATTGGTGTTTATTAGGCCTGAAAATTCCGAAAAACGCTTTTTGCCCCCCAAGTGCACCGGTGACGGAATGGTGAATGGTGGGGGTTGGGAGGGGCGGGTGGGGGTTCGAATCCGCTTGGCTTAAATTATTTTTTACGACTTTCTGTTGATATGAACGGTAGTGGTAATATTTTCTAAAATTCTTTTAAATTATTCCCGAGTTTTTAAAAATGTTTTTGTAGGTTGTTTGTAAATTTTTTGAAATTCCATTTTTTTTTTGCTCACCAAAATTGGGGTAATGTTATGAAAATTCATAACTTTTTTTTTTGAAAAAGAGCATTTTGAATGAATTTGGTATCATAAAATGCACAAAAATATGCGCTATTTTCAGTAAAAAGTGTTTGATGAAAGGCTTTGGATTGAAAAAAGTTATGGTAAATTTTTGGAAAAAAAATGAATTTTTCACAAAAAAAATCATAAAAACTTTTTGAATAAGGATTTTCAAAAATACTCTCATTACATAAATAGCTAATTTTTTCTCTATTAGAAACTATTAAGTTGGATTTAAAGCGTTGAGACTAAACCGAGTTATGATCAGAAAAGTGGGTTTTGGATTCAAACCCAAAGAGGGGACCCTTAATTTAATAATGTAAGCTGGCTCACATTTTATAATTTTATTTGGCACTCGCTGATTATATTAACCGATATTTTCAAATTAATTTATTCAGTAATAGCATAAAAAATTACACAACAGCACATTTTTTCTATAATATTTATTTATTATATAGTTATAAGCTTTTTTATTTTTTTTTATTTAAAGATATATTAAATTTAAAATTCCCGCTGGAATTGCATAATATAAAGAAATTGCAATAACAATGAATTGCTTGAGAAAAGTAAAATTTGTATAAGGTTGATTCAATAAAACATAACAGATTCTATCTTTCAAAAGAACAAATTATTAAATAAAAAATGTATAAAACTCAATTAAAGTCATATTTAAAAAAAAGTGATTCTATAAAGTATTATGAGTCTCTAATAAAAACTACTGAATTTAAGAATTTTCAACTTTAGGTAATTTTAAATTAGTAAAACGATCTATGAATGCTTGAATTGAATTTAGCACTGCAGATGGAATCAGACAGAAATCATGTTCTCAACAATGAATGATATAAGGACAAAAATTTTGTTAATTTTTTTTAAACAAGTCAAACACCTTTATAATTGAGAATCAAAAAGGTGACAAATCACGTCTAGTTAATAAATAAATAATTTATTTCATATTTAATGCTATCAATTTACTTTGTTATTATAATGGTATTTGTTTTGAATTGATGAAAGTTTAATGAACTAAGTAGGAAAACATGTTTTATCTAAATAGTTTAGTTTTTAATTTACCAAATTTAAGATTTAAATTAAAAAATCATTTTTTAATCCCACTTATTGTGTAATTGTTATTGAAGATCATAGGCGATTAGGTTACATAAAAACTTTATGAACAGTTTAGTATTTCATATTTAATTTTAAATCCGCGGTCAGAAATGTGCAATGCCTTTTAAAGTCAATCAATCGTATGTTTTTTAAAATTAAAATTTTACCTAACCTTTGAAAAATTAAAAAACTGATTATTTTTCGATTTTTGGTGAATTTTTTTTATTTTTTAATTTAATTTTCACCTGATCGAACTGCTAAACGGATTAGGCTGCTGGTCAACAAATATGTTTAATGGCCACACAAATATGAATTTCTAGATTTCAATTTAAATATATATTTATTTTTTGTGATTTGTTTAAACCGATTAATGCTTACAAATGCCATTTCCCCATTTTTCCTAAATTTATGATAATTCCATTTTAATTTTTGAATTTGATAAATTTAATAATCAATGAAAAAAGAATATAATATGTTATGTTACATCTTGCGTCTTTCATTGTTCCAGGCCAAACTCCAGTGACAGTTCCAATTCCAAGAACAGAAAAAAAATAAAATTAAAATTACACATGCCAGAAAAAGCGAACTAAAAAGCGTGCAGAACTTGAAAAAGAGGCAAATGATGCCCATAGTGCGGTCGAAACAAAGTGAACCACTCTTCAACCCAAGACACCAAGAAAGTTAGAAAAAAGATTGAATTCAATCAAAATCATTCAGAAACAAATGATGCACTATTGAGAAAAATATATAGCAATTTTCAAAATGAATTAAATTAGGTATCTATTATTAGCCATAATTTCAAAATTCAAGGAAAGTCCGTTTAAATTAATGCTACAGCTCAAAAATTCTCAAAAAACTTGGAAGCATTAATAATCAAGAATAATAATTTTTAAATTGTGTAAGTAATTTGCAAAATGTAAAATTTTTAATTATTTTAATGTAGCGCTAGGCATTTTGTTTAAACAAATATTTAAACAAATAAAATGGACAGCAAAAAAGACATTGTGATGCCAAATGCAATAAATGAGTTAAAAGAATGTAAACACGCGTGAAGTTTTGGATGACAAAAGACTGCGTGAGTTGTACGCAAAGGCCCATCCGGTTTTTTGGACAAAATGCGCGAAGAATTGCCATATTTTAAAATTCAAATAAAAAATCCAACAAATTAATTATAGCGTTTTTAATCAAGAAAAGAAAAGAAGTAATTCTTTTGTTTTTGCCATTTGTGTTCAAATATGAATGGTTCATTGTAGTTTTTTTGGTGTACTTGATGGTCATCGGACCAATTAACTCTTTCGACAAAACTCCTTAATATCAAAATAATAATATTAATTAAAAAAACAAGAAAATGACGCATAAACAACGACTATTCAATTTTCAATTTAAATTTGGGGAAAATAATAAAGAAACTAACTGATAAAAAAGTTTATTTGAATAATTATTAGTCCTAAGTCTTAATTAAAATAATAATTAATAATAATTGAAGGACACTCAAAGTTGAAAGAATTTACATTTTTTTATTTCCCATAAAATTAAGTCCTATTTAAATATATAATAAAATTTAACATAAAACATCAAGCGATAGAAACTGCCCACCAATAAAATGCCTTTTTTGGGTGATCTTTATAACACTTCCAATAAACGCAAATTACAAATAAAAATTGTATCCGATATACAAAAATTTAAATTGGAAACAACTAAAGCATTTAAATTTTATGATTCAAAATGAACCTAAATTAAAAACATGAAAATAAATTACAAAATCTCTTGAGCGATTCTAATTGTATTTTTTTATCTTATTTTAATTTAATTTTAAATAAAAACTCTTTTTTTTTAAACCAACAACTATTCTGTTTTTGCTCATTATATTTTTATGTTTAAATAATATTATTAATAAGCTTACTCATATCTTTTTAATTTAAAATTTATTAATTATTAAATAAAATAACACCATTCCATTATTTAATATTGTAGTTATTTTGCTTTGATTTATATATTTGCACCACTAATTATTGCCTATTTATTATAAGCTTATGTTTTAAATGCAAATGTCCAGCAAATGATTCAATAAATTCGTTTATCCGTTATAAATGGGCAATTAATATTGTTTGGAAATGAACAAATGTTTAATTTTTGCATTTTATGTTGACAAGAGCGTCACTGTGAAGTGTCAATTTTTTACGTAAAATAAGGAAACTGTGCAAAGTTATCTGTTATGCTTAAATATAAAAGCACTTTGACCAAATATGCAATATTATTTAATTAGATTTCAAATGAATTATTTAAAGTAGGGTTTATTGCATTATGTTTTAAATTTATACGATCAAATTTTAGAATTTTCAAATTTTAGCAAATATTTGATTGAGTTCGTCATTTGACACGTTTAAAATTCGCCTTTAAGTTTTTGAAATTATTTAAAAATTTTTTTTTTATTAATAAGAATTTATTTTTTACATATCCAAGTTTTCACGATAACGTTGTATTATATAAAATTTTTTTGGTTGATTACTAAATGCTCTTAAAAGTCCTAGCATTCCTAATCATACTATCTCTCTGAAAAATAAATCAATACCGGTTCTCATGTGTTAAATTGCTTTTATTGTTTTTAAGTATTCATTTTTATATGATATTATATTGTAAATTTCAAGCGGGAGATTTGCTGCAAAACAATTTTTTTAGTATTTATAAAGCTGTCAGATTAAGTTGTTTTGTTTACAATCGTCTTATGGCTATTATTTTTTTGAATTAGAACTCATCGTGATTCGGATAATTTATAAGATTTGATGCGTTAACTAGATATTAATACATTTCAGTTATTTAAAACATTATACTCAATGTTTCAATATTAAATTTTTTGAATAATCGTCAGTTGGTTGGTCTATTAAAGACCCAAGGTATGTTAGTAAAATTCATATACTTTAGAGAATTTTAACGACATTCTTCGTCCTTGACGCTTTTACTCTCTACTCTTTTGTTGGTGGGCTCTCTCAGCACCTGGCCCGAAAGTTGGCTCAAACTTGTTAAAACAAATTATTATATTGCTTTTTGTTTTGGTTATAATTTTTATTATAGTTTACCATTTAAATTACCAATTCACTAATTTGCAGTAAATGAGTTGAAATTATGAGTCATTTTGCAAGCTGGCAAAACATTGCATTAAAGTAGGCATTTGTAACAATTGGTATTATTTTTACAAATATTCAAATGGTTTTAAAAACAAGGGTTCTGCAAATCATAGCAGCAATTTTAAAATATTTTGTTAGTAAAAGTTGAAAAATTATTTATATATGTATGTTAACGTCCTATTTATGTACAGTCAAAGATGGTGATGCATTTTGTTGTAAAGTATTTTACTGTAATTAATTGATAAATAAAATGCTTTAAATTATTAAATGTAAATAACAATTTACAATTTAATAAAATTTAATACAATATTTTATTTAACTCTCAAAGATAATAAAATAAAGTTATTGTCACAGGAATAAGTAATTTAACGCGTATATTAAATTAAAACGGTCATCTTCGCTGTTTAATGAATTTGACTTTAAATTTTTTACTATTTTGCAAGTATTAAATTTTTTCATTCATAAATATTTAAATTATACATAAAAAACTAAGTGTAAGAAATAATTAATAACGTTATACTTATATCGCAAATTTAACGAATTAACTCTTTGGTAGTATTGGTTACAACTAGGGTTGGCAGTTCCGGACCGAACGGGACCAGACTGAACCGTAAAAACCGGGATTTTTTCGGGTCAGTTCTGTTCTCGATTCCGGTTCGGCCCGACTCAGCGGCCAGGCCCCTCCCATTCTTAAAAATTGATTCTTTTCAAAAGGCGAGCGCAAAAAAAAAAGCCAATAAAGATTTTAATCATACAAATTTCAGCGTCAGACGGTTTGAACCGACTTTGAATCCAGTTGCCCAGCGGACGTTCTTTCAAAACAACTTCAAATGCGCGTTCCTAATTTATTAAAAAAAATACAATTTTTTTATATTTAAAATTAAAAACTTAAAATCATCACATATTTAGCGGTAATTTTATCTTTAAAAATTACTATCATAGTGAAAATAATTAAACATAAGCCGAAAATTGTTGCTTTATTTGTGATTTTCAATTTTAGATTAACTATTTTAATGTAGTATTATAAGTTTCTGTTCATTACATAATAAAGCGGAACACATTGGCATAGATGGTAAAATTCTCTATTTGGACAACATTTGTCGATATTACTATGTCGATCCTGGCAGCAGGAGAAAAGTTAAAATTATTACCTATATATTAGATCAGTAATAAATTCGTCACAATTACAATTAGCAAATTTTTTATTTTAGAATTTTGTTTGTATTATTTTGTCCAACTTTATTTGGGGAATTTTATAGTGTTCGGTGATTATTTTTTAAATTTTAGTTTATTTAAATCGGACACAATGCAAAATGAAGCGGAAGTCATCTCTCAAACAGCTGCCTGTGTATATCTTATTTTTCAATCAACAAATTCGTTTCAATAAAATAGTGAATTTAAATTTTTAAATTATTTAATTATCTTTTCTATATAATTTTATTATGTGAGGGTTTATATTTTTTCATAGATTTAATTGTGTAGTTGCCACCTTCTTCTCCCCGCCAGGTGAGTGGGTCGTCTGCCCATTTCTGTTCAATCGGATGTAGTGCTAGAATGTTGAGTAGATTTTAAATCTTACTGCTTTTAATTGTTTAATGTTTGGAGATTCGTTTATTAAATTTCGAAATCCATGTCGTTTAGTTGCTGAATTCTACGATTCTTTCGCTCAAGGTTTTTTAAATTTATTATTTTCTCTTGGGAAATATATTTAAAACAATAATTATATTTAAAGATATTTAAAAGGGTTTTTCTTTGATTATCGTTTTGTTAAAATCTATAACTTTAATTAAATGCGTATCACTTATGTGGGACTTGAATTTTTAATAATTTTTTTTTTATAATTTTTTATTTAAAAGTTTTAAATTTATTTAATTAGTTAAATAATTATGTTATTTCATTGCAGCTGCATTACCATAAACAAAAATTGGTTAATTGGGAAAAACCGACCAACAATTATTCATTTTGTTATTTTTGTTTTGTTTTAATTTTTAGATTATTACTCAATATAGTTTGTTTATCAAATTACAAAAAAATTCTAATATTTTTCTTTTTATTCAAAATAATATTATTATTTAATATTCCATCAATATGACGGCTGAATGTTCATTTTTTGCTAAAAATAACAATTATTTCAAAGATTTGAAACGAGTCAATACATCCTTTAGGCTCCTCAATCTGCTCAGTTTCGGTTCCACTGATGTCTGCCAATACGCGTAGGCATGCATATCCATCCTGTACACATTTCTTCCAAAGCCTCTTTTTTAATTAGCGTTTTACAACATTACAATTTTAGGCATAATTTATAAATGAAAATATCACGCTCGATCGCCTCATTTATTGGTTTTGGTATTGACTGTTTTGAATGTTTTTTAATGCAAAAAAAGACACAACTTTGATTCAATAATCTCGATGCAATTTTTTGAAATTTGAGTTAAAAAGATTATTTTTGGCATGGGCATTTCAATTATAATTAGCGAATTTTACTTGAAATTTGGGTACTTTATATTAAATTCATCGCATTGTTACATGGTAGTGGCTAATTTGTGATTTTTGTTATTTTTTTTTCATTGAATTTTAAAGAAAATGACTATTCGGTGTTTCTTTTTTTTTTGACTTTGTATTTATTATTATTAATTTATAATAGTAATTGTTGATGATTTTATATCTTTATAACAAATTATTCTAGCATTAATGACTTGATATATTAAAATTTAGATTTGCACATTTTGCATACGCACCAAATTATTTTGTATGCCCCGGTGCTTCTGCACATAGTTGTTTTTGTACAGTATATACATATCAAAATATGTATTTATTGCTTTTCAAATGTTGCTAAAATATTTAATATTATAGATTCTTTTATAATCATGCTACAATAATGATTTAGATTATTAAAGTATTTCTATAGGCATATTTATTTTGTTTATTTATCTAGAAAACTTACACCACTTTATGGACTTTTTAAATAATCTTGTATCCAATAATAAAAAATCAAATTATATTTTTCAGTTAGGTATCCATCGATTAATCTACTAAAAGAATATACCCGCGTCACGAGCATGGTGTTGGGCAGCACATACGATGCTACAGCGTGGCCCGCCTCGTGACTGCCGTATTTCGTAGATCCTCGCACCGTACTTTAACTTGTAAATCAGTTGATTTATAAATTTATGATGTTAGATTTTTGTTTTTGTAAGTTTTTTTGTATATTGCTTAAACAATAAAAGATATTTTTTGCATTATAAAAAAATTGTATTTTTTTAAGTATTTCTGAAATTTAAGTTCTGTAGAGCCATTTGTTTAAATTGTTATTCAATATATTTTAAAATCTTGAATTTAAATAAATTTTTTAGTTGGCTCGCAATTTTGTCGCGATTGCCTTGACGGTTTGGATGCCGCTGGGCCGCAGTTACTCTTTTTTCATGTTTACCACCGTTAAAAGACAATTTTTCAAAATAAAACTTTTTGAATTAATTAGTTTTTGATTCTTAATTATAATCATAAGCTATAATTTTTATTATTTTGTGACAGTGCCTCGCCAAGGACCGTGTTCTGCATTTTGAAAAGAATTGCAAATTAACGAACGAAATTCTATAAGTAATTTTGCAACAAAAAAAACAATTATTTTATTGAAATTTTTTCAAAAAAAATTAGTGATCTTGGCAAGAAAAACTCGAAGTTTATTGCATTTTTAAAATGTCAAAAAAACGTCCAAATAGTAGAGGGCAAAAGTCTTTTTACTTGAAATAGGTTTACTTCTATTTTAGGTGCGAAAATCCCTAAGTTTTGGGTTCGCATCGGTGAGTTAAAACGACGATATTTTCGGTAAAAACATGTTTTTTGTGCATACTCGATATGAACTGTATAAACGTGGTCCAAACTTAAAAGATCAAAAATTGAAGCTTTCAAAAATACTGAAAGATATAAAACCAAACAAAAGATTACCATGATAGATAAAATGTTAACAAAATATAAGATAACTACAAATTATTAAAATAACTTTATTAGAAATAAAAACAGCATCACAAAAAAAATTGACTATATTTATCTTATAAAAAATTCGTAGTTTATGCATTGAAAATTTGAATTAATAAAATAACAAATGTAAGCTAAAAACTAATAATCAATCTTTTAATTGGTATTAAATTCATTTATTATTAAAATAAATATTTAAAGCAATGATCTTTTTTACAATGCCTAGAATGAATTACTAAAATTTCCTTACAAAATACAATGATTAAATACCGTAATTTCTTCAAATAATTTGGCACCTGAAAAAAATCTCCAAGAACCATTTCGTCCGTGAAAGCAGCCAGGTTCTCTTCATCTGCAACAGTAGAAGAAGAAGAGAGGCTAGCGAGAGAGCCTTATGACGGAGACGCTAAGGCTTAAAGTGATGTAGATAACTTTACATATACAGATTTTTTTAATAATTTGAAACAAAAAAACAATCTAAATAAATAATTAAATTTAAAATAAAATCAAGTTATAAGCGCATCAATCACTGTCCCCGAGCGATGGCAAAGTGCATTCGAGAAGCTCACACCCGTTTACGCAATTAATTTACATTAAAAAAAAGTTTTGAATAATGATAAAATAGAAACAAACCCCATCTAACTAGAAGTTGAAAATAATTGCGAATTATTCCTATGCTTAAAATATTTAAATGTCTAACAAAAAATATCAAAGTGCCAACACAATTAAGTTTATGCATGAATAACTTAAGAATTTAAGCAAAGAAAATTGAAAAAAAAACTAGAATTTAAAGGCAAATGCATTTATACAATAATACAAAAATAATTTAAAAATGCAAGCTTAGTAAATATTTAAATTAAAATAAAAAACTTAAAATATAAAGAGTTATACATAGTAAAAATAAATAAAAGATTTTTAAATTTAAATAATCTATTGTTTTAATTTTAATAATCTCTTAACAAAATTTTAGAAAAGTTTGTCGAATATCAGTCACAAAATCATAAATCAAAAATTGGTCGTTCGCGGTTTTGGTGGAGCAGCCGGTTGGACGCATTCGCCAGTGCAGCGCAGCTAAACGAAAAATTTGTAAAATTAAAGAAAAATGAAAACACCAAAAATGATGAAATCTTTGATCATAAAATTTTTCTAGGCAACCGACAAAATAGAAGGCAACATAGACACCACGCTTGACGGGTAGGAGGTCGAGATGTCCGTGATTGGCCAAAGCAACGGCCACATTAGCTCCACAAAAAAAAGGAGTGGAATCAGCATTAATTTATTAATTAAAAAATTTAATTATTTTTTATTTTAAAAATTCAATTTGTTTAAATTTAAAATCTCAAAAATAAAAAACATTTTAATTTAATCTATATTTAAAATTCATAAATTTGTGACTCCGACAAGTAGTCAAAATATTTTTTGTAATTATTAATAAAGAAATTTAAAAAAATTATATAATATTTCTATATTAAGCTATAACTAATTCACATACATTGCCCATTATAATCAAAATCCTAAAATGTATAAAAATTATAAGTTTTATAGTGAAATGTATAAATGAATTAGAAAATAAAAACATAAACAATTAATTTTACTAAATAATTCCTCACATAAAATTTCTTTATTAAAATATGCGGTCCGTTTTTCCAATTAAGATAACTAAATTAATGTTAAATTGATAAACAACGAAGGAACGATTATGAACAAAAACATTTAAATAATTTTTCAAAGATATTAAAAAATAGTGACAATATTTAATTTTATTTTATGAGAAATAAACGACAACATTTTCCCAGGATATGTTAACAAATCTCTCTGGAAAAAACATAAACGAAAATGCATAACATAATATTGATTAAATAAATATCAAATCATTAATTGTTAAACAAAGCAACCAAATATACTAGTTTTAGAGATTTTAGTAATAATAAAATATAATACAAAAACAATCTAACTTAATGGAAGACATTTTACGAAATTAATTCAATAAATATTATATGAAAGTATTGATTGATATATGAATTATTTAATCTTTTTAAATCTTGCAAAAATAAAGACAGTGGCACAGCTTTAAAAGACTCGCTTGGAATATTATAAAATGTTTTTGTTTGGATAAAAAAACTATTAATTTTACATAATATGCTAAATAAAAATCATTGTGCTTCGACATCAACAATTAAAGTAAATTTAAAAATTAAAAAGATATTATAAAACAAAAGTAAACTATAATATTTTATAAAACAAAGGCAATTTAGTGGCATTAGCAGATTCATAAAATATAAATTGCATAGTATTGTTTTCAAAAATTTAAAATGCAATAATTACTTTTTTAATTATTATAAAAGTTGTTCACAAAATTCTCTTTTTAAGTTTTTAGATACGAAACACCGCCACCATCAAAATTTACACATTATAATTTAACTACAGAGAAATTTAACTCGATTTTACCACCAATAGCAAATCTTTAGGAAGCTGCGTTCTGAAAGGCTGCGTTATCTACAAAAGTCTTGGTGATGACTCCAACTTCAGTTTAAAATATAATATAAAGATGGAAAAATAACTTAATTAATTCAAAAACAGGGGCCAAAACAAAAATCTCTAATCCTTTCAAGTTACTATGAATAATATGCTTGCAATGTTTCCAGCGGACACCATTCCACTCAACGAGCGTAATGTTTTAATAAAATACTTATTTATTATTTATCAATTCGATAAATTATATTATAACATATTGCTAACAAACAATGCCATTATGGCGAAAATTTCTTAAAACAATAATATTAATTACACATTGAAAAAATCCTTTCATAAAAATTTACTCAGCGAAATAATAAACTTTAGTAATTTCAAAAATTTTATTTTGGACATCAACGCACCCTATCGAAAAATTGTTTAGTTACTTTTTTAAAGAGTGTGCTAAAAAGAGAGAGACAGATGATGCGCGTAATTTGGACATCAACGCACCTATCGAAAAATTGTTTGTTACTTTTTTAAGAGTGTGCTAAAAAGAGAGAGACGGACGATGAGCGTAATTTGGACATCAACGCACCCTATCGAAAAATTGTTTAGTTACTTTTTTAAGAGTGTGCTAAAAAGAGAGAGACAGATGATGCGCGTAATTTGGACATCAACGCACCCTATCTAAAAATTGTTTGTTACTTTTTTAAGAGTGTGCTAAAAAGAGAGAGACAGACGATGAGCGTAATTTGGACATCAGCGCACCCTATCGAAAAATTGTTTAGTTACTTTTTCCATAGAATTAGACAACGCGTCTAACAAAGTTACTGCCACAATTCATCGTATTTTTAGGAAAATAAATCAACAAATAGTTTAAAATGTAATTTAAGATTTTTTTATAAATATTAAATTGAATGAAATAATTAAAGTTGTTTAACTTTTTAAATATAACGTACGCACTGTATGCAAAAAAATATTTTGACAATAAATTATTGTTAAAAGAAATTGGACGAAAGCCAATACCAATCGATTACATGTCAGAAAAAGAAATAATAATGAATCTCAAAAACACATAGATTTTTATAAAATATTTATTGTTATCTATGCCAAATATTATAAAATTCTTTTTTTTAAATGTTTGTTTTTTACATTTTTTGATTCAAAAGTTGACGAAAAATTTAATTATAGAAGTATATGTCGATGTTGTTAATAAAATTAATTTTAAAAAACTTCAAAAACTACCATATTGTCTAATTCATCAAACTTTTGTGTTTTATCGAGGCTTTTGCTTTGCAACGTTTCTTAGTACAATTTAAACAATCTTATTATTTTTTTCCCCATGCCTTAATTTTATAAAATCAACTCCAGGAGCCCGGATAAAGCGACTCTCAGCGCAGAAAAGTTCTAAACTATGTGAAAATTAGAAGGACGCATCTTGTTTTTCTGCGTATATTAACAACAACAAAAAAATCAATATGAAACGATTCATTCTTATTAAACATTTTTTCGCGCAATCTCGACCAGTTATTGTAAAAATGTAACTTTAAAAAACAAACCTGATAAGTAAATGCAATTATGAGCTAAAAGTCCATTTTGATACATATAAAAATCAAATTTTTTTAATCGTTAACGGCTCAAACTCAAACATTGAAAATGTTAAAATTTAAATTTAAAAACAAGGAACTCGATACCAGTAGAGCCGTGACCATTATTTATCCGCTGCACACAGAAAACTGTGCACGAGTTTGACGCATTCGTCATGAAATTAAATTAATAGATTCCTTTGTAGATCGCTTTTTTTATAAAAATAATTAATAAGATTGATAAAAAAAAATTAAAAATGATTTAAATATAAGTAAAAACAATAAAATCACCGATAATATATTTACAAATCCAATATTTTGTACGAATGTTTAAACTGGAAATAATCTTCTTATATATAAGTGCACTAGTAAAGCGGAAAAAGCGCAACTTTAGTCACACCAATTTTGTTAAAAATCTAAACAATTGCTAAACAGAAAAATTCCATTGTATTTATTTATTTAAATCAATTATATTTATAACTGAGTAATTTACTTTTTTTATCGAATAAAAGTATAGTTTTTCTTGTACCACCAAAACTCTAGTATCTTTTAAATCTATTCAACGTCTTCTTTATTTTAACTTAAAAGCAACCATTTTTAATAGAATTTTTTTTGTTTAATAATTTTGAAAAAATATATCTTTAAATGTAATCATTTCTGAAATATTTAATTACTTGGTAATTTCATGCTCGCTTTTAAATTATTTGAAATCGACAGATTACTGCTATTATTAAAGGTACAATTATTCATTCATAATTTACATCGAAGATTTATTTATGGCTTTATTTTTTTCCAAATTTAGTATAAAAATATTTGTATTTGATTTTTTTAATATACTATTTAAGACTTATAGGCAAAAAGCCGTCTTGAACATGCTGTAGCGGCCGTTGCTTTCTGTTAAGCAAACCATTCTGAGAAACTAAATTAAGCTAGTAAAAAAACGCTATAACAAAAAGGCTTAGGGGACTGCTCAGTCTCGGCGAAAGCAATAAAACATGTGATGAAAGGAATAAATATGTTAAAATTATACTAAGCCACATTTTGAATAAATATTAATCCAAAATACTTATGCATTCAAAGATGGTGATATAATTATGTTAACAAAAACTGAATTACAGCTTAATCTAATTATAATCATAAACACTGAATTAATGATCTTTAAACAAATGTTTTACAAAATTGAATAAAATATCTTTCATAAATTACAACATAAAGGCGATCTCAAGGGAAACCTAAACCACTCCGCTCGTGCAAATAAATATCAAGTAAAATGTATTCTTAATAATGAAATGGCTATGAAACCGCAATGATAAATTAGCAACGTAACTAATTATTTATTGTGTGTTTTTATATAAACAACATTTAAACAATATCTAAATTAGAATATAAAATTCAAATATCAGTTTCAGTAAGGGGTGTACACAATCCAGTTCGGCAACTTCTGAGGAGGCGGTATGGAAGATTTTCGGGCGATAAGGACGATTTCAGGGTTTCAGCAACAGAAAGTACATCGAAATCGATATCAGTAATACAATGGTGGTCAATGCCTAGTAGGCTGGGCGGTGGTTTGTTCAGCAAAGATTAAATCAATAATAAAACAAAAATTAAAATTATAAATTGCAAAATATGATTGAAAATTTAAATATTTTACTTAATTTAAAAAAAATAATCAACACGAATTGCTTTTAATAAATAATAAATGGTCAAAAGTTTTTACAAAATTACTATGTTAGATAAACAAATAAACAATTTCTATTAATTTTAATTATTAAGTAATTTATAGGCTTATTAAAAGCCATTGGTGTGTTTGCACTTAAATCAACTAAAAAAAGTCTATGTTTATTATTATTAAAGTTTTGGGTGATAATTATTTAAATTTATTTATTTTGTGTCCGCTCTAATATTGAGATTAGGCGTGGCCATAGCACATTCGTAACTTAGTACAGGTTGATTGGCTTACAAATCATGATCGGTAATTGCCGTTATTGCCTTACACTTCACACTTTTAATTGTAAGCTTCAATTTAATAAATAAAAAGAATTCTTCAAAATAAAGAATAGAGCTTATTTAAAAACACAACCTTAGATTAATTTGTAATCATTTGCTATTTTTGCCAAATTGTCAAGGGGGATTTGAAATAACTTTTTTTTTAAATTAATACTTTTCAATTTTAACAAAATTTTATAAAAAAATATATTTTGCGCAGAAAGCTAATTCTAATAAAAAGGTGGAAAAATAATAATATATTGTGAACTAAAAATAAATAAATTAACTTATTAATAATGAGTTAATTCATTAACAGAATCAAATCGAATGCATAATAAAATCAAAAAAGCTATAAACCATAAAATTATATATATTAACCATTATAAAGCGGCCATCTATAATTTACTATTAAAAAGATTTGACATAATTTTAAAATTTTTAATTGCAACGCCATATGGAAAATTTTTTTGGTTTTTTTATAAATTATTCAATTAAGAATAACTAATACCTTTCATCCCGTACCGGGTCCGACGGTGCCGATAGGCACCGCCATTAAAGTTTTAGTGAATTCACTTAGGAAAATGCGCCTAAAATTTGCAATAAATAAGATTTAAAAGCAAATTTTACGACAAAGTGTTGGACAGATGCTCTCATGATCTTTGTCGATAACCGGGATCCACGGACATCTAGGCGTTTTTAAACTTTTTATTAAAGTTTTGTAAAATTCTTTATTTAAAAAAAAATTAGATTTAATTATTCTTAATTGCATAAAATTTAATTTATTTTTGATCTTACGAATTTTTTTTTTGGCTGGCTGTAATTAAATGATCAATCAATCATAATGTTTTTTCGTTCGTTGCGGTGGCGTACATTTGAAGATGGCCTCCATAAACTATTCTTGAGGAAATATAAACATAACAAAAAAATGTGTTGTTTCAACGTTTTTGCATGATAAGGTGCTAATTTTGGTATAATTTATCAATTGTTTTTTTATTAAAACAAATTAATTAAGAATTTTTTCCTCGTGTACTATTATTTTGGCGGTGCTGATAGACGGCGCCGATAATATTTTGAATTTTTGACTCAATTTGTTGAAGTAAGTTGTTTGTGTTCGTATGGTCCGATATGATTAATTTTTATAATTTTCTAATTTTACATATAGCGAAAACAAATTCTTATTAATTACTTTGGAAATTAATTTTTTTTGATATAATATACATGTCACATTAAACAGTTTAACTTATATATATTAAACGATTTAGTGTGTAAAATATTTGTCAATTTTTTAAATTATAACCGAATTATTTGTTTTTGTTATTAATTTTATTACACAAATAATGTTTACTTTTGCCGCCAACCTTCACATCACACATATCTCCGATGCCCTCTGCATAACAATATTTATTGATAATTTACTAATACTAATTTTTCTATAATTTAGTTGGTTATATTTTTGTCATAATTTTCTAATTTTACATATAGCGGCAAAAAAATTCTTGTAAAATTAATTCTCTTGGAAAATTTTATTTATTTTTGATGTAATACTACAATATTATTAATTACTATTTTTATTTTTTTAATTATCAACGCGTCATTACTTCGAAGTTAATTTAAATATATTTAATTTAAATATGAACTTATTATTTACTTTAATTTAAAATATTAATAGATACAAGAAGCATAATATATTTGAATAAAATTAAAAATAACTTGCCCCCGGTTCTGGCGGCAGTGGCTGAAGGTGGAGAGGAAGAAGTACCGATTGTGAATGGAGTGGAAGGGACAATTTGGCTGCCGGAGGAGATCGTTAATTACCCGTTTTATTATTTTAAAATAAAAGCTTTAATTTATTAGGAAAGTTTGTATACTCTTGTAATCCCCCATGGGGGATTATTTTTCAACCCATTCAGAGGATGGGTGGATTATTAGAGGTTGGGGGATTCTACCCTACTTGAAATTTCCCATCCGAGAGCGGGTGGAATACAAAATGAGGGAGCAAGCAAAATCTTAACGATTTGGACAGCGAGACGCCCGGCGGTACACAGCAACAGGCGGCTCAAATTAAGAAGAGAACGTTAAAATACATTAAAAATACTAATAAATATAAAAACTGAAAAGTTTAACTGATTAGTAAGACAAATTTTAAAATTATATATTTAAAACAATTAAAAAACGAAATGCAAAATTATTTTTTATTGTTATAAATAAATGGGCTAATAAATTAATAAGATTTTAATAATAGCAATGCCAAAAAAGTGAAAAACTTAAAATTTTATAATTAATTACAGATAACTAAGTTGCCAACATTATAAATCAGATATTGAAGAGTTTTAATTTTTTACTGGGAAACATAAACTAAAAAGAATTAAAAAATTTTATTTTTAACAGCGGCAGAGGGTGCCGCCTCTTAATTTAATAGTTCGATAGTTAAATGCAAAAGGTTAGTAATTTTATTTAAAAACTTTTTTTAATTAATTAATATTAGTTTTAAAATTAAATTATTTATTATATTATTATTATTCGTTTTTTTATATTTTTACTTTATTATTATACGATTTATTTAGTTTATTAAACTATTAGGAAACTAATAGAAGTCCCATCCTTTTGAAAGAAAGGGAGTAAGAATCCTTCTAGACCAGGAGGTTGATAGGTGGCGAATGTAATTTGGGCCGCATAATTTGCGGCTATAAAATAAAAATAATATCTGACACAGAATATATAACTTTGGCTAAATTTTATGGACCATATTCAATTTTTCTTAAATTAAGAAAAGTTTTTGTTTTTTGGTTTAGAAGTTGTAATATTTGGACAATCTTTCTGCTTTTATTTTTAGTTGTTCAAAATTTAAATAAAATGTTTTTCAGAACAAATTTTTAGCTGTAGCAACTGTTGTCCTTTTTATAAAGGCAAATTAGTTGGTTTTTTGTGCTTTCGATTTTCAACCCCATGAGCCTCTCTGTTTCCTCTAACAACGGATAGCTTAACTCCTCTAACATCTTGTGCTCCTCCTCGGACTCATATCAATCCGGATCTAGAGCAAGTCTGAGTATTAATATGTATTCGCCGGTTATAATAAACCTATTTAATAATTATTTTAATACATTTCCCTAATTCGATCAATTCTAAAATTATAATAAAAAAATAATTAAAATAGTGGCAATCTTAACTAAAAATATATTCCCATAGTGAAAATAGATTAATAAAAAAACAAGTTATTTAACCATAATTTCAAACTGTCATATGAAGCTCAAAAAATAAATAATATTTTCAACAAAAATTTTAAGAAAGAATTGATTTGAATATATTAATAATAAATTAAAAAACAACAATAAGCAATGAGATTGCCCTAACGAGAATTTTGAATTAACTGTATGATTGTTTTATTAAATCCAGATAAAAATATTTTTAATAAAAATCAAAGCGGAAAAGTAAAATAAAAAATATTATTTTTTCAAGCTCGGTTTTAAAGAAAAAAATTCTTGATAATATTTTAGACCCAATTAAAAAACTACAAACCATACGGCTTCAAAGCTCAATATAAGTCTCAATGAAAATATTTATTTTAAAGTTTGTAACCCTAGGCACAGGAACCCAAAAGCGTGTCCAAAATAAGTTTCGAATTTTTATATTTAAAAATTAGCAGTTTGTTAAAAAGACAATTCTGCACTATTCAATAAATTGTTCTAATACGTGGAGAGAATGCGAAATTTGCCCCAAAGGGCTTTATTATGGCTCGCTCGAAAATGTTGTTGAAAAAGGAGGAAAAGAAATAAAAAAAACTAGCAACACCGATATTCTGACGGCGCAGTCGAAGTTCCCGCAATTCAAATCGTGGCGAACTTTTTATATAAAATTTAATATTATTAGTCGTTTTGAAATATATACATATATCCCCAAATAATCCGCTATTTAAATATAATATTCTTTTTATATAATAAAATTTTTACATTCTACAGACAACAATGTTAAAATTAATTATTTTCTGCGATGATTCTCAAAATAACGTAAAAATTAATAAAATAAATATATGCTAAATTAAATCTGCTTCTCAGATTTTTTTTTGGCATTTTAAATGCGTAGATTAAATAATCATAAAATTGATAAAAAATAAAATATTAAAACCAAAAAATTTGATGCATATACTTCTGATTAATATGCTTTCAAGTTTAGCTAAATAAATGTTGAAATGTCTTTTTCTTACCAATTTAAACATGATTTATGAAATCCATAATTATTAATTAAACCAGAACCCCCAAAAATCATAATGAAAATAATTTTATTAAAGTTAATGGCAAATTTTCCAATTGTTTAGTTAGTTATAGTATTTGCATCCAAAATATTTTTAAATAAATTTTAAATAAACTGAAACGCGAGTTTAAGGTAAAAACATTAAAAAACAATAAATAAAATTCTCTGCACATGATTGTTTGGGAAAAAATGCCATAAATCTTTTTTATAAATATTGACAATTTTTTTTTCAGACATTGTATGTATTTTCACACTTAATTTTCGGTGTTTTTTTAATTCAATTATTTTTAATTGCTATTTTTTACTTTTGATTTAATTTAAGCGTGGTAAAAGAGCCGACGTTCTTGATATTTTCTAAATATATTGAAATTTAGCGTATTGCAAACATCAAAACTGGCAAAAAAATTTAAAAAAACCTTTAAAATTAGATATTCTTAATTATTTTTTAGATTTATTGATGTTTCTTTCAATCAAACGAAATTTATTTATCTATTTCTTCGTCGTCTTGTGTAGAATTGAAGTGCCATGATTTTATAATAAAAGCAAGACGAGTTGGATATTATTATTTTTAAATTTAAGCATATTTTTTTACAACAAAAGTGTTACAAAGTTTAATATAAAATATAAGGTTGACATTTATTTTGCCATTTTCCCATTTGGCGCATTGACTGTTTGCATTTTTTCCCCTTTGACACATGCTGGGTTTTAAATAATCAAATCTGTGATCAGCGTAACTGAATATTAATGGAGCGTTATCATTCCTCTATTCTTTTTTTTGAATTTTTATTAAATTATATAGAATTGTATCTATTATTTTTGTTTGCAATTTCTTTTTTGATTTAAACTGTTGATTTAAATATTTATTATTTTTCCACATTCATGGCATGCACTGAAAAACATTAGGTATGTTCATTCATGCCTCTGATGATGATCCTGAACGCGCTAAAACTGTTGAAGGCGAAGGCGACACACGTCTCTGAACAGTTTCTGCCAATGCTTTCGGTTCATCTTTAATTGGAAAGAATTGTCAGAAAATAATTATATTAATTAATACGTATTCCTTATTTTTAAATCTTATTATCAAATTTCTTTATAGTATTTATTCATTTTCTTAATTTAACATCAATTGAATATACTTCCATTCCTTTCCATGTGAATTTTTTTATTTATTGTTTTAAATGTTTGTTAATAAGATTTATTATTATTAAATAATTTTTATTGTACTTATGTGTCGGGCCGCCTCCTCCAAGGGTTTGTGTATCAAATAAATTTCCGCACTGCATTTTTTTAAAAAACATTGATTTTTCACTACTTTCGCCTTTAAATCATTTTTTATATTTATTTTTAATATTGTTTTTATTTTATATTTAAATAATTTAATTTGAATAAGTTTGTGCTTTACTTAACTCATCAAGCTTCAGCAAGGAAAATAACCATTTTTGAAATTTTGACAAAATGTTCGAGTTTGGAGCCCCCTAAAAGCCCCAGGAGACACCTTTTTACCGCGTTAAAACAAAATTTAATTTTTCAAAAATGGAGGGGGGAACAAGCCTGATTATAAATAACTCTTTTTTATATTCACAAACAAATTTTGCTTTACCCATGTAATGCATATTATTGCTCGCATATAAAATGTAAGCATAATAAATAATAAAAAAAATAAAATCAACAAGATTTTCGGTAAAAAAATATATAACAAAATAATTAAAAAAATATATATATAACAAAATAATTTTTTAAACAAATAAATATTCATTTATGCGTAATTTGCAAAAAATTGTGTGCTAAGCTGATACTAGTTATTCATAATTTATATAATATACAAAGTGATTAAAAAGCAAAAGTAAACTTAAATTAATATTTTTGAAATACTTTTAAAGAATAAGTTATAATTGGGTTAATTTATAAAAAAGAGTAAAACTCCAATAAATTTTATTATTAAAATGTGATGAGTGTCAAATTTTTTTCTCGTGCTTTCAATAATTATCGATTAAAGCAAAAACGATCTTGGTTTATTTATTATTTTTTTAAATATATATAACAAAAATAACTATAAGTAGAATAAAGCTAAATAAAAACAAAAATTATAAAACTAAATAAAATTAATTTAAATAATGATTATAATATTTATTCAATATAAATTTAATAAAAATGAGCAAAAAACGTGACAAAAAATCCATCATCGAATAACGTTAACCAATAAAGTAATAAACTAAGAGCGAAAAAGCAAATCTATTGCCTGCCGCTGTTTGTGAGGGTAAATACTCAAATGATTTAGGTGAGTTAAGTTGGGTAAATAAAATAAAATTACTTCATCTAAAAAATATATATTCATAAATACTGGGCTTTCTTCAAACGCATTCCGTGCACCGCTGCTAATTAAGGCTCTTTTGCGATAATTTTTTTTCTAACAATCTTAAATATTAAAGTGTATTATAAAAACTTGATTGAAATATTAACTTTTTTAAGGGTGCAAACAAAGGGCATCCCCGCAACGGAAGTTCGACACCTAGACGCGAATAGTTATAAATGTAAACAAATATTATTGCAGGAAAATTTTTTTTTGATATACAAACAATTGAATGATAAATTTTCAAAAAAATGTAAGAATATTAAACATTAATTATTTAATGTTACTAAATTCTCAATCATATTGACAAAAAGATTTATACATTAAATTTTGTATTTAATTTAATGAAAAGTGAAATGCTGCAACGCAACAGTAAAAAATCAACTATTTATCATTTACAATAATTTTTATTTCAAAAGGAATCTGCGAGTAATCAAAAATACAAATTTATTAACAATAAAGGCATTTATTGTAACAACGCGATTTCAATAATAAAATATTCTGCGATATCATTTGAAGTCGTTACACTTTGATCAAAGAAATAATTCTAAACAAACTATTAAAACAGATCATTTGTCTTTTGCGCATCCATGCCAAGCTTTAATTTTCTAAGTGTACTAGTACATCACTCAATTCCCAATTACTTTTCCTCTGATCATGTGTATCATTTAACAATTAAAAATTAAACGTAAAACAAATCAATTAAATTTATAACAATTACTCATAAAACATTGTTAAAACTTAATGCAATAATAAAGAACATGACTTTTTTAATAAATTGTAAATAATTTTATATCATTGGCAGTTAAATATTAATTTTTAAATCCAAATTTTATGTTATAAAATTTAAAAAGGTTATAAAAGCAACATTGAAAAAAGCGTAAAAGATTTAAAATTCGGATTTAAGTAACTTGGTTTGTTACCGAACCAGGCGTTTTATATTTTTATACTAGCAGAATGATTTTTATTATTTTTTATAAGGGTTGCTTAATTTTGGACAATTTTGATAACCATTGTATTTGTCAATTATCATCTTTGTTTTTTAGTAATTCTAAAACATTTGCTTTAATTGTTAACAAATTGTTTAGCTCATGAGCTAACATTTAGTATAGCAAATTTTTTATTTTGCTATATTAAGTAGTTTTTATAAATTTTGGTTATTTAATGTAACTTTTACCATTTTAAGTGGATGTTAATTATCGCTCTGAAAGCACACGTGCCTAAGTATATGCAGTTCGCTCTATACTCGATTCAAATTTAGAATTTACTTTCTAATAAATAATAAATTTTTTATTAAAATTACATTACGATCTACCACATATTCAAACAAAATTTTAAAATGTAAAATAATGCTTTTAATGAAACTTATTAGAGCGATAACTAAAAATAATAATACAAAAACAAATAGTAAATATTCAAAAAAACCAAATTCGACATAATTCAAAGATAAATTTTAAAAATAATAAAACAAACGATAGCAAATTTTGATTTGCAATTTAATATTTATTATTTTGAATGCGTTTAGCTAATTATTAAATTAATAAAGATAGATAATAAATTCGTACTAATAACAAAATTTTCAAAAAAAAAAATGCCTATGAAAATTTATATTTGAAACATAAATGAAATAAGGAAAGTTCTATCAATTATTAAATTTCTAAAAACAACGGTTTAAAATACACTTGATTTGACTTCAAATAATACCCTATTTTTAACAAATCGCATGTTTAAACAAATTAACAAAATGGGAAATACAAATGTTAACAGAGATTTAGTAAAATATGATTTGACAAATAAAATGAGACTTTGAAATATTTGAAACTTCAGTTGTTTAAAATTAAAAACAAATAAATTAAAATAAATCAAACGCTTTGCTAAATATTTGAAATGAGACAAGTTATGAAAAAATACACTTAACGTTATGCTAATTTGAAAGATTAATTTTTTACACATTTTACTATAAATGCTTTGATGCTTAAAAAATAATTCAAAACATTACTATTAAATTAATCCATACATAATTAATAACTTATAAAATCGAGTATAAATATTTCATAAATTCAAAATAACCCAGATTGAATCCTGGAGTCAGTCTTTCTGACAATTAATAATTTGGGGATCGTGTTATCTATCTAAAAAATAAAATGAATTCAGCGTTTTGTTTCTTTTAAAAGGTTGTAAATTTTTTAAAAAGTAAAGTGATTTAATTTCTAAATTAATTTAAAATGATTAACTACATATTGAGTATTTTTCGAAAGTTAAAAGCTATAAGAGAAGTTCAACTGCATGACGATGTCCTGTCGTTATAATAAAAATTTCATGTTATAATGGTATAAATATATTAAACTCGAAATTCTAACTATAATCAAAAAAAAAAATGCGATTAATGCAATTAAAACACGCTATTAAACTATTTTTGACTTAGTATTTTCACGTATATATAAAGATTATTGCATTTTAAATAATTAAAAAGGAACAAAAAAGCATAAATACAATCGACTTCTTTTAACAAGCGCAATTTTATTATTTTTCCTGTAATTTGGATACCAGCGGTTCAAATCCTTAAGAAATAAAGCAGAAAAGCGAGTATTTATACTATCAATTTATAGCGCGGATTGCAACGCATGAATCGGGTCATGTATTTGCGCCTGGCTGCAATAAATCTGTCCGTTTCATCAATACCTTGATCTTAAATTGAAAAATCTTTTTGTAACAGATAATAAAGAATAGCACATAAATTTATTCATAAAAAATATAATAAAAATTGTTAGTTTAATAAACATTTAAATAATAATAAATTTGAGCAAATATTAAAATTGTTAAAATTTAAAAATTCAATATTAAATTCATCATAAACAATTGCTCCAACTATAAAATCGATTATAATTTAAATATTTCATATGGATCCTTACGGCAGATCTCATGTACTTAATATTAATTTTGTAATGAATTTAACTTTGTTTCTTAAATTGTCTTTAGATTATTTATGCTAATTTTGAATTATTTTCTACCTAAAACAAATTAAACAAGGGAATAAAAAAGTTAAATCTGCAAACAGAAAAATTTATCCTACGAAAAACTAAAATAATTGATTAATAGTAATGTAACGAAATAAAAACACATTAATATAAAAAAATGATAAAATGGGAAAAATAATGTTAACACAAAAAGATCTTAAACAATTTCAAAAAAATAAGTAAAGTTAGCAGTTATCTAGAATATTCAATGTGGCCAACGAATATTAATTAATTAATATATTGTTTGATGCGTAAATGGATAGTGGATTGGGTTTAGCTCTGGGAGGAGTCGCAATCACTTGGACGTTCAAACATACGATTTGACGTTGCGAAAGGACAGCGGGTATCAAAAACGGATTAAAAAAAATAAATAATTAAAACTGTGACTAATAATTTCCCAAACTTGTTTGCAATTTACATATATTTGTAATTCCAAGAAAAATGCGATGAAAGAAAAGATTGATAATTTCTGACTATTAGTTGAGCATAAAACTGTTTAATAATTTTTTAAAATCAATTTAAAAATTAAATGCTATAATTCGAATTAAATATAAAATAAAACAATCAAATGCAATTTAAAAAATCAAGACGAAGCAATTTACATATTTTAAAAGAGTTTTAAAATATTACAAAAAAAAAATGTATTAATGATTTTTATAAACTTTACATATAAATAAAATAAAATCCGAATATAAATATTGAAATGGTAAAAAAGGGCATGTACAAAACCATTCTTGAAATTATAGCAAAGGCAAAAAACAATTAGATAATTATAAATAATATCTGATTCTAAAATATTAGGTAATTAATAACAAAACAATAAATACTTTCGAGAATCGTTTAACCAAACGTCAACAAGCTAACTACTGTGGATATTGTTTTGCTGTATTGGAAAAAAATGAATATCAATGAAAAATGAAATAAATTATCAAAACAAACTGTTAAATATATTAACACCTAAATAAGTTAAATAATTAAAGGCAATAAAGTTTAAATTAACGTTGCTAAAGTTTCATAAATTAATAAAAATAAATGTAGCCTTTTATTGCAAATCATTAGCGATAAATGCAGATCACCGAACCTGGCTCGTCAAGGGCGCAGTTCGCGAATCACGTTTTCGGCCATTTTCTTTGGGTGAACTACAATCGGAACTTCCGGAACCATATTATGTTCTAACTCTGCAACTTTCTTTTATTGCGACTCATTTAAAAATTTTTAATCTTGATCGAACAAGGGTTTATAACAATCGCGTAATTGTTAGAAGTTCGTAAAAATCAAAAGTATAAAGAACTAAAATGATAATAAATTTAGATTCAGAATATACGGTTAAGACGTATCAATCGTCAACATGCTCCCATCTTAATACGCCTTCAGTAAAATAGAAACTTAAAAATTTAATAAATAATATTCCTTCTAAGCAAAACTAAAAAGAAAAAAAACTTAAGGTTTCGTCCTCGTTTAAAAACAAAAATGCGACTATACAAAAATTGGTAAGATTTTTGAAAAAAGTTAAATTGCTTTGCTTCTTGTTATCATTATGATTTTATGTTCTTTTGTTAAACCTTAAGTGAATTTTTATGATATTAAAATGTTGGTGATTCCATAAATGGAGAATTCAACGGAAATGAGTTT
Source organism: Globodera pallida (assembly GCA_020449905.1). Taxonomy (NCBI): domain Eukaryota; kingdom Metazoa; phylum Nematoda; class Chromadorea; order Rhabditida; family Heteroderidae; genus Globodera; species Globodera pallida. The sequence continues at coordinate 27,902 of JAIXHY010000071.1, forward strand.
ATCGAATATGGTCTGCTGTTAGTAAAACTTTTTAAAATCTCATTATTTTAAAAATTTATGCAAAATGGGCTGAACTTAATTTATATAATCTATGAAGGGCAAAATCAATAAATTATTTTTTGCAATGGAAATGTAATTTTAAGATTTAAAGATCGGTTAAAAAATCAATTTAAATTGCTCTAAAACATATTAATTCGGCGGTTTTGTGAGATTAACAACACTCAAATCTATGAGAATTTTCACGATGGTTAATAAATTGATTGATTTTAATTTTCAAACTTATTGTATAAAGAAAGTGGATTTTTGGTAATTTTATTTCTCATTACCTTACCTTTTATATTATCAATATTATTAGAAGGAATAATTTATTCATGATGTCCGTTCCTTTCCATGATCATTATGACGGGAATTGTGTTATTTTATTTATTCAAAAACTTGACTTTAATCATATTAAAGCGGAAATTCAGATAAATAAATAAATTGATATGAATCTTTAAAAAAATATACAAAAATAGTGGGCATTATGCTAAAAAATTAAGCCTTTCAAAATCACAAATTTCCTTTGTAAAAAAATTTCGAAATGTTTATTATTCATAAATAAAGCAAAAGTAGTAAAAGCAGATTGAAGGAAACAATAATTTTTTTTTATTTAAAAGTTGTCTAGCTCCAAAATATTTAAAATTATTTATAATAATTTGTGATTAATTAAAAATTAAATGAACAAAATCTCCATGCTACGGGCCGTTTTACTTCAGATAACACCCTTCATATTTGATAACTAAATTTTTGTTTTCGAAAAGCTTTAAAACAAAAAATTAAATATAAATAATAAAGTTCAGAAAAATGTAATTCGGCCAAAGAAGAATGGAAATAAAAAAAGATGATTAAAAAAAAATGCTTAAAAAACATTCATTGTTTTTCAAACAAAAAAAAAAAATTTTAAATTCAACGACCGGCGCGGTTAGAACCATCAGCTGAACATCATGTTCTTTAACACCTTCAATGTCTTTCTCTAAACGGTCGACCATAAACCTCATGTAATGGGATTAAATTTACACGATGATGCAAACAAAAATAAACATCATTCAAACATTAAAAAATTACATAAATACAAATTAAGATAAAAACATAACTAAACCTTAAAAGATAAAAAGCGGTAAAATCAATGGAAGGAAAGAAAAATAATTGAATCAAAGTGAATGAATCGTCTCCCACAAACATAGATTTTTAAAAATGACAATAAAATAAATGAAATGACAAATATATAACAAAATGTGATAATAAGATTAACAAAAAAAATCATATTTAAATTGAAATAAGATAAATGAAAAAATTGGACAAGAAATAATGAAAAAAAGCCAAAAAAGAATGCGAAACAAATAACTGTAAAAAGCAGAAATGAAATACACAAAACTGATTCAAGTCAAAGAAAACCCCATAAAAGCTTTTGGAGTCACTCGAACTCGAGAAAAAAAAAACTTAAAAAGATTTACCCAATGACTAGCTTTCGCAAACCATAATGTATATACATTCACCACATTCACATTTTTTTAAAATAATAAATTAACAAGTAAAATAATATTCAAAATTAACATATAATTAAATACCTTTTGGAAATAAATTGTTAATTTCCTTACAAAAATAACAAAGATAAGAAAAAATATATAGTAACATTTTAATCGGGAAACACATCAGCATCATTTCTTAGAGCGGACCGCCGTGTAATATATACATTTGTCCTCGTGAACTCTTAGCTTATTTTAAAATGAATTAATTTATTTATAATTGACAAAGTAATTTTCCTGTGTCATTTTGGTTGTTCGGTGGGCGGTCAGAAAAGCCCTGCCCGAGCGTAATTCCACGCCATTGCCCATCAGTTCTCGATTCATTTCTTGGCTCGCATTAATGGCTCACAAATTATTTTATATAAAAATCAACAGTTGTGAATTTATCTTTAATTTTTATATGATGAAAATGCTATAACTCTTTTTCTCGCTAAAATTATTTTTATGTAATTTTTAAACCAAACGACCGCATTTATATCGAATGACTGCTACATAAGTAAAATGTTTTAAAAAGCTAGCAATTTGGATTATTTCTAAATAAAAAATATGATCGATATTCTTAAATAAAATTTTATGTGGTGAGTGAATTATAACTGGATTTTGTGTTTTATTATATTCATAAAAAGATTTTATTCTATTTTTATTTGGAGCCAAAAAATATTTTATTTAATACATATACATTTTATGTTATTTATTTGAGTAATTTCTTTTATTTTGAGACCTAATAATAAGAAATTACATTTTTTATCTTCGTCTGTTGACAATTTAGATCTGAATTCCTATATTTAAAAAATTGATAAATTAAAAAAAACGAATTGGAGCTAATAGGACTCGTTTACGATTTGCGCTTATGTGTAAAATTTTTTACAATCCGTTAAATTAATCAGAATTTTTTGGGTCAAATTTAAATAAAAAATAACGTAATATTTTTTAAATTTATTGATAATCTTTATTTTTTGTCTTCATTCCAATCATATAAAATAAATTGATATGCATAACTGAACATTAAATGAGCCTTACTGACAAAGCATAATTCCTAAATTTGCTACGGCTCCGTTAAATTGTAATTGGGTTTATTCCGTAGCCTTAATTTTTGACAATGCTCGAGCGTGCACTAAATAATCTAAACGACATGAATTACGAAACTTGTTTTATTTAATTACTATAAATGACACTTCCTGTCGATCCTTTCATATTTTTTTCTGTTTTCATTCGCCATTTTTTAAAAAAAAATCCATTTTGGCCTTTTTGGTCAAAAATTCAAGAAAAATTCGGAGTTTTTGTGAAATTTCATAAGAAAAATGCAATAAAAACAAAAAATTTTCAAACCAAAAATGCACGTAAAAAATGACTTTTTCTTGGACCAAAAAATTGTTATTTTAAAGTATTATTTGCTTTATTTTATCTAAATGGAAAATTATTCAATAAGAGAATTATTGCAACAATTAATTTATTTTATAGATAAGTTTAATTTTTGTATAGTTAATTTATTATTGAATTAATATTTCCTTAATAACAAATAAATTTGTGGCTCATTGAGGAGCAATAGCACGGTGAAGGTGTACGTGCCCAACACGTCGTGTTCGTTCTCTCGGAGTGCGTATTTGTCGAAATTGAAAAGTAAAAACAAATCCTGAGCATATATATGTGCGAGGCAAAAGAGGCCATCGTCCGTCTGAGCCTGGTATCGGCCGTCAATGCCGCCAGATGGTTTTTAAAAAACAAAATTTAACAATATTTAAGTACCACATTTCAATAGAATTAACTATTTATTTTTGCTAACAAATTGTTTCCTTGTTTTAGACTTTAGTTATTTAAAAAAAAATTTAATTTATTGATGAAATATTTTTAAAATAAAACAGCAATCGGTAAATTCCATTCACACATCCCAATTGGGCAGTGGTTGCATGAGTAAAAAGAGAAGAAAAAAAATGCGAATTATCATTTTTCAAAAGCAAACCGAGATTTAGCTTTATGTATTCATTTGTATTTCTTATTTTGACTTGAATCAAAAAATTAATTCAATAAATATTTTATATTAAAGTATTGATATGTCGGAAGATGTTGAAATATAGTTTAATTTTTCTGAATAAAACATAAAATCAATTCTCGTCGTCGTAGAAAGGAGAAAAAGATTGCCTTGATATTTCTTGTAATAAACAAAACATAAAACCTTATAAAATAAATTATAATCTGAATTTCGAATTTTTCTAAATCTTCCAAAGAACCATAAAATTTATATCAGATAAAAATCTACATTCCACTTACTGAATCGCTTTCTCTTGCTGATGACAAGAAGGCATTACTGTTAAAGTCGCTACTAATGCAAATAGTTTATTGATTGTTGAAAATTCGACAATATCTTCTACATTAAAAATATTTTTTTAAAAACCTATTAAAAAAACCAGTTTTGAAAGAAAAATTAAAATAAATAAATGGATTAGTTACAGCACCAAAAAAATTAAATGTATGTGAGCCTATAACGTTAAATCATTGCAATTTGAAAAATGATCACGAATCGAGTGGTAAATATTTCGTTTGTAACTTGAGGGATCAGTTTTATTTTTTTATATGTACAAATTGTTATAAATGCTATTAACTTGAATTAGCTATTTTTTATTTTGATTTGGTAGTTGAAGTAGTTTTGTTTTTGTAAGTAAAATTAAGCTCCCTTCGCGGTTTTCGAGAAAGCCTGTTGATGCAAAATAATTTATTGCAACAATGAATTGTTGATCTTTGGTTTAACTATTTTAATAAGTATTTTATGCAAAATATAATTTAGTACTTTAGTATTTTATTTTAACTTTTCATCCACAGAGGAGAACGGCGCGTTGGAAAAATGCAACGTCGATAAAATGAGATCAAAGCAATGAATGGGGAAATTTAACAAAGTTATTATTAAGAATTCGACGGCCAGGACTGTGCTTCGGACACACACAAATGGTGCTTTTTGTTTTAGGGTGCCGCATAGTTTTAGAAAACATTTTATGCAGATACTTTTTCAAAAATAAATATATTTTAAGACATAAAACTTTAAATGTGCCAACTAAGAAAGCTTTTCATCGGTAAAAGTTCTTAATGAAAAGCTGATTCTACATATTAACTGTAAAATATCAATGCACTCCTGACTGCGAAGAGTGTAAATGTATGCAATTTTATTAATACCCCCATTTAAAACTGATCCAAAAGTTTGATCATGTCAAGGCAGAAATTTAATAAACATTTTTTCGCTATTGCTTTGTTTTTTATTCGATTTGACAACTTTAAAAATTTAAATTTGCTCTTTATTTATTTAATTATACTTATCAAATAACAAATTAAAATCAAGATTAAATAGATATTGCTTATTAAATTGTATAAAAATGCAAAATAAATATTTAAAATACTGAATCCAAAAAGTATATTTTCAAATGAAAATAACGAATTCCCTGATGTAAGCAAAATTTAATTAAATTAAGTAATTAAAAGTTAATTAAAAAACTCAGATTAGGTTCTATTGTGACAGTTTGTTACTGATTTAATTACTTTGAAACTAAAATTTTAATGTTATACAGTTAAGGTACAGTGTGGACTTTAAATTATTTAAAACCAAATAAATAACATAATCATAATCAAATACTCTTCAAAGGTAACCCAAGAAAAGTTCCGGATTATTAAACAACATTAAAACTAAGAAATAGTTAAATATTAAGTAGAATGGCACCTTTAAAATTGGTTATGATATGTTAATTAGATTAGCATTATATAAATGTATCGGTTTACCATACATACAAGGGTGCTGTTCCGCGGAATCACGATAAAGCCAAACTTGAAATTTAAAAATAATATTTAAAAAAGCGCTGACGCAGAATATGCGGTTTGAAGATGATGAATATAAAAGAAGTTACGCCGTTTTGTCAAAGAAAAACAAAGAATTTCATAAATAAAAATTTGAAAATAAAATATTGTAGCCGATAAAAAGTTAGTCTAATCATTTAACCTCTCAAAACAATGTAAGAAAAAAGTAACAGTTCAGCATAGCCTTTGTAAAATTCTAAAAGCAAAATAACAAATTGTAAAAAATTTCCAACATAACTAAATACAGTAATTATCATTTCTGTAAAAAAAACAAATCTAACTGCAAAGAATAATCAAATAAATAAAAAATTTACGCATATTACTTGGACTCAGGGATGAGACGCATCAACGGCGTGAAACACCTTTTCACCTCAAGAGGATGGCACCGAGTGGACTGACAGATAGTCCATTGATCGTTCACGCTATTCACCGCATTTAAAAAATGTTTTTGATCTAAAAATATATTTAAATTAAAAATTATATTATTAAACAAATTTTTAAAAAAAACATTAAAGAACCCAATTAATTAAAATTAATAAAGAATTTCAAATATTGAAGTAAGTTAAAGTCTACTTTTATAAATTTATCTTAAACGAAAGAAACTCCGATCTACGACATTTGCTGTGCCAGATTGTAGCGAAGATCTTGTTCGAAGGATTTTTAAATTACGGATATATATTTATCAGATAAATAAAAAAACAAAAAAATGAGTCGTTTAGAATTTTACATTATTAAATAATTAAGAAATATATTGCTGACTTCGTTGTGTTTCCCATGCGTTCTATTCAACACAAGTGAAAATGAAATTTATTCGTAATGTTACATTAGTAAATTACAAAGAAATATTTGATACTACTTGTAAATAATTCTTGACTTAATTTGCTGAGAGATTTGCAGCCAAAAATTTAAAATAAATGGTAAACACTATCGCGATTCCAAAAATAAAAAATTAGAGTTCAGCGACATGAAAATAAAAAATTAATCCTAAAATAGTAAAAGCAGCAGCAACATATAAACTAAGTTATCTAAATAACAAACATTGAAACGGATTAATTGTATTAACTATTAATAATAATAATTTTAAAAATTATTTTTTAAATCAAAATCAAAACTTCTAAATCAATTATTTTGAATTTATATTTTATTAAAACTGTTATGACTTGTAATTTTATACGCACTACTGAGAAAAAATAAAATTAAATAGCCTTTGTTAATAATTAAACACCACTTTATCCGCATGTTTAGTATCAGGCTAAGCTTTTCCAGATACTAAGAAATTATTAAAATTTTAATTTCATTTGTAATTTTATTTAAAAACAAATATTCTGGCTTTCTTTGAGCATTACTTAGCCAAAAAATTAAACAAATAGCCCGACTGATTATAAGTTTATCGTCAAGTTTAATTAAATTAAGAAATTTTAATAAAATGGTAATATTATATATAGATGTAAAATTAACGTTATAAAGAAAATGGGATTATAATTTTATTTTGTATAAGCACAATTAAAATGGCTTAGATGATGAGGATACGACTGGACAAGAGGCAGTGAAGCCGATCGAAAAGCCACCATTAGATTTCTCACAAATCTATTTTCAGCTTCTGAAAGGTGAGCTAGTGCGATGCGCGAGTTGAGAAACTAAAAAAATTAAATAATTTATCTCATATAAACGAATATTATTTAAAAAATATCAAAAAATTTACATAATTAAAAAAATAATAATAAATAACACGGACAAAATCATAAATGAAAATAACAAAACAAAAATATATAATGCAAAATATCGACTAAGCCAAGACTAATTCAATAATAAAATGTTAAAAAATATGAATATAAATTTTCACCACAAAATAGTTAATGTTAATTTTAACAAAAAGTTTAAACTAAAATAATGGCTAGGATGCCTTAACAGCTCATTCAACATAACAGTTAATATATGCAATTAAGAAATAATTAATCCAAAAAGACCAACAAAATTTTATATATAGGCCTCTCAAAATGAGTAAACTCAATTCTAAATTTCTCATGAAACTAAACTCACTAAATCAATTACCAATACGTGTTTACCCTAAAATAAAGTGTTTTGACATTAATAACAAATCAGTACAACAAAAAAGAGGCAGAAAATTGCATTTTTATTTTCAAAAAACCTCAGATAAAATAAAAACATTTATTCTTAATAAATGAAAATCTTAATGAAAGCAAAGCACAATTTAAGTTGAAGAAACATTAAGTAAATTTTTTTAAAACCAATTACTACACGAAGGACACAACAAAAAAATTAAACTTCATTCATATAAAAATAATTATCCTGAAAATATCATCATTGACAAGGCATAAGTTTTAACGAATTTAATTGCTATTCTTAACGTTAAAGACCAAAAAAATAAAACAAAAAAATGACGTTTTCCTAAAAAATTGCTATTTACGAAAAAAGGCCGAGTGACTTTAAAAGTTAATTCAAAATATACAAATTGATATTATTGATATATAATCTTGGAAAGGACCAAATTAAATAGCTTTTATGCAGCTTTTTTTTTTTGTCTTTACTTTGAGTTGCGACAATCATTTTTCCGTTGTTTCCAAAATATTTTATCAAAAGCTAACGGGCGTTATCCTTAAACAAATAAAATATTATTTGGAATTTTCACGTCTTTTATCATTTATAACAATTAAAATAAATCAAATTAGTTAAAACTTTTAAAAATATTAGATTTAAAAAACGGTTTAAGACGTCGTATGGTAAACTATGTGGTTTCGAAGTGACCTAGAAGTAATTTAAACATTCAAATTTATAGCGTTAGCCAAGGAAATAAGGAAGGAAATTCGAATCCGAACCATGCTCATCACCTCCGGGTCCAGAAGTGAAGTCAGCGAGTTCGCTCAATTTTTTCCATCATTTTATTTAAAACTTTATGACATAGTTAAAATAGTGGACCGGCGACATGTCAATAAAATTATCTTTTAAGAAAAAGATTTGAAAAAAAAACGAATAAAAAAATTTCAATTTTCCCCTAACATTATTAAAATTACTTATTTTTAAGAGAATAAAAATAATAAATAACTTTAAAATATTGATTAAATTTATATCAATTCAAAAATAATTACTATAGTTAACTAAAAAAAAACCATATTATATTATACACAAGCATATAAAATTAACAAATCTAAATTAAAAAATTTAATTTTTTAAATAAATATTTAACTATTTCAAATGCATCGAACAAACAATCAAAACATAAAATTAATTTACTATTTTATATTATTTTAATCATTTAATAATTTATAGGTATTAAAAGCCATTAGTGTTGCAGCCAACTTGTTGGTTGCTGATTTCATTTTTTAATATTTTACTTAGTATTAACTTTTTATCTCTTTAAATTAAACCTGTGCTTTTTTAGAAAGAGCATACTTTCGTGTTAAGTACGTATAAATAAGATACGATGCATCCTTTAGGATATGTGTCTTTCAAAAAAATTTGCAGACAAAAAAATATTTTATTTTAACTAAAATATTTAAATAATTTTGCTGTTTTTTAATTAAAAATTGTATGCTTTAAAAAGCTTTTATTATTTTGAAATAACAAGTAATGATTTTTAAAGCATTTTTAATAATTTATTTTTAGTTCATTTTAATCTTTTTTATAATTAATCGCGTTTTATGAGCTTATCATTATCTATCGGTTTTAATTTTTCTATTCAAAGCTGAATATTTAATAGAGCCTACGCCAGTGACGATGCTATATTGCTTAATGCTTTGATCCAATTCATTGAAGAATTTCTATATCCTAGGCATACTTATTAAAACGCATTGTTAATTACTTGAAATAATTTTTCTTAACAGTTTCATTTGTGTGATAAAACTTGTTTCTTTTGTAACTTTTCAAATATTTTTTTATTTAAAATTTTTGTTTATTTGAAGAAAGTTTAAAAAAAAATTTTTTATAAAAGAAACATGATTCAAATTCTTTGAAAAATAAAAATTGAATATGGATTAATTGAATAAATACATATCTTTAATGAGAATTAAAATTAACGAATTGTCAATCTAATGTCAATTACAGTTTTCGTCTTGAGTGCATGGAATTGAGCAATCATAAATATGTATATTAACAAACCGCGGGATCGGTCACTGGAATTGCCCATTTTCTGGGGACGCACCGCGCACAAAGAAACGCCGTGAAGACAGGGTCTAAAAATATTTATTTGGCGATTAAATCATAAATTTATTATTTAATGATGCCCATAAAAGTTAAAAATTTACAATAAATTAGTAAAACTCTAAATGATTTAATTGTTAATTTATAATAATCAATTACAAACATTTATGCATAATAAAAAGGACTTCTCTAATCAACCAAAATATTTTAATTCTAAGAAATATCGTAATGGATTAAAAAAAGAAAAGTACTACTAATTGTAAACTAAAATTAATAAATTCCAATTTTGATGTATTTGCAATGTTAAAGTTGGCCAAAATCTAACTACAAAAGGTAAATCTTTCAAAAATAAACAAAAAAATTAATCTGACAAAAAAATACAATATGATCAGTCAAATGGCGATATAAAGGAATTACCTTGGGAAGCCATTCACAAAATTGCCCGATACGGAAATATCGATATTCCGGAGATCGGTTTTACGGTATTCAAAAACAAGGTCATGGCGAATTTGAGTGAACTGTACTCTCCAGACCGAAGCATAAAATTTAAAAAATAAAATCAAATAAAATGTCTGATATATCGTAAATTTATTGAGGAAATGACGTATTGAAAGATTAAATGTTGTATTAAAGTAAATTTAACCATTTGATTTATTTTTTCAAAGTGTCAACAAATTTGACAATTTATAATATTACCGTAAATTATTAAACACATGCAAAAACAAATGCATTTAAATAAAAAAAATTTGAAAAAAGAAATTTGCCCAAAATAATTATGTAAATTTATAAACGGCAGCAAAATAACGCCGAGGTTCAAAAGCCGGAATGTAAGTAATTATGGAGATTATTGCGTTTATTACAGATAATTTCTAAAAACAATTTATAAAATTGATAAAAAAAATTGCTCCGGTCAATTGAAGAAGAAACATACGTGAGCGATGCAAGTCAATGATTTGAGTCTGGGAATAGCAAATATTATTTGAATGTTAGGAAACAAACCTATTTAAAAAAAATAAATTTATATTTTTTGGTTTTTAAATAATTAAAATTTTTAATATTTTAAATAAAATTTAAATTTAAATGTTTAGCCATTTTTTATGGTATTTATCAAACTTTATTTTACCCCCCTTCATAGCATAGCTATTTATATTTTTCACAATAGATTTAATAATATAGAATGTCCAAATTTAAATTTATAAATATTTTATTATATAGTATTTGGCAACATTAATATTTTAGGCGCTCTATATTTAATGTGAGCTTATTTATTTTTATTATTTAGTTAAAAATTATACTATTCAACATTTCACCTTTAATCAGATGGCTTTGATTAAAGCAGTTGATGTGTTATTTACTATATTTACAACGTTTTGCCGAGGAATTCGCACAAGGTTTAAAGGGACGCCGGTCTGCGTTTTTAATTTAATATTCTTTAATTACATTTATTAAATATGTTTAATTTAGAATTTCAAGATTGATTAAAATTTTTGAAAAAGAATTAATTCTCATAAGTTCTTAGACGCGTATTTAAATATTATATTTCTAGATTAAAAAATTTATTTAGATTCTGGTGTTTGATTTAAAAAAATAATTGGTAAATGTTATACCATTTATCGCAATTATGAGTCATTTTGTAAGCTGGCAAACATTGCATTAAAATAGACATTTGCAACAATTGGTATTATTTTTTACAAATTTCAAAAGGTTTTAAAAACAAAGGTTCTGATAGCAGCAATTTTAATATATTTTGTTATGCGCAAAAAAATGTATTTAATCAGCTTGAGCTTTTCGTACAACGTGTCAGCAGAATCAAGCCGGAAGACCAGTGTTGCAAGGTAAAACGCTAAAATGTTTTGGTAAATAAATTTCTTAACAATTAAATTCAAACGAACGCACTTCGTTGGGAAGAGAGCGAATGCTGAAACTGATCATAGGGCGTAGTTGCGGTGAATTAAACCACTTCAAAGAGTGAGTGCCCCGCTAAAAGTAAGAAATTTAATTTAGATTTTCGTCTTAACTGCGAATTCTTGGTTTTTGCTATCTAAAAGTTAATTTGTTAGATTGTGAAAGAAAAATAGAATGAATCCCAAACAAAGTTCAACGAAAGCACAATTTTTTGGTTTATAGCTCCGGTCCTTTCAAAAGAAAGAGTGCAATAATATGCGCAAAAAAGGCAACATTTTATCGACGATAATGGTGAATTTTGAGTCAAGATTTTATTTTTTTAATTTAAAAAAGAATAAATTTCCTTTAAAAATAATTTTGCGACTAAACTTATGAACACTAAATGTTATAAATTTGTCGCCAAGTAAAATTTGTATTCCTTAAATATAAAAATTAAAAATAATAAATTCTACTGGATTAAAATGTACTAAAGATTTGTTTGTAAATACTTTTTTAATCGAGTTTTTAATATAACATCAGCAGCTTCTTAACTTTTTTCTGTGCCGCACCCGTTTTATTTGGCTTAAAAATAGCGTTCTTTCTTTGTGTATATTTTTATCATTAATTGTTATTTATAATATAAAATGCTTGGATTGTGAAGTATAAAAATATATTTATTTTACTTTTTGTTATGTAGATTTTCTTTTAATTTGATTTTGACATATAAGATTTTAATCCTACTTTTTAAAATTAATTAACTTGTTATTGAACCAATATATGTATGTATATTCATTAATTTTTTTTAGTCCTGGAAAAGAATGAAGATTGTTTAATATTTTTGAAAAATTAAATGTTACATTGCAAGTAAGTATATTCACAGATCTCTTTCGCTGATTGTTTAAATTTTATTGTAAATGAATCTAGTTTTTAAGTGTACTTTTTTCTAGAATTTTCTAATGTAAGCGATATATTACGTCACATTGCATATTCATTAATTGTTAATTAACATAAAAGAAACGATGAAGAATTTGAGAACCAAATAATCAAAATTACTATTAAATTCTACTTTTTCGTCTCTTTGATGTTGTGGGACCATCTTTAAAATTTTTTTGTAAACATTATTTTTGTCGTATTTTATATTTATTATTTTATTTTTTAAATTTATTATTAATTTAATATTTTATTTTTGTTTATATTTGGATATTTGTATATCTTTTTCGATGATAAAATATTTCTTCATAATATAATTATTACGCAATTGTGAAATAATAAAGTATCAATATTCAGAAATTTAATTTAAAATTTTACTTTTAATAAAGGGCCTTTTAATTTAAATTGCTATATATTTTTTTAATTGTACCAAATTTTATAAAATTTTCAATTTTTTGGGTTATTGATCCTTCTTAATTTATTTGTGTCGAAATTTTCAATAATTTTCGATTTAACAATTGCAGACAAAACTTTGTAATTGGGAACATTTTTTAATTTTATTAATATACACTTTATACAGTTGCTTTCTTTATATTCTTTTTATTTCACATTTTTACTTATTTTTATCTTTTTGTTTTATTATAGATAAATAATACTTTTAAATTTTAAAACTTGAAAAATATAATAAAACAAATGAAAATTTACGGAAAAACTAAACGAGCAAAGGTTTTTGGCTTGATTTTTCAGACACTATTAATCAAAATAAATAAAATGCTGTGATGTAACTGATTATATTATTGTGAAGAAGATGCGTTCGGCGACGGCTGGGGCTAAGTTTACCAGTTAATTATTTTTTAAATGAAAATAAACTTTAAAAATAAACTTTCCTATTTCACTTTTCCAAGCTTGCAAGTGTTTGTACAGAAGAATGCATTTTAAGTGTTCGAAAAATGTTGCAAATAAAGATTGAGGTAATAATTAATATGAAAATTGATATGTTTTTAATTCTAACTAATAAAACATTACATTAGCGCTTTCGCTCCTCCCCGAAACGGTGATCACTTCTTTCCCGCCCCCTTTTCGGATTAATATACGGGATGACCATAAACCCTTACAATAGTAATAAAATTCAAGTTAATATTTTATTTGTGTTTAAAGTAATGAACTAAAATACACTTATTTTTGATCTAATAACATTCAAACTTTTTTTAAAAAATTTTAAACAATTTGAATTTTTAATTAGAAAATATAAGGTTTAAGTAATATTTTTCTGACTTTTTTGGTTAGGATTTATTTGGCATTAAGAATTTTAACGCTAACGAATAAGAATAAATAGTAGTATTAAGAGATTCTTGGGCAGTGGATCGAATCTCTAAAACGACATTATAAACCTCTGATATTCTTTATTGCCATTTGTATCTAATTTATTGTGTTATTTTTTGCGTTTATTTTTTCATTTTGCATCGGTTTTAAGCTTTTGATATTTAACCTTCTTTTTGATTGTCTCTTGATTTTCGGCGTTTAATGTTGCCGACATGATGACACTTTTATATGCTTCGGAGGGTAATGGCTCCTCGTAAATACGTGTTTTATATTTTAAAACAGTTATAATAAATACTGCTATTGATTGGAGAGTTGAAGAAATATTTAACCAGGCTAATTTTTACTCATTAGCTTAAAATGTGAATATATATACTTTTTATGGCTTGCGTGCATAATCGTCGTTTCTATTTCAATTAATTATCAAACTAATTTTTAGAACTGCAAAGAGACGGCTTCAATCCAAATACAATTTTAAACGCATATAAAGCAAACTTTGCCAAAGAAATTAATAACATTAGTTATAAAGTATTTTGTAATTTTAAACTGCTATTATATTTACACATTATTCTCAAATTTAACTTATTTTTTGATTTTATTTACAATATAAATTATTTTAATATTAATTTTGCTGCAATTTACATTTTGACTTTTTTTATCGCTCGACACTTTACTTTTCATTTTTAAATTTTGTTTAGCTATATAAGTAGTATTATATGTGGTGCGCAAATTTTTTATCTAATAAGATTCAAACTTTCTTAAAAAAATTTTAAACAATTTGAATTTTTAATTAGAAAATATAAGGTTTAAGTAATATTTTTCTTAATTGATTTTTTTTGGTAGAATTTATTTGGCATTAACACAACCTTTGATAATTGTTTTTAATAATGAAATTCCCGAAAATAAAAATCAAATAACATAAATTTTAAAGATATATATAAACGCAAAAATTAGCATAATCAACAAATTGAGAATTTTTATAACTTTTTATATCAACAGTTTAAAATGATTACAGCACAATATCGAATGAAGACCATCCACATTTTAATAATTAATCGCCTTCAACCCAACAAAAAGGGAACTTTTTTTATTATACGTTAACAAATGTATTCAAACAAAATGCACTAAATAATTATTAAAAAATACCTAAGAATCAAAAAATTTTACTTTAGATATATTATTGTGGCAAAACAAAAATCAAAATATAGTAAACAAAAAGAAAATTGATTATATATATAAAATTTATCAATCAATTACGTATTAAGTCAATATTTATAAATTAAAAAACAATAAGTCGTAATGTGAAAATAATACATACAGATTAAACGGCATCAACAATAAGCTTCGGGTGTTATAAGGCATGAGCTAATGCCACTCAACACATGGGAGAAGAGCACTATGAAAAAAAGAATTTAAATCATTATTTAAATACCGGTTTAGTGACCTGGCAGATTTTAACCTGTATATTAGAATATTAAAATTGTAAATTAATTCTAAAGATAATGTTTTTATAAAAAATTTGCGAAATAATGAAATATAATTTACAAACGAATTTAATCTCTATAAAAACATTTCTTTAAAATAATTAAATTTTGCTATGTGAACAAATTCAAAATAATATTTTTTTTAAATGCGAAAAAAAAAATTAAAATCCACATAAACAAATTTAATCATATTGATAAATTAAAAGTATCAAATAAATAATCACAATTATCAAATTAAATTTTGTGTGATTTATTATTGGAAATTATATGTTAGTAAATTTTAAAACGTGAGACGACTGCGGAACTACTGCGGAATGATTTTATTATAAGCAGAACCATACAAAAAACACCCATTCGCAAACAAGCGGAAAGTAATAATCATTTTGCCATCCATCAAAATTTAATGTTAATAAATCATAAAAAATAAAATGAATTCCATCCAACTGCCTGAGCCTAAAATCTCCACGACTCACTATGGCAGGGATACTTAAATTCAATTTGAAAATGTAATTTGAATAGAATGAAGGTAAATATCTTTTTAACCTATTTTGTGTTGTTTCTTTTCCGGTGCTAGTGACGATAACATTATATTTTGTTGATTTTATTTGTTATGATTAGGGATGCAAAATATATGCAAATGCATATTTTTTCCCTGAACTGGTAACAGCTTGAAACGCACGATAACTTGTTTTCAGCTTGGTTTGAAGCTTCTAGAGCGCATTTCCATGTGCATATTTTGCATATTTCGCTTATGTGCATATTTCGCCATTTTTCAAAAATTCCTTAACTTTTTACTGATTTTTTGGTGCTTTCTTGATTTTTTCCTGATTTTACAAAAATTTGGAAATTTTAAGTGAAAATGGTCAATTTTCTTAACAAAAACGTTAAAATTATAAAACAAATTCTCGACGGCGCCTGTCGGCGCGGTCCGACCCACCAACAAAAAAAATATCCAAAATTAGATACGGCTCCGGTCTCGGGTAACACAAAAATTTGACTGCAGATTTCAATTCTACCCAAGCATTTAATCATCTTCTATGTGATTCGGAGTTGCTGGACTAAGTAAAGTACGGTGAAACGTACCATTAATAAAGTTTTGGTATTAAACTCATATATTTACACTCCTAAAAAATTCCTGATTTTTGCATAGGCTGATCCTGATTTTCAGGTGCTAATCCTGATTATTGGGGTTTGCCGATGGCCACCCTGAATATAAATAACTGACAAAATAGCACAAAAATTTATTCATATTGCCCCCCCCCCCAAAATTAGATGATAAAGGAATAATTCGGGAGCTTATTTTTTATTCACATCTCCACAATTAAGACATTTCAGAGAAAAAGAAAATTGCGTGTCGAAGAATCGGTTGAAAAAGCAAAATCACTTCATAATTTATATTCTATACCATTTGTTGATAAATTTTAATTCCTTTTGTTCGATATATTTATATATAGGTATATAGTAGCGGGATTTACGAAACGCCCAAATTGGCGGAATTTACGAAACGAGCCAGCACGTGTCAATGCGTGCTTATTTGAAGTTATCAGAGTTCTTATCATTTAAATATTATCGGGCGAGAAAAACTGAAAAATAAAACTATTATATTCAAATTGTTTCAACACAAAATAAAAAATGATTAATCTCAAGTCAAAATAAAACTTTATTACAACTTTTATCATTATTCAAAACGGTAGGCAATATTGATAAAATCTTATCCACATTTTAAAATTAAATTAATCTTAAAAAAATAGTGGATTCATTATTGTAAATAAATATGCTATTATTATTAATTATTATTAGAAAAATCTTTAAAAAGCATTGTCTCAGAATTAGCTTTTAATTTGTAATAATTACAATATGAATTGGCGAAATTATATTAATTTGTTATTGAGTGACAAAATTCATTTTTTCTTAGGGCTTGGTCCGAACCCGCTTGAATGTAAGCACTTATTTACGTTTATTTGGCCTTACTCTCCTCCAATAATGTCACTTTTTTAATAAAATTTTCAAATATTTTTTAATCAAAATGGCAAAAGATGAATTTTTGATAATTCATCACATCTTTCTGAATTTTTGTTTTTAACGACCACTAATTTTTTGAAAATTTTTCATAAAATATACAATAAAATTCGATTTTTTTTTGTCAGGATCTTTCATAGAATTTCGTGCTTTTTTAGACGCGTATTTAGCGGATTTCTTGCCTAAAAGTACACTTCTAAAAAGCTTCAAAAAATTACCCCATTTTTAAAATTTTGGTTGCAAATCCCTTAACAAATTAGTCGAAAATTCAAAATTTTTCTCGGCGGCGCCTATCGGCACAGCCGACCCCCCCCCCCCAAACCCCGACCCCGACCGATTTGGGTAACACCGACCCCGACAGTCCCGCCCCCGCAAATACCAAACAAATTATGATTTTACTAATATAAAATATTTTCAAAAAAATTTGTGAAGAACAAAAATGGAATATAACTAAAAATGTAAACTAAAGAGCGATGCGTTTCAAGCGTAAATAATTTCAGCATAAAATAAACTACTTATAATAAGATCAAGAAATCACAAATTTTAAAATAAATTTTACTTTAAATATAATAAATTGACGAGAGAAAAATTGGGGTAAAATATCTTTGAGATTTAAAAAACAATTAAATTGATATTATATGTACACTAATATGAAAGTGGAGCATTAAAACGGTTGTGACAAAAATCCTCAGGCTTTCATTTCGTTTGATCCTCGACAGAAGCATTGCACGAGAGAGAACTCCGCGGCTCAAAGCTTAACTCATTAATTATAAAAGGAGAATATGTTCCATTTTTCTTCAAAAAAATATGCGTCTAAATCAAATATGAAATAAAGTGAATCCTAATTTAATTAACGAATAAATTGCATACCTTTAAATAAGTTAATAAAAATAATAATTCTAATGAATTGAATGCAAAGTCTTAAATGTTTTTTAAATGCTTTACTTATTTACATTTTGTTATAATTCTGTAAGTATTTGCGTGTAAAATAAATTTACAACAATGCTGCCGGATTTTTTTCATTGATTTCTGAATTACAATACACATTTCATATCACTCACTTTGGCAATAAACATAGCGATTTTCTTTAGGTTTATTTCATTTGAACACCTTAGCGTTAAATTAAATCAATAAATTTTTTTGGTTTTGAATGTGAAATTTACACTTTACACGTATTTAATCTTTAATTTTATTATTTTAACAATTATTGTATATTATTTTTGTACCTTTTCTGGTGTTGTTTATTTTTTTGTTTTAAAGTTAGTTTGTTATTTATTGCAGATTGAAAAAAAAAATTGTTTTTAAAAAAAAGATATTACTCAAAGTCAACATAAAGAAATTTTTCTGTAATCAATGAAATTTTTTTTCCTTTATTGCGCATTTTTGCTGGAAGTGTTAAAAAATAAACAAAAGTTCATTTTTAATTGCATTTCTGTTGAACAATTTATAGAAACATAAAATGTCAATACAAATCTATCTATCAAAGGGTAACAAATCAAATTTATCAACAACAAAAACAAGTATTTGCTGAATATTAGGATGGACAGACGGTTGGTTGGGTTAATGTACGACGATGAAATGCAAATGGTGAGGGTTGGCTGGTACATATCTGTGGGTGTTCGTCTTGGGAATCAATACATTGATTTGGGGGGGGGCGAAGAGCAAAGAACGACTTACAGTCAGTCACACAATGTGTCTGTCCCGGAAGCCGTTTGGATTGATTTAGAAATTAAAGGAAAAAGTGTCTTCGCAAAGCTTGAAGTCTTCTAAAGTTTTAGTTTTAATGAATTTTATGCTAAAATATTTTTAAAAAAGTTCGTTACATCGCATTTACAGCCATTTGCAGAATTTCTTGTACTTGTGGATTAGACTCCCAACCAAAATTGGTTTTAAAGAAATTATGAATACTTTGTGCAAGGGCGTGCATTTTGAGCAAGGAATATTTCTATAAAAACAAGAAAAATTCGAGTTTAAAGGTTTTCAAAAAATTCGCAATTTGACAAAAAGAATTCAAAATTTTGATTTTTTGGAACTAATCTAGATTTGACCAGGGCTACCAAGTATACTTTTTTTAGAAATGCACTGTTTTTGGGAGTCCAAATCTTTAAAATAAAAAGTAAAAGGCAAAAAAGATGCACGAAATACCCCGATTTTGACATTAATTGCTGATTTAGTTGCATTTAATAATTAATTATATGATCAATCAAGGTTATAAATTTGCAAGATTGTATTTTAAGCCTTTAGCGAGTTTTAGTTAATTTAAATTATTTTTATATTGTAAAAAATATCATTGATATTTCCATTCAGAACAAATACAAAACATATATTAAAGCAATGCGCTTTAAAATAACTTAAAAAGAATGAATAAAATATAAACGACAGAATTATTTTTTTTATGGGTAATCCATAGGGCAAGAACTCTATCATGCTGATTCGTTT
Source organism: Globodera pallida (assembly GCA_020449905.1). Lineage (NCBI taxonomy): Eukaryota > Metazoa > Nematoda > Chromadorea > Rhabditida > Heteroderidae > Globodera > Globodera pallida. The sequence continues at coordinate 47,538 of JAIXHY010000071.1, forward strand.
ATAATTAGAGACGAGATTTTTATTGAAAAAACCGCGAAATATTGACTTAAAATATTGACCAAAACCCTAAAAGTGCCAAAATATTGATTTTAAAATGTGCTAAAACTGACCAAATCGGTCGATTTTGCGTGTTCAAAGTTCATCATTCTTTAATAATTTTCATTTCACAATTGTAAATGTACTACTATGTTTGAAAGTTTTATAAAAATATCTTTGGGGTGGCTTTTTGGTCAAAGAAAAAGTCATTTTTAGGGTTGCATTTTTGGTTTGAATAAAGTTTTGATTTTAAGGGTACATTTTTTGTTTTTATTGCATTTTTTTAAGAAATTTTGGGAAAAAGTGCCTGAAATATTGAATTTCATCAAGAATTTTTGGAAAAATGCCTATTAATTTTGGTCTCAAAATCATTCATAAGAATGAATTCGATCTAGGCCTAATCTATGCTTAGGCTTAAGCTTAGGCTATCTTGATTTTTGGAAAATTTTGAATTTATGACCAATTCGAATTCGGGTCAGGGTTTTGGAATTGGTTGAAACAGAGGTCAGCATCGCCCATAAACATGTTTTACATGACTTTAAATAATCTTGACGCATTTTACGCTTGCTCAAAAATTTTCTTAAATAAGGATTTTGTTGTAATTATAATTTTTATGAAAATTGGTTCTAAATCTTTGTCATTTCTTTCTTTGTTTAAATGCTTTCACAGAAATTTGCCACACGCTCATGCAAAAATTGCGCAACCGTAACTTGGCCGTTGTTGCGAAAATCAACTTCGGTTTTCGGCATTGATGACGTCCAAAAAGCCAAGCTCGGAAGCGACTAGTATATACAATACCTGAGTCCAAGATTGTTGTTTTTTTTTTCTCCGTTCATTTAATATGAGTTATTTGTTTTTCGATTTGTAAGAATCATGTTTATGAAGGCTAATTATTTACTAAACTTTACTTATTTTATCTAAAGTAATTTTAAGAAATCCCTGTTAATCATTTGCCGTCAGTTATTGATTTTATTTGAGTACTAATTTCATTTTTGCGGGTTTTGGAAAAATGCTTTAATAGCAGTTAGAAAATATTAGTTGTAAATGTCATGAGTAGGTTAACATTATTTGAATTATTTTTGTTTTCAGCCATTAAAAAATTTTAACATTTTAAGGAATAGGCAGCCTCGTAATGATGCTATTTATGTTCCATAAAAAAATGTTTAAAAGATTGGGCTATAATTTTGTTCAAACCCTTAATATTCATAAAAAAAAGAAAATAAAAGTTTAATGACTTTTAATTAAAATAATAAAAAATATTTTATTAAAGTTTAAAATTTTGTTTTATAATATGTCCGTAAGTCACAGCCGCCCAGATTATTTACAAATGTAAAAATTTAAAAAAACGTTAATTTTTATGCGCGTTCGCAAGTGGAAAGTAAAAGAAATAGATAGCTTGCCTGCTTCATTCGGGGTCTAATAGGATTTAGAATTAAAATAATTTTTTACTAACTTATCAAAAAGCAACAATATAATAATAAAAGTAAAAAACTTTAAATTGCTGCTAAATGGCATTTAGTATTTTTTGTACATTTCAAAAGTCGGGGGTCGGGTTCGGGGCTCCCTAACTACAAGCATTAAATTAAACTATCATTAAGATTAAATGAGTACAAATATAAATATAAAAAACATGAAATAAATAAGCGTAGAAAATTTTAAAGAAAGCAAGATATAATTTATTTATTTGTCAATATGACCTAAAAAGGTAAATAACAATGGGAGGAGTGTGTGCCATGATTGGAAATATCACAGCTGAAAAGATTGTCGAGTTCAGCGTGTCAAGTCAGAGACCAAGAGCGCAACCCCTAAGGGAGCTTTTAAACCCTCGACACCAGCAAATAAAATGGGTTACTTTTTTTGTTTACAACAATTTGAGGCCGTTATTAGTTAATGAAAAATATTCAATTCAAATTAAAACAAATATTTTAACAAACTAAAATAAATGTACCTAGATTTAAAAAATCTAAAAACATAAGTACAAAATATAAATTATATAAAATTTTTCAAAAAATGGCTTAATGGTTATGCTAAATTTGAATCCTCAAAAAACAAAAATAGACAAAATTACTTAAAAATATCAAAAAAATTAGTAATAAGTAATCCGCAATAAGTAATTGTCAAATTAAATTTTAGTAATAAGTAGTCAGTAAAAAGTAACGGCCAAAACCATGTAATTTCAAGTAAACAATAATAAGTAAAAGTAATTACGACCACCCCTGGTACTGAATAAAATTTAATATTAATTTTTATAAAATTTCAATTATTTTGCTATTGATCTATTATTAAAGGCCAATTAATGAAAACTAAAAACATACAGCTAAATCATTACACTTTAAACAAAAAAAACAAATAAATTTTTACATCAACAAATTGTAATATTAAAATTTCATAAAACCAGGTTTATCTGACGCTAAACCAGTCTGCTTCATAAGTAATAACATATTATTTGCAAGAAAATAACGATGAGAAATAAAAAATCCAATTTTTATCATTTTATTGTTTATTAATTGATTTTGGACTTGCTTAAAGTAAAACTTTTTTTGTGTTTACCTCAACATGTTATCAAAACCGATTTTAATAAAAAACAAATATTTTAAAATTTATTTAGTATTAAAGAAAGTTGCCATTTGAATTATTATTTTAAATTTGTAAAAATAAGAAATTAAGTGATTTTATGCTTTATATATATATATATATATATATATATATATATATATATATATATCTATATATATATATATATATATATATATATATGTATTTGTATTTGTATTTGTTTTCACGCATTCAGATATAATTAGGTTTTGGATTTAACGACATAATTATTTTTCTATTAAATTTATTATCGGCGCGCAAACAAGTGGGCTGAAAGATCAGCGATGATGGACACGCCTGATGTTGAACTGACATCCCGGTTGTTGAGGTCGGAAGTCATCCATGTGCACGAATATTTTCCTTCCTTTAACGATTTTTAGATTTTTATTTTTTTTGTTCTTTGTGTTTTTTATTTTATAACAAGGTTTATTCATTCATTCCTTGACTTTTATGTGTTTAAATATTTTTTTAAATTTATTTGCGTTTTAAATTTTTTAAATTATAAACACGCATGCCCGGCTTCGTGATCTGCAGTTCGGGCTTCATTAAGACAACTTGTTGCAAATCAAATATACATTAAGTTTGGCGCATTGTTTATTTTTGTTTTTGAAATAGTGTAAGTTTGGCGCATAAGTCTTTAAAAATTATTTTATATACTTTTAATTAGTATTTCTTTTTCCTTAATTTGACGAATGAATTGTTTAGTACATTTCCGCTTTTATTAATTGTACTATTTTGTTTTTTTCCGTTTGAATTTTTAAAGCACGAGAGTGTTTGTATAGCATGCAATGCATAATCAGGATTGGTTTATGAATCGGTTTATTATTTACTACTTTATAATATTTAATTAATAATTAGCTTTATCAATTTCAGGGGTTTACTTTATTAAAATACAGTTTTAAGTCTAATTTAATGAAAGATTTTTGTCTAAATTTTGACCAGTTGCTGTTTTGGTATTGAATTATAATATAAATTTTAAATCATCGAAATGCGGTTGAATTGGAGCACTTTTAAATACGCACACACCGCAGATCGAATTCTACTATGGAACAATCAATTTAATCCAATTACAATACTTGGGACGACTATTTTTACTGATTTAAAGTTTTCCCTATTTTCTGGATTCTCTAAAACTCGTAAAAAACAAATTAGAAATCAATTTTAATGAAAAATATTTCTTCTAGCCAATTGAGATCCCTTATTTTATAAAATTATGTTAATTTAATTTTTATTTTTATTAATAAGTTTCAACAAGAATTACGCAATTTTTGTAAACCTTGGCAAACCGGTATTTGAAAGTGTTTCTTTCTATTTTATTATTTTTCGAAAAGCACCTGCTATTAAAGATATTATCCTAATGCTTTGAATATATTACCAATCACACACATAGAGTTAAATTTTAAAAATTATTTTTAATTATATCATTATATGTTGTGTTAAAGAAGAAGAATGGTGCAAAATAATGCTGATTATTAGTTTTAGTTAATTGTCTAGTTTAAATTTTATTATGATTAAATTTTTAATCACAATTTTTGCGGAGTTTTTGAACTTTAGAATCACTTTTGTATTTAAACATTATTATTTTTGATTTATTTCCAATTTTGCAGAGTTTTTGACAAGTTACTTTGGAATTTACTTTTTTATCTTCGTCAAGTGACTTTGTCAAACCTTTCAGAAAAATGGCAAACTGGTGTGGATTATTGGCTTTGGTTAATTTTTAAAATAAATTAATTATTGATTTAATTTTTAATCACAATTATTGCGGAGTTTTTGTGGAAGTCAAGACTCTCTTTTCTCCCAGTTCGCCTGCAGAAGTTTGTTAAGTTCTTTGTGGTTTCAGTATTTTATATTCATTACGCAATTGATTTAATATTTAAATATTATTGTTACCGACATTTCTATCAAATATATTTTTTGTTGTAGTAAATTTTATCTAACATGATCGATGAGAGAATTTAACTTAAATTTTTAAAAACCAAACAATCTTAACTCAATTAGTTCCAGATACAAATTCTGTGCTTCTTTTTGTTTATATTTGACAAAAAATAATTTAAAAATTAATTTCTTTTTTATTTTAAAAAAATCCGTTTACATTTTTAACTTAATTCCTTTTGTCAAAATTCTTAAATACCTGAGCTTTTCTTCAATACACGGCCTAACTTTAGTATTAAGGCTTGATTTTACTTTTTATCATCTTATTTTTTATTTTCCTTTTAAATTACTCTGTCACAGTTTATGCCTTTTCAAATTTTTTATTAATTGAAGTGATTATATTATTAACCTTTTATGCTATATAAAAATTTCAATTACACTTTTATAAAATTAGAAAAGCTCCGCTCTCAATTATTAAATGTGGTGGTTCATACATATGGTTGACTTGGTGGGCATAATCTGTCAAAACCTAAAAACTAAATATATTGTAAGTAATATGGACTAGGGACTATTTGTCTTGATATGTAAACTTTTTTATTATCAAAGTTTTTTTAAAGCAATAATTATCCGTTAAAAAATTTGAAATATTATTTTTTAATCCTTATACTAAATATTATTATTTTAATTTGAAGTTTTAATCATTATACTAAATATTCAATAATTAAGGTTAGGCTGCTCAATTTCTAAAGATTCATTATCATTAATTGACTTGTTCCATAAGACGATTTATATAATCCTCAACTTTTGATTGGACAACTTCCGCAATTCCCGCACTCGACGCGCAGATCAACACGATTTGAGTTAAAAAACAATCGATAGTCCTTGAAATATGTTTTTTATTTTAAATATAATTAAACAGACTTAAGGTTTATCGGCATTTAAACTTTATTTGACATATTTTTAAGGCAATCCTTTTTAATAATTGATGTGGAATTCCTTTTGAATTTTATTATAGAGGATAAAGAATGAACGATTTTTTATTGAAATATTATTTTTCTATGCTTTACTTTTACTCAAATAATTATTAAGCTTGTCTATGTACGTTCGTTCTGTGGCTCAGTCTTATTGCAGCTCTAGTCCGCACAGAGAACGACTTTTCCAAATAATTAAGTATTCAAATATTAAATAATTTTTTATCTGCTGCTCTTAGATGAATAACGAATTGTTATGTATTTTTTCAAATAATGCATTTTTATTTTTTATAATTTGGGTAATAAACTTTTTTTTTATTTAACAAACCTTTAGCAATGCTTGCTTTTTTGGAAGATGATCTTTACATTATTTATGATATTACAAAAGACATTATAAAATTGATCGATTATTATATTATATATTTAGTTGGTTTTTTTTTTGTTGGTAAAATTAAAAAAAAAATCCTTTTTTATTTTAAAGGTTTCTTTGCTTTTTAATTTTTAAAATTAAAGCACGCAAACAGCTAAATTACAAATGTTGAAAGTTAATAATGTGTATTGCAATTATTTTTTATTTGCAATAAAGTATAATTATTGCAATTTATTTTTTTAAAGTATAATTAATATTTATACAAATTTTTAGATTTGGAAACCTTCAAAGATCATTGAACACGATTAGCAGCAGGCGTGGGCACGGATACGAATTCTCGTATCCATATCCGTCCGTGCTCAAAATCTCGCATCCGTTATCCGTCCGCGGATATCCCTCAATATTTAAAACCACTAAGATTGTCCTAAAGTTTGAAAAATTGACTTTTTAAAGCAAATTTTTTCTGAACCTATTGTATCATCTTCATTTGACTAAAATTAAATCAAAAATGAAATGTACTAAAAATTTGCCCATACAATGTTGCTGTGATAAAGTAACAATTAAAAACGTGTTAATAATTTAACAAATATGTTGTCTCCCATTCTTAAACAAAACACTTTCGTTATAAAATAATGATAGCAACTTCAATAAAGGGAGGAGAATTGTGTTTAAATTTGACTATTTAAATAATGCAAATCAAGCCTGAGAATAGATTAAATTAATTTAATTGTCAATAAGAGAAAATCATTACTATTTTTGTAATATTAATTATTATGATAAAAATAGTTAAATAACGGGCTTTTCTATACGAATGACGTCTTTTCAACGTAAATATTGTAAACCTCTACGTTTTAATATCTTAAAGATCTAAATTTAACTAAAATGAACACTCATTATCCGGCAATTTGCAAGCTAGTGGAAAATAAAAAAAATATTAACATTTTGTATATCTGAAATATAAATAATAAAATGCAAAGTAAAATGACAAATTTTAATAGAATTTTTTGCCCAATATTATTTATAAATTAATAAAAGATTAACTCTAAAGCGGGCTTTTGCTCACAATTCATCTCACACTCATCATATAATATTTCTAACGCTTTGATTCTTAAAATATTTAAAAATAAAAATAAAAAGACCTAGTAATGAATTCAAAAAATTTAAGAGTTTACTTTGAACAATACAGTACAATGATTCGGCGCCTAAAATATAAAATACAAAAAGGCATGTAAATTGTTAAGAATATTAAAAGGAATAAATTGTACGCTTCCATTTTTTCTTTAACTTTTATTCATTTTAATTTGCATAAACTTCAAATTATTTTTTAAAAGATCAACTTTATTATTTTTTGTGTTGGTAAGGGTTTTTGAAATAGTTTATGAAGCGCAATATTAAAGCGGCGTTTTGGCAGCAAAATTTTGTTATGGAATTCTAGATTATATGCTGAAACAAAGTGAGCAGCTTCAAAGCGCCGATGTAAGTTCCAAGAATTAAAAAAATAACAAAATTAAAAATTATATTCATGAGAGATATATTATTTTATTTCTTACAAAATGAGATATTATTTGAAATAAACAAATCGTATTATAATTTATTCGACGATCTGTTTAAATTTAACATAATTGCGCCAGAATGCAAGTGCCGCCGACTAGATAATTACATGCATTTTTTAAACTAAAAATTTATTAATTACATGAAAACAAATAATGGTAATACTTACAAGATTAGGTCTTAAAACAGCTAAAGATTCTTAATTGAAATAGTCAAAAATTCGAAAGGCATATGTACAAAACTAACGAGCTAACAAAACAGTTAAAAGTTCAAGCACAGAACAATTAAATATTTTTAAATATGCAAACAAATTTTTAAATATTATATACTTAATATAATGAGATGTGTGCGACGGCGGCGGATATTCTAACAAAAATATAAAAGTTATATATTATTCTATAAAATAAAACTATATATACTATGAATATATATATATATATATATATATATATATATTATATACGAGATATGTGCGACGGGGATTTATTCTATCAAAAAACATGCATAAATATTATCGAAATGTGTGCGACGGCGGCGGATATTCTACCAAAAATTACTTTTACCTCCTTCGATAAACCGGTTTAGCAAAGTTACTTTATGAACCTGGATTTCTATCACAATAAACATATAAATGTGAAAATTATAAGAAACGAGTCTATTAAAATAAAATTTAATGAAAAAATGACAAAATTAAATTATCGAAAAAAACATGGTGTTCTTTCCATAATAAAATTAAAGGGAATCGCAAAAAAGTGCAAAAGCCAACGATTCTATTAATTAAAAAGATTTAAACTCAAATCTAATCGAACTTGGTTCAGTGCAAAAGAAATTAAAATATCCTAAGAAAACATGCATTATTTATAATGCGATCGTTCAAGCAGGATGCTCAAAAATTTTGTTTCTAGACAATTTACTTTGTTAAAAAATATCATAATAAACAACAGCAGGAATCCATGTCTGCTTAACAGCAAAAAAGCTCGATTCATTACATAAGTTTAAAATATATAATTCATATTAAAAATTTTGCAGCTTATCGTCTCCAATACTTTTAAATGTAAACGTAATATGCATAACAAATTATTGTTGCTTCATTATGATTTAAATATTCATAAAATAATATTGTAGTAAAGTTGACTAAATTTATTATAAAATAAAGAAAAAATAATTAATGTTAAATAAATGTAAAAAAATGAAATTAGAAACTAAAAATAAGATATCAGATTACACAAAAAACCAGTAAAGATGGCCCGGACAAGGGTTCCGTGACAAGCAAAAGACTAAACCTCAGTCATTACTCATTTTATCATCGATATGTGATCTTAATACTACTATTTATTCGCAATTGACGAAATCAAATGGTTTAAATTCCTTATTTTAGTAGTCATATAAAAAAATTAAAGCCAAACACTAAAAAACTGTCCACGTCATAATTGTTGACTGGACCTTAGAAAATATTGTCCAAATGATACACAGTTTGTTGAACTCTATCAAGAAGTTCAAAATAGTAAAAACAATTTATAAAATTAATTATCTGTTTAGTTACTGCATTTTCAAACTAAAAATACATATCGCAAATGTTTAAATTAATGAATTTAAAAACTATAATCAAATTTTATCTAAATAATAAAATGAGCGAATGTCATAATTTAAGAAAGTGCAGTTTAAATTTTGTTTTAATTAAAAATTTAGTCGAGCTCAATAAAAGTAAACTAAGCATTATAAACAGTTAATAAACCAACAAAAAAAGGGCAAGAAAATAAACTAATATAAAATAAATGTATTTTGTATTAAGTTTAATCATAATAAATAAATTTAATTTTTTAAAATTAAGTATAACATTACATTTTAAATTTGGAATGGAAAAGAGCCACGAATAACAAACTTGAATCTCAAACAGTTTACAAAATGTGATGTCTTTAAATATTGCTGAACTTATAATTTTAAGATTATTCGAAAAAAGTCGCTGATTCTGAAAAATCAAATGTTTGATTTAACGATTTTATATAACAATGTTGTAATTGGTTATAAAATTTTATTTACATATTATGCATGTTTTTGAAGTTTTTAAATAAATTCGTTGTTTAGATTATAAACATGCAATTCTTTTGGAATTTAGCAAACTTCGATTGGCATTGCTGCTCAACTTTATGTAAAAAGAATTTTGATGAAAATTTTATTTATTTTTTTAATAACGTGGCAGCATTTACTTTTGTTTTTCATAATTTTTTCCCCCATTCTTTCTCAGGTCTTATTTTAGTTTAATTAAAATACTCTTGTGCTCGACAGTCCAAGTTTTGTTGAAAAATCCTTTGCATTTCCTGTACAGGCCAAAGCTTCGTAAAATGGCATTCGTAGAATTACAATGGGTACCGCTCGCTCATGCATGACAAACCAAGACGGAACATTTTGAAGTGTCTTCGATCGTGCAAATTAAACCCAACCTAATAATAAAAAATCTTTAAATAATAATATAAATATTATAAACAGCAGCAAAATAAGATCAAAACAATATTCATTAAACTTGAAATTTAAAGTTTTATCGGAATGCATAAGTCTGCTAATGTGCTGTTGGTGATGCTTCCTATTAAAAAGCTCCTAAATTTAAAACCAAGAAGGATAAAATACAATTTTGCAAAAGCTCAAAAAATAATTACAAAACGCATAAAGTAAATAAATCCAAAATAACATCAAAACATAAATTAAATGTGGTTCTTCAAAATATTCTTAAAATGACTTATGTATAAAGTATTATAAATATATATTTTTCAAGTATAAACAAAAATAGTCTTAAAAGTTTGCATTAGTTGAATTATAAAAATTCATTGCAAGTATTTAATTTTATTGTAGAATGTTCAAAGCATACCTCAGTTTTGTTTTGCTCGTATAAACTCAATAAGTTTTTTGTATTAATTTATTATAATTTTATTTATTATATTATATTTTGTTTTGCTAAAGAAATTATTTTATTTGTTAAATACTTTTAACATTGTTTAGCTTTTATTATAAAACTCAATTTACTTGCGTTTTAGAATGTTGTATTTTTTTATGTGAGTTTTAAACATTGGATTTTTTTTTGTTATCTAATTAGAACGTATTAAATTTATTTAATTTTTAAATTATTTTCTTTTCGATGAAAACCGTAAAAGCTTAATTAAAACGTTTTTAAATGAAATTAATTCGAGGCAAAAATATTTTAAATTTCATAGCTATTTATAAATTACTAAACTGTAAAACTTAAACAAAAGTTATGCCACAAAACTTTCAACTAAATGTTGTTATATATAGAAAATATCATACAAAATCGTCCACATTTGACAAAATTTTTAATTTTTATCATTATAATTTATCAGCGAATTTTATAAAATTAAACGAAGATAAACTTAAGTAAAATTGATTTTATTATATTCGTTTGTAGTAACGCAAATATCATTGATAAATTATAAACCTATGACGGCATAACAAAACAAACAATGTATTAAAACAAAAAAGTAAAATAAAAAAATGGATTATATAAATCAAGAACTAAATCTGCTTTAAATTAAAAATATTTAAAATAGGATACAACAGTAAGCAGAAGAATAAACTGAAGAATCTCGAATTAAAGAATGGCATTGAATGAATTCTAATGAAACATGTTACTACAAAAAAATTTAAGTACAAATTATAATAAAAACTATTTATAAAATTGTTACATATTCAAATAATAATCAATTAAAGTTTATGAATAAAAACAGATATTGATTGATGGATTTACACACCTGCTACGGCGGCGGCTATATTTTGGGTGCGCCGCAACCACCAAATGGAATTTCAAAAATATTGTACTTTCACGTTTGTATTACAGATTTGTTACCTGGGCATGTTAATTAATCAATTTAACTATAAATAATGACGAAAAAAAATAATGTGTTTTACAAAAAATATAAAAATAAAATTCAGCTTATTTATTTTTATAAAACATATTAAAATTTTTAAATTATTTAAAAAATAGATAATCTATAAAATTACATTGATAATGCTTTTCAAACAACAGTTTAAAAGAGAGCAATTTAGTTTTTTACTTAAATTTAAAAATAATTTAAATTTATAATTAAAGGTAGTTTTTCAATATAATAAATTAATATTAATGTCACGATCCCGCGCTTTAAGCCAAAAAAAACATAATATCTAAAGAAACACCTATAAAAAATAAAATTATAATGAATTTCTAAAGGGATGAAAATTACTCTGTTTATCAAACGATTTAGTATTTTGATTATAAAAGAATTTTCAAAAACTTTGTGGAAAAACAACAAATTTAAAATGTAAAACTAAATGTAAGCTATGAGTAAATTCTTCTTCAGCGTAAGTAAGTTTAATCCGGAATGGCGCCAATCTACGGGTTTTAACTCATTTTAAATCATTATTAATTTGCTTCTACATCTTAGTACTGAAGCAACCGAGAAAAATAGAAAACAAATTAACCGCTAAAAATTTTAATAAATTATCACTTCTTAATTAAACATAAAGATATTATTATTGCACTCAAAAAATGTTATTCTTGTTAAAACAAGCAATACATAATTTCATCTAAAAAGTAATTTTAATCTAGTTAAATATAATTATTTTTCTATAAATCAAATTTGGAAAATTAATTAGGCGGTCGAATTGACTAAAACCTTCAAAATATAATGATATTTTACTGTAATTAAATACTAAATTTATCAAAATAATAAAAATAATAATTTACTTAGCCCTGTATATAAAAATAACTAATCATAAAACATAAATATTTAAAACAGTTTAATTAACCCAAAGTATTCTAGAACAAACTTAGCGCAAACATATATATGCTACGATCTGAGCCAATTAATTTTTTAAGAGCAAATTATAAAATAACAACTTAAAAAATTTTGCATTTTAATGTGATATTTTTATATTTATATTAAATAGCTAAAAGAAAAATTTTAACAATTACATACAAAATTTTCTTTTTTATAGTTTATAAACTTATATAATAAACAAATCAAAGGAGCTTCAACGACTCGTGAAGAAACAAAGAAACAAAACCAATTTGATGCCAGTGATGGACATTTTTTGGCCTTCAGCTTCTCCCGGAGTTGGACCACCTGTAAGAAAATGCCAACATTAAAATTTTATGACCCAAATTTAACCCTTTTACGAAGATTTAAAGCCTTTGAAGCTCTAAAATTTATAATGTATATTACCGTCATTTTTGTCACTCCTATGTGGATATCATTTTGCTGTATTGGTAAAAATAATGAATATCAATGAAAAATCAAGTAAATTATCAAAACAAACTATTAAATATTATAACACTTAAAAAATACTCCCATTCGCTTTGATCAACTATCAAAATATGAACATACCTTGAAATAATGCTATCAAAATAGAGATCGTAAAATAAATAATTGAAAACGGAATGTAATCTTTTTCAATGTTAAATTAAATAATTTAAGTTAAAGATTAAACTATAGTTGAAAATAAAATTTTTAACGCAATTAAAAATTAAAACCAATATTTATCCAATTATATAAAACAAAAATAATTAAACCCCACAATAAAATAGTATTAATTTAAAATAAATGTTTTGCTACAAAGATAATACCTTATGATATGTACTTTTAATTTTATTCATCCAAGACAACTAACTCGGCAATTTTCTTTTATTGCGACAAATCTTGATTAGGTGGTTGATTAGTCAACTCTGGGGCTGCCCATTTTGGATCATCCCGGTAATAAATTCCTAGAAATTAAAATTTAAAAAATTAATAATATTTACATATTAAAAATATAAAGTTTATAAAAGACGTTAATAAATATTAATGAGAAAATTACAAAATTAAATTCTCGAAAATAATCGCTATTATTTGTCGATATAAAAAGATAAATTAAAACTTAATTAAAAAGAAGAATAATTATATTATATTTAAAAAAAATTCTCTAGAAAATATTGAGCTAAATAATACGATGATTTTTTGTTAAAAAAAAATAAATAATAATTTTAATTTAATCAATAAAGAAACAAAAATCCGAAAATAAGAAAATCAATTTAAATGATGATTGATATTTTGTCTCGATATACTTTAATTAACTTTGAGGTTTTTTGACAATCTTCGCTGATAAAATAAACATAAGTTTGTCTGGCCAAACTTTTTAAAACACCTAAAATTACTTGAAACGAAAATTATTAAAGTGAAACTTCAAAAATAGCAAACAATTGGTTACTTGCTCATTGTAATCACGTCGAATTGCTGGTCACTGAGAAAAGGTATATAAATCTATTGCTTTGAATAGTTTTAAAATGTTTTTCTTTTTAGAATAAATTGGGTGTTTTAAGCTTATGCAACTGGTGTGCTTTTTCGGCTATTTCAATTGGGAAATTCTGATTTTCTTTTTATTTTTGATTATTTTTAATGAACATCATTATTATTGTTTTAAAATAATTGTAGTTTTTAAAATTTTTTTATTGCCCTTTATTTGAAAATTTTATCTACTAGTTTTTTTTTTATTAAATAAAAAAATTGTTATAATATTTTGTTTTTTAATGTAATTGTTAGTGTTTTTTATGACGTCATATTTTTTCTTAATCGAAGCGGAAGAAAAAAATCTTTAGCTCTCCTGCCCTTCGCCATCTCAACAAAAAACTTAAATCATTTTGTGATAATTTTTTGTATTAATTTTTTTCCGCAAAAAATGTTGTATTTTATTATATGTAGACGTTTAAGAATTTCAATTTTTAAATTTCTTTTTTAAATTGATAAATAATTTACGATAAACCTTTCGCTGTTAAATTCCAACTGACAGGATTTTTGCCTTCATGGGAATCACCTGACGCATTCAACTCTGTCGTTGTAAAAATCTTGATTTTTAATTTAAAATAAATAAAAGTATTTTGGTTTAATGTTTGAAGTATTTTGAATTTTAATTGATTTATTTAAAATAAATAATCTAATACGAAATATAATACATTTGTTTCAATGCAAAAAATGTTGCAAGAATTGGCAATATTTGCATGTGATGGTTTCACTTTGCTTTTCGCTATAATGATTAATTCTTTATTATTTTTTGCAGTTTGCACTGTTTTGCAAAATAATTAAATTTTATTTTAATTATTATATTGTTACTTAAACTTTAAATGTTAGTTTAAAAAAATTATTAAAATTGCACATTTTATTTCAAAGAAAATTTAATATAATGGTTTCGGATGAAAAAAAATGTGCAATAGTTCGCAAAAGTCGCAGCTTATTTGATCCATTTTGTTTTTGCAGTAATGAACATTTATGTATTTTGATTTTCGTAGAACTTTTAAATTAATTGTTGTTCGTTATTTGTTTAAATTCTGTAACATTTATTTTATACATTTTTTCAAATAAAATATTTGTGATAGCAGCTCGTCACGAAAGGCAATTTTTTCGTAATTTTTTGCATTTTTTTGAAGACCTATAGTTTAATCAACAGTTAAGGCATTTTGTCCAATTACGTGCGCCATTTCGTCGATTGAACTGGAGACGCGTACACATTTGATCAGCATTTAAAAATTAAAGTACAAAGATAAATTGTTTTTTGGATATAATGCTTTATTGCATTTTTTATTTAAATTTAATGGAGTTTAATTTTTTCTTTAAAATGTCCGATGGTTAAATCAGGTACAGTTCAACCGGAAGGAAAACCAAACTAAATTTGACCCGCGGGTCGCTTATGATGAGAAGATAATATTTAAAATTTTTTTTTATAAAGTTGTGAAATACTAGAAATTAAGAAGGCATTTGAATTACTTTTTAAAATATACTTTATGCACTAAACAGAAAAAAATTGAAAATATTTCTCTAACTACAGGAAAAACGTTCTTTTAAATTAAATAAATGTAAACAAAGTTTTACTAGATCATAAAATTATTTTACTTAATGACAGTTATTATAAACTTTAAAAAACATAAATTTGATTCCACAAAAAACAATTAAAAAGATTTAAGAAATTAATTATAAAAATGCCTAAAATTGAACTTTAAATATTCTATTAAAGGATTAAATAATGTAAAATAACTTTCTATTAATTGAAAAACTAATAAACTTTTAATTATTTGATTCCAAAAAAAATGCTAGACTAACGTTTTTATTACTTTTTGAACCGCACCTGATAGAAACAGCCTTTAATATAATATAACAAAAAATAAAGAAAGCACATAAAAAATAGTTCAAATAATAAAAAGCTACTAATAAATAAAGAAACCAAAATGCTCCTTTCGACAGAGTCATCAGCTGATCCGTCAAAACTAATATTGTTTCTTTGAAAATTTTTGAGCAAACAAATTGCACATAATTTGGCAAGAAGTGATGCTAAACATAGTAAATAACAGTTTAAATAGAAAATATCAACAATTTGTTGAAACGTAGTTAAATTTTTCCTAAAATAAAAATAATTATCAACCGAATTAATTGAGTTTTAATTTAATTATCGGCAAATTAATATTTAAAAATTAATGGAAACGATTCGGTGGCTTTCTCTCCTTTGGCACGAATAGTTGGCTTCTGTTGTACTTCGGTCACCAAAATATCTTTATTAGCTTTTTTTATTCCATTTGTTTGTTTTGTTTTTTAGAATATTTTTTATAAAACAGCAAAGCTTTATAATTTTGTTTTATGTTAAGAAAATGAAGGTAAATTAATTTCTTTCAAATAATAGAAATAATGTTTATAAAAATTTTATAGTTATACATGTTATCGTAGCTGGAACTTGAATACTATGTAATTTTTTTATAATTAACAAGTTTAAATCTTTACTCAAAATCAGATTTCGCCATGTTCTGTTAGTGCTGTTTTTGCTATTCCACGGATCGTTCTTCGTTCTAAAGCGGGCAAACGTCCACAGATTGTCAATTTGGCCGTCCTAGTCTTTTTTGTTTACATTTATTCATTTTTGTTCCAGATATTTATATTAATCATTCGACAAACTCAAGTTTGATAATATTTTTGTTTAAGTTTATTTAAATTTAAAAGACCAGCTCGCGTATGCTTTTATTACAAAATTAAGAAAAATTGTATTATTTAATTGTTTTGGACTATCATTTAATTATGTGTCGTTTTTTTTTCATTACACCGTCCGCAAACTTGTGTGTACGACGAGCATATTTCGTTGTCAAAACACGGAGATTTTTTATTAATATTTCAGGACTCTTAAACTATTTTTTAAATTGTTTTACTAAATAATAAATCATCAGCTTTACATTTTTTTGAGCCAGAAGGTAATCCGTTGCTACATTGGTTATGGTTGGGCCTATTCAAAACAAAGCTACAGAAAAATAGAAAACAACCTAAAAATTTTAGCCTTGTTGATAATACACTAATAAATAATGCAAATAACATCGATATTTGACACCCTTTCCTCACTTACAGTTTCAAATTAATCAAATCGATTTGTTTATTTAAACAAAAACAAAACTTCAACTGATAGTACTTCGACACAAATATATATTTACAATTAATTTAATTAAATTTATGTAAAAATTTATGAATTTATTGCAAAGTACAGATGTGGGTCTGCATGAAATTTTTTTAAATAATTTTATTATATGCAAAAGACTATGGGTTTATAATGAATTTTGTGATTGGAATTTATTTCTAAATAACCGTTTGCGAGTTGAGTCAAACTCTCCAATGTCGTTTAAAATTTGCAAATTGGATGTTGATCATCTTATATACACAAAAATTTAAAGACAAATTATGTTTTTGGCTTGTTAAAATTTATTTTAGTATTGGATTTGTAAAAACTTTGAAACTTGAAAATCCAAAAGTTGATTGGGTTTATTGGAGGCAATGGCCATTGGCTGATGATGCTAATGAATTGAAGAAAGCTCTGTGTCCTTTTTGTAATTGTTTACACTTTGTTTTTCGAATATATATTAATTTTAAATTTTTGATTATTAAATTTAAAGTGATAATACAGATTTAGACGTTTGTTATTAAAAATGATTTAGTGAATCAATAATAATAATAATATTCACTCTGTTTTATTTTAAATTATGATTCTGGCATTTAAAATTCTCTATTAACATCTTCGAGTATTCATAGAAATACATCTTTTACTTTATAATTTCTTTATAGAAAACTTTTGCATTCATATTTTGTAAAGGAAAAGCTGCTTAAAGATATATAATTAATTATTGTTCTCTTTGTGATTATATTTTCTTTTGATAAATGTAAATTTTAACAAGAAACTATTTTTTTGATTTAGATTATTTTAATTTATAAGGCATTTTATATACCATGACTGTCTTCATAGCATAGCAAAGTCGAGATTTCTTAATTATTACAGTTTTATTAACAATACATTATTATATTATTTAATCCATGTAATCAATAAATTTGTTTTTAAACATCAACTGCATTTTTGATTCTTTATATGCCTATTTTTTCAGCACGCTGCTGCCTGTCGCATTTTCTCCATGTGTGCGTGTTTCCCTCGATCCGATTGTAATTACTACCATTATAAAGTCAAAACAAAATTAAAGTTTACTTAATCATTATTTAGCCATTGTCGTGTCGGCCTTTTAAATGTTTATTTTAATATATTAAAAAGGGGGTTTAAAAATCAAAATATTTATAAATTTTTGAAATTATATTTACAATCAGCATTTATTGTAATATATTATTCAATTTTTTATATATTTTAGCTAAAATTTGCTTTAAAGCAACGGAAAACTTAAATAAACCTCGATGATTACAATTAAAAATGGCAAATTCACTCAAAAATAGCAAGAAATAATGCTAAAATTTTGACAATGGACTTTTTATAATAAACGTCTTAGAAATTGAACCTCAACCAACGCGTTAACCGAATATTTATATTTATATATAGTTTTTAACCATTTTTAGAAATTTATTTAGTTTGCATTTTATGCACTGCGCTTTACTTTTTTTATGGAGTCTAGTTGTATGGCCTTGGACTGTTTTCATGGTTGCATTGAATAATTTTAAATATTTGTTAACTACGCATCTAATATTATTTAATATAGAGTTTAAAAAGATCATAATGCTTAAGTGATTCGCGAGGGTTAAAACTTACAGTATAACATGGTTTTTCTCAATTAATACTAATGAGAATTTTGATTTCGAGTTTGTCTTTTTTGATGTAAACAAAATTCAATTTTTTAAGTGTGTTTTTTTACCATTTATTTATATAAACATTCATTTTAATAAATTCATTAAGCATAATCTGGAGGGTATGTGTTCCAACAAGATTCGCCCTAATTTGGTAATTGATTAGGTAATTAATGGCTAAATAAAATTATTACTTATGACCAAATTGACTAATTAACAATATTGTTCCAACTTCGATTACGGTTTGACTTGTGCTGACTAAACTAAATAAATCCAATAGACTGTTTAATAAAATAAATAATTGTTTCAACCCCAACAAAAAACGTTACCATAAAACAATAGCAAAAAGAAGGAAGGAATATTTGTTTGGATTTATGATTTATTTATATTATTATCATTTGTTTTTTTTATTATATTTTTTCGTTACTTATGCTTGGAATAAATTACTAGCCAAAATTAAAAATATGTTTTCTATTCTAAATAAACATTTAATTTATTTCATTATCAAGGCTTTTTCTTGCTTTTAATAATTGCATTGGAATGACCATTTTTTATGTTAAACCACATATTAAAAAAATTCAATTGGAAGAGCGATGGCGGTTGAAATAATTCTGGATTTACTTTTTTATTCAAAAATGCGTTTGTCTTCCAAAAAACCACAAAACAGGGTTTCGCCTGCTTGGCCGCCCATAGTTTTGGCTATTTAGCCTTTAGCTGCGCGCGGGAGAACCTCGCAACTCGCATGTGTTTATATGCTAATATTTACCGGTATTTGCCGTTTGTGTGTTGCATTTAATCAATAATTATATAAAATGCTAAATAATTAAAGACGAAACGTTATTAACATTAATATTATTTGCTTTGTTTGTTAATAATATTATAGAGCAAATATTTTCCTTATTATTATTTTTTCTTTAATAATGAATTTTTGCTTTACGAAGGCTAGTTAGAATTTTTTGTTTTCAAAAAAATTTATAGGGAATGTTAATTTTTCAAATAATAATTTAAAGTATATAAAATAAAACTTTGAAAATAAAATCATAGTTTAAAATAACAAATTATATTGTTAACCCTAAATAATTAAAATCCACGTTATTAATATTGATAACAATTTGATAATTTATTTTAAACAATTATTTTGCGCGCTCGGTGAAGCAAGCTGTGTATCAAATTGAGCGGGTTATTGACTTTAATATAGAAATTTGAATATTGGTTTTCAAAAAATTCGATGTTATGACCGACTTTTCCATCGGGTTTTTTATAAAAACTTTTATCCAGGTGTCATAATATAGCGAATTTATTTTTGAAACATTACTTTAGACTTCTCAAAAACATATCCACCTGAAATAGTTTTAAAATATTTGAAGAAATCGCATATTTTTATTCGGTATATTCTCAACGGTTATATTAAGTTAATTTGCGGCTTGCTTTCTTTGCCTTATGCGTAATAGAAAATTCTATTTACTATTTATATTATAATTTTATTTTTTTAACGTAACATAAGTAAAAACTATGATTATATAAATTATTTTGAAATTTTTTGTATTATTTAGTTTATTAAAAAACTATTATAAATAATAGGTGTTATTTAAATGTTACAATAAAAACTTTTGTTTTTCAATTTTTTTATTACAGACTAAAAATATTAATATTTTTTATTAAGGTATTTTATCACAGGTCAAAAATTTATCTTTTGGAATTTATATATTTTTTCATTATTTTTTTGATTATCTAAATGAGACCGCAGTAAAACGTATGGTACATTATGTAAATGCCTTGACAATATAAATTGATTTAAATCTAGATAAATGTATTGTATAAATGAATTTCTACTTTGCGATTTATTCAAAAATAAGTTTAGATAAAATATTGACATAGGTAGTTAAATATAAAAAGAAATAACAAAATAAAACACCCAAATATTTACATAATCATGACGCGGAATTTCGTTCTTCATGCATTTTCCATATTCCGCTATTTTTGAATAGAATTTTAAGTTTATGCTTTTAATATATTTATTAATATTATATAATTTTTTAAATTATGAATAATATTTACTAGCACACCCTTTGACGTCTAGTTTAATACATTATTAAATTAAGAAGAATTAATTTGATTATAATGAAATAGTTTAACTTTGTTTAGATTTACTCAGTATTACAAATCCAACAGTTTACTTGGCATATCGAATAGGAGAAATAAATCGACGAAATTTGTACGATAAATCACCAAAATCATCGTTAAAACATGGCTTATAATGCAAACGCGTGTTAAAATCTTAACTTGACAATAAATCTAAATTAAAATAATGCTGTGACCAAGAAATCAAAATGATATACTTAAATAATTTAAAAAGTTTTCGGAACAAAACTCAAATTCGTACTAACATATTAAAGGGCATTTTTGGATAAATTTTAACAAATGAAGGAAGTAAATTAAACTATATAATTTAAAAAATATATAAAACAAATAAATCTTCTTGATTTCGAATGAATAAATAAATATTTAAAAATCAAGACAAAGTCAAGGGTCGTAAAATTTTTAAAGTTTTTTTATTGCTTTAATTTCTTTATATGTTTTTCGCATTTTAAAGTTCTTTGATGTTTCAAGACCTTCATCGGCTCAAGCGGTATTATTGGCGTACGTGAACGAACAAGGATTGATAGTGGATACACGGGTGTAATCACAATGTATTTTGGCGCTAAATATATTGATTGTTTTAAATTAATTCTTAATCGTGTCTGCTTTGAATAATTTTTATCTTTTTTTAGTTTATCGATTATTTATTGATTCACGCTCATATTCAAACTACTTATCTACTTATTTTGTTTTCTAATAAAAAAAATTCTACGACAATCAATGAATTTACAAAAATTCAGGAATAACGGTTTATTAAAATACATTCGACAGAAGTTGTAATAATATCGTATCGAAGCGATTAAATGATTGCTATCACTTCTAATGTTTTTAAATCAATTTAACGCTTTAATCATGCTGAGCTTTTGCGCAATAATTTATTTGATTTTCATTATTCTTTTGTTAATTATTTAAAGGGATTTAGCTGATATATTATCACTTTTGCTCCAAAATGAGAGAAGGTGTGCTTTTAAATTAGGTAATTTATGCTTTATCAATTTCTGTAATTTTTTTTTATAGATTTGATATTTCAAAATCGTTGAAGAATATGGAAAGACGCGCAGTACAGCGCGCATGGAATAACGAACGGTCTTCTGCAGCTGCCCCGAGCGATCTGAGTCCAGCTATAACCGAAGCAGCACTGGCGGGATTCGGTGATAGCAAATTTGTAATATTTGTACAAATAGTAAACCAAATATTTGTTGCAAATATTTGTTTGGTCAAATTTAAAAAAAACCAAATAATACCTCCAAATTAATAAATTTGTTTTGGTGTAGCAACAGCATCCCAACCATTTTTAGTTCTGCGTTAGCGCAGGAAATAAAAATCCAAAAATTAATACCAAAAAACTAATAAATTATTTATAAAATATAAATTAATATTTTTTTAAAAATAAATTTTAAACTAAATAAATTAAAACGATATTTACAAAAATGTTGCATTTACAATTAGAAATTAAAAGGTTGAAAGGAATCTTGAAAATTTGTGATAAAAACGACTAAATCGTGTCAAACCCATAATATTTGCAGATTACATTGACAAAAAAAAAATTAAAATTAGAAAAATATGTTGTGTGCACGTTAAATAGTTGTTGTCTTAGCGCGACAAATAAAAGTAAAAGTTAACAAATATCTTCTTTCAATCGTTTAAAACCCGATCATGATTGAACGCATAATTTATAAAAAAATTAACAGAATATACAGATATCCAAAAATTAATTAGATATAATATCATGAAAAATGTCGATTAACTTTTAAATTGGATGACATTCCTAGTAAATTTATTAGTAATGCGAAATTATTCTTGGGAAGGTTGTTTTCCTCGTAAATCTTCTATTAATAGGACTGGGCCCCAGGAGGGCAAAAAGAAAACGACCAAGATAATATCTACATTGCGTGAACCACTTTTTTTAAGACACCACCAGCAGCAGTTGGAATGTTTATTTGATTAATTTAAGTAAAAACAGTAATTTAAAATTTTTTATTTAAAAAAGCTTATAAAGCTGTTACAAAAATGTTAAAAACATAAAATGCTTAAAACCCCATTAAGAGTAATGAGCTATTGCCATAATATAAGTTTCTAATTGAATAAAATGAAGCAATACACATGCATTTGCTGAAAATAAATGAATCACTTTCAACATACCAAAAAATTCACAATTTATTGCAAAATTTATTGAACACAATTTAATCTCTTAATAAACCCATAAATTTATGAGAACCAAATATTATATAATATTACAATAAAATTAAAAGAGAATTTACCTTATTAACAATGAAAATTAATATGACTTTTGTTTTATGAAGTGATTTTTGACTTTGTTGTTATTATAAATTTTAATATATTTTAATTTTAAACGAGAAGCTTGTCTTTGGCGTCCATATGTTTCGCAACGTCGGCGGCAAAAATGGTTGGATTCTGCGCGAATTGAGTAATCTTCGCATCCAGTTATTGCTTATTTAATATTTTGCTGGGTAGACTATAAATTTGATCTTGCATATTTAACATTTATTTTATACAGTTTTATAGAGTCGATCGTTCATTGACCTATGTTATTTTATTTATTTTTGAAGTTGTATAAAAAATAGACCATAACAATGATAACAGCAATCAATGGTAGGGGAGGCCTTTTGTTTTGCAACATTTGTAATAATTTCCCTTTTCAACATTTTATTGGTCGTAAGTTTTAAGTATTAAAATTTAAAAATAATGTAGATCAATTTTAATTAAACCAAAAAAGCATTGTTGTGCTATATCAAAAGAGATGTTCTTCTTTATTTATTTAACATTTCTACCAGTTTGCATTTCGTTAAACATTTAACATTATTAATTCAATGTATTATTAATAGTATTTCACTCGAAAATATATATGGATCATTTTAACTTTTTATTTGTATTTATAATTATTCTACTTATTTTAGTTTTTTTGATATGATTTCTATTGATAATTTAATCAGACTAGCATTACTTCGCGCAATATGTCCATATGCTTTTCCATTTCTTCACGATCTGCCTTATGCTTTTTCACAACGTGCATTGTCTTGTTCGTTTTACAATTGCTATTGCTGTCAATTTTGCGCGTCGTAAAACATAATTTTATTAATAATTACGTTTAAAATATTTTGTATTTCTTTGATTGTGTATTTCGGATAAATAATAATAAATTTATACGTCGTTTAGAAGAGCCCATAAATTGCACAACTTTACGATCATACATAATTAACACGTTTTTATAAATTGCTGCCCTTTGGCTAAAATTATTAGTTATTAAATATACCTTTATTAATGAGTTTATGTATGTGCATATTTAGAAGCTAACATCAAGTTTGTGGCTAGGTCATTTGCAATTCAGTTCTATATAAGTATTAACAACGGACGATATTAATATATTTTGACATGATATGGAAAGCGAAAATTCGTTTGTTGGCGTGGTTGTTATCGACTTCTTACTAGTTTGGGTTTAGCTTTAATAATTTTAATGGGAAGTGTATTGTGAATATGCTTAGTCTTATTTTACTGCGTTTTGTAATTTCAATAATTTATTTATGTTATTTTATTAAATTTGGCCTGAATAAATAAATCCGTAGGGTTCATTAATACAAAATGGTCTTCAATTGAAAATCTTGAACAGATAAACAAATTATAATTATTTAGCATAATTTAAAAAATAAAATAAATTAAATCTTTAAATAAATCATTTCTTAACAAAAATAAAACGACTGCAATGAGAAATTGCAATAAAACCAAAAATTAATTAGTTTGGCCAAATTAGAAACTGTATCAAATTTATAAGCCTTTATGTTGTATATTAAATTAAATTGTTTATGCATTTTATAATTCTTTATTTTATTGTTTAAAATAACTAAATTTTAGAGAATAAAAAGTTTCAAATGATAACATAAAAAAATATTTAAATGTTTTCAACAACAAGGATGTAAAGTTGCATGTAGCGTATAAATCGGTCGGAAAAACTTGTAAAAATGTTCGAATTCATACATAAAATTTAAAAAATAGTAATTCGGTACAATGATAGTTTCTTAATGGAAGTATCCTGAAAAGAAAAAACTATACAATGATCGGGTTTGTTAAAACAAATAATTACTTATTTTGAATTGCTTATTAGTTAATAATTCAAAATATGAAACAACTAAAGTTATAATTTAAAAAAAAGTTATAATTACGAATTATTATAAAATTTTAAAATGCTATATAGAATTTTTAAAAAGTATGATTTAAATTAATTAAACAACACCAACAAAAAAAACAGCGCGATTTTGGACGGAAGCGCAGCGTAGCGCCAAGGCTTCTGCTGGGAGAGAACCCGAATAATAAGTTCTTAATAATTAATAAAAACTTGGTTAATTTATTTAAATTCGTTTCTCTTACCAAGTGTGACGAAGACAACTTATTGTATATAAATTAACAATTCAAATAGAGGATCCAAAAGTAAAACTATTAATAAATTATACAAATAGATTATAACGGAAACACAATTATTACTTTTAATAATTTAAAAATCTATTTAAGACATAAACATTTGCGCTTAATGGAATAATATTTCGAATTGTTTAAGCAAAGCTTTTTTGAACCCCAAAATTGGGCTCTATAATAAAAACTTTAAATCTTAAAATTAATCTTAGTTGAAATATTGAGAATATTTTTTGCGTGAAAATATTTGTATTATTACAAGTGCCATTTTGAAAACGATATTTACCATTTGATTTTTAGCCCGCTTTGATCAATCATCAAATTATTTTATTTATTTGTTATGAATTTTTGATTTACATTCCTTTAAGCAAATTATTGTATGACTTCGTAATGTTTCAAATTTAATTTATGATGACTGACTCAGTTAGTCAATGGTTGTTGTTAGCTGCAGTAAAGCCGGTTGAAATGGTAACCAATAAATTAATATTTTTCAAAAAAGTTATTTATTTTTGATTTAAATTTATTCATAATTTAATATTACATTTTTTTATTCTAATTAGTTTTTATAATCGTGCAAAATATGAATCGGTTTATGCGTAAAACATTCAAAATTCGTCATTTTTAAACAGTTTCACCCATTATTTAAATGCTGAGTTGATGGTGGCGTTACAAACTGTGGACGCTCAGGAACGCGTTTCGCATCTGGATCAGTTTTTAAGCAATACATTCTTGAAATTTAGTCTTTTATTTGTTTGTCAAGTTATACGTGTAATCTATATTTTTCTTATTTCCCAAACAAAGTTTTTTAATAAATATTTCTCTAGACGTTTTTTTATGAATTCAAATAAAAAGTCATTTTTAATTTTTTCCTTTTTCGTGCGTACTTCTTCCGTGCGCTTTTTTGACTCCTCTACATTGAGTTTGACTTTTACTCTCTCAATAAATCCATTGTTATTGTATATTTTATGAGTTGTGTTTTTGATGATTTTTATTAACTAAATATATTTATGACTTATTTTATAAATGGATGTATAAGTATTATAAAGAGCGATTTTCTCGTCTTTGGTTTCTGGCAGCCAAAATGAAAAATTTATATTTTTTTCATATTATTATTAATAAGAGTAAAAAAAGTTAAATCTTGAAGAGCCGAGTAACCAATTTTAAAATTTTATTTTCTCAGTTTACACATAACGAGCGACAGACAAACTTTTTGTTAAATAGGCTTGGAAATTAATTTTATATATCACGTCTCATTAACCCATTTAGGTGAATATATATTTTTTAAATCATAAGATATTTTTCTAGTTTTGTGTCAAAATGCAAGTCGTACATAAGCAAAATAATTTATTATTTTATTTTTCATATAAGCATTATCTTTTTATTTTAAATAATGATATAATTAAAAAGATATTTTATTTTAAACAGTCAACTGGTGAATAGCTGTTGATTAATAGTTCGTCATTTTTCTAATGTATTTTATGTGATAGAGTTCAGTTGTTATGAGGATTGATCTTATTAATTCATTTAAAAATTTGAATGTTAATAGTTTGTCATTTTTGTAATGATTTGAAAGTGATCTGAGTACTCACAGTAAGGGATGTTCCCCTCGTTAGCACCGACCCCTCCCAACCCAACCTTAGGACCGACCAAAGTTCTTTCAAAAATTAAAAAAAGAAATACAATAAGATATTAAAAAAATGGAATAATAATTTTATAGTAAAATTTAAGGAGTTTAAATTATCGAATTATGGAATCAACGTATATAAAGCCGATAGATATAGTCACACATTCAACTGTGGAAAAATTTTTTATTAATTCCTTAAAAATTTAGAACTGCGGTGTTCGGTTCACACTCAAAAATTTAATGAGTAATCTCTGTACTAATGAAAATCCGAATTAAAAGTCTTTAAAAGTTATTGACTTTATGATAATACTATTTATAAACTTTCTCATACTTAAACTACAATAAAAATAGATGACCCTACCGTCACCCGAGTAAGGACAAATCGTTATTGGAACGAGTATAAATTTAAAATCTTTATAAATAAATACATAAATTTGATTCATTTATTCGCAATCAAACAAAAAAAGATAAATGCCAGACCAAATAATAAAACAATGTTTAAAGTATTTTTTATTAAATTATCTAATAAGTAGGGTTGGGATTTATATGTGCTAAAAAACCCAAAATATGTATGTTTTTATGTGCTAAAAAATGCCAAAATATGTGCTAAAAATCCCAAAAATGCCAAAATATGTGCCAAAATGGCCAAAATCTAGTCAGTTTATGCATAAAACCCTTCAAAATTCATCTATCTTTATTAATTTTGCTCCTACAGTTGTAAATATAATATTTTTATTTTTTTCATGTTTTGGAAAATTTTATAAAAATTTCAAAAGTAAAAAATTTTAGGCAAAATGTCGATCTTTGAGGGTGGATTTTTGGTCCAAGAAAAAGTCATTTTTTAGGGCTGCATTTTATTTTTGTGATAAAACGATTAACCAACCAATGACCATGTTTTTTTAAAGGATGCAACGAGCCATGGGTAATCGTTGATTAAATAATAAAAGCAGTAATGTTTGCCTAAGTGTTTAAAATATTTTAAAACTTATATTAAACAAAAGATCCCATGATTATATGAAATATTTTATAATTTTAATAGAAATATAAAAAAATATTAATAATCAAATAATGAAAATATATAATATATTAAGCAAAAAAAATGCAATTTAAAAGGCGCTTAATCAATGATAACGAATATTGATCGCGCACGAGACAATACACGTTGCGATTGGCACATCTGGATTAATTTTTGTAAGCTAAAAATGAAAAAACAAACATTTATTAATAAATAACTTATTAAGAAATAAAACCAATCAAAATCCAGTTCGTTTGAGCACGATCTCAAATTTATGAAATAGTTTTTTTAAGAAATTGATAGACAGGTATGATGGCGGTCCAAATAAAAGCTGGTATGCTACCATAAATTTTTATAAATGTATAATTTCTTAATATAGGACAAATAAAATGATATTAAATAATAAAAAACTTTCTAAAAATTAAAATAACACAAAAAAAAGACTTTGATCAAAAATCATCAGTATAAAGCAAGAGAAAAGCGTTTAGCTAAAAAATATTTTAAATTTGTTCTAAAAACCCAAAAATATTATAAAATAATTATATTGTATAACGAGATGTGAGCGACGCACGATTCCCAATAATTTTTAATTCTGGTTTATTATTTTATAATATCATCTATATAATTTACCCTTGTTATTTTTTAATAAAAACTAAAATTTTTACTATTAAAAAAACATCGTCCTATTTTAATAACAAAATAAGACGAGCCGGAATACAAGAGCGACCTGTGTACGAAACAATTTGGTAAGATATGTTTGGTTTTTACCTAAAAAAACATTAATAAAGTGATAATAATATTTTTTAAAAAATAATTACATAAAGGAATAATTAAATAGAAAAAACTAAATTCAAAAAACTATAGTAAAGTATAATTGTCAGCTTTAAAATCCGACAAATTTAAAAATATAATAAATCTCCTGCATTACGTTTTAACATATATAAAATTTGGATTGATTTGTCTATGGCTAACATTAAAAACATGATAATTTAAATACGAATATAAATATATCGCATTTGTAAAAGTACGATTTTAAAGGTAATGAACGAACGAAATTTTTTCAACTAAATACAAAGCCTAAAAGACATGTGAACTGTGCGTCCGAAAGACATAAAGACAATAAGTGTAATCGAAAAAATATTTTTGGGGAAAACAGCACAATGGAGAACAAATGAGAGCATTCCGTACGCTAGAATAATATGTTAAATATCGATAAGCTTGATCGCCTTGAACTCAATTTAGTGTATTGTTTTAAATTTAAAAAATGGCTTAACATACAAATCTTTATTATTCAGAATTAAGCTGGTTTTAAATCTATATAAAAACATTTTATTTCAACTCAAATAAAAGTAAATATTAAATAGTTTTATCAAAAAAGAAAAGTAAATAAGAATGTAAAATATAATTTTCTTATTGTTTGTCTAATTGTAAAAAATTTTATAAAATGCACGTTACTATGTTTTAAAACGAATTTTTTAATAAATAATAGCCGTATTTGAACATTTTCAAATAATAATATGATTATTGAATAATCTTAATATTCAAAAACATGCCTACACATATATTATTAAACAAAATGTTAAAGTTTTAAAATAAAAAGAAAAATTATTAAAATATATTTTCCTTAGAAATCATTTTTCTTAGTCATGGTCAATGCTCTTTACTTACCTAAGCATTGTTTAATTTGTTGTTATTACCCTGATTTTTTGGTATACCTAACAAGTTTATAATTATTTGCAAGACCTTATTAAAAAAGTTGAATATTGTAAATCGCTAACTAAATAAATAAGAAAAAAGTTGATCAACGCGTGTTTAACTTTGGATTATGTATTAAGAGTATCACTATTTCGTTATTAAATTTAAAATAAAAGTTGAAATAGATGCTTAGCAGCTTTGCTAAACCACACAGCATAAATTTGAATCGTTGATATTAAATTTAAATCAAAAAACTCCAAAAAAACATTATAACTGCCCTTTCGTTATTTATTAGAATATTCCCAGTTAGAGGAAATATTAAAATTTAATGAATTTAAAGGAAATATTTATAAAAAGCCAAAAAAAAAAGGTTTCCTGCCAAATCATCACGTGTTAAAATATATTGATTTAAATATTAAAGAATTATATTTTTTAAATGATGTATCATTAATTGAGGCAAATAAATATGAGAATATAATAAGAGTAACTTATATCAATACAATAAAATTCAATATACATATATAAATTCTAATAATTAAAACAAACAAATAATAAACCTCTTTGGCGTACGAAACAGTTTTTGAGTTAATGGAGCACATTACAAGCGTTATTAATTATATAAATTAATTTTTTTTTAACTTAATTATTAATACTAATTTATTAATATATCGAATTTTTATCTATTTAACAAAAAATTTAAGAGCAAAAAAAATCCGGAAAACTCAAGATTTCATCTCTTGATTTCCTTTTGTTTTTAAAAATAAATTTAGTTACAAACAAATAAGAGTTGTAGCCTTTGAAAAGCTAAAAGACGAATTAAAAAGATGTTGCAATTTTATTTACTACTAATAATAAAAAATTTGTAAAACAAAAGACTTTCATGATATAATAAAAAGTTACTCAGAATTAAATGCTTTTCCGATCGAACATCCCTGATCAGGGATCCGGATGGGTCCGGAATGAGGCTCCCCTGCACTAGTTTTGGCCACATCATTTGCAAATTTCTTTCGGTGAACTGTCTTTTTTGAAAGAAAAGTTGTCGAAGCTGGTCTATAATTTACTTTCATTAGATTTTTGCAACATTAGTTAATTAATAGAATTGACAAAACTTTCCATGGCACAATATAAGAACATTTTTTTAAGAATTGAAGCTTTTGTGAGTTGGTTCAAACAATCGTTCAAACCGTCTATAAGATGGCCTTGCTGCCTTACGCAAATTTATAAAGAATTTTTTATCATAAACTCAATGTTTCAATTTATTTTAATAAAATTTAATTTGTTTATTCTTTAGTACATCATTTAATGTTACGCCAAATTTTCACCAAATGTTTTGTTGGTGACGCATATTTTTAGGTCGCACAAGTGTTGTAAAAATAAAAAATAATTATTAATTATTTATTAGTTATTTCTATTTATTTTTATCTAATTATTTAATTTGGTTAAACCTATTTTGTGTTGAGATGTAACTTATTTTAGATGTATTTATTTTATTTTTGCTTTCCAACAGCTATGATAATTGATAGTGCGTTAATTAATTAGTTGGCATTTCAAGCAAATGATTATAATTTAAAATAGAATGTTTAAATTTATATTCAGCTTGCTTTAATTTACATTGCAATTTTTTAAATAGATTTCATAAATATTCAGTTTTTAAAAAACCACTAAATTAAAGTAACACAAATTAATTTTACAATGTTATATTTAAGATTTAATATAGAATCATCAATATGAAACAATATTTCCTAAAGTTAGCTAAGCATGGCTGCCAACCACCTTTGCGTGACCCTCCGCGTTTTTACGCCCTCTCGCCTTCAATTGACATCCAGGTACACGGCACTTCCAGTACACCTAATTAATACTTAAATATCATTTTTATCGTTAATAATTTGTTTACTTTTAAAGTATTTTAAATGTCAAATTTCTTATAAACCGAGTGATTTATTAAACCTATGTCTTTAAATATATAAATAAATCCATTAAAGCAAATGCTAAATTTAAACTTTTACAATTGTAATTATATTATATTGCAAATTGAAATCTTTTTCCTTTAAATTGCAATAGAACGAAAAATCAGGCAGTAAGCTGTCAGACGTAAAATCAACTGGAACATAAATCTTACTTTTGAATTTTCTTATCTTTAATAACTTTTCATTAAATTCCATTTAATGTGAACGATTATTTGGTATAATTATGCCTCTTGCAATTGGTTTCTTATTTTCCTTAATGCTTTTACAATATTTTTTGGTTCAAAAGTTAAATGTTCCAAAATAGTTTTGATTTTAAACTTTTAAAGATACGCTAAATTCTTAAATTAAGAAGAAATTCACATATTTCGGATCTCCAATACATAATATTTTTCTTTTTATACTTTTAAACTTGTATCCACTCGAATTTTTATTGAAAAACATTTTTATTAACCAGAGCAGAGGTACTCAGAGTATATTATTTAGTCGTGTTTCATCTGTTGCAATAAATGTTAAGACCTTAAAGATTTTAATAATTTTTTATAAGACGCGTTCATTTTTTAAAGTTTAAAGCATTAATTCGCTTTAAAACACTTAAATAATTAATTGATTTTGTGTAATCTTTATTAAAATTTTTTGCAATTTTATAAATTAAAATTAGCATGCTTTGTTTTTAAAATAAATGGTTTATTTTTAAGTATCTTAAATTGGTCGTATTTAATGCGTATAATTATCTATTTAAAACTTAAAAACCTTTGATGCAAGTGTTAGCAAAATATTTGGAATTATATTTAGTAAAAATAATAGCCGATACTAAATAAAAACTTTAAAATCAACACACAAAAATTATAATTTATTGACAAAAAAATTGTTAAATAGATAAATTTTAAAAAGAAGAAAAGAAATACATTGTTAATCTAATATCTAATTATGACTATGATTTTCAGAGTAAAATTTGTTTTTTATCTGCTAATGCAGGCAATGTTGAAAGTCTATAACTTTTTTAACTCAACCAAATTAAGCGTAAAAGATAAACGAATCATTAAAAAAAGCCAAACGGTTCAATTCGTTTTTAAAAAAGTCCAGATTTTTTCTATTTAAAATTTTGTTAAATAAAAAATAACAATAAAAGTTATTATGTCAGTAATTTTATGAAAAGGGTACGTAAAAACAAATTATAAAATATTATTGGTAAAAGTTATTTTGCAGGCATGCTCACGGTTACCAATTTTCTTAACCGTAACCGCCCATCTTCAAAATCTCATAACCGTTAACCGCCCATAACCGCCCGTCCTCAAAAATCGTATGTGGCGACTTTTTAAAATTAAATCAAAATTGATGTGTATTGAACTTAACAAGTGATTTTTATCAGATTTTGTCAATGAATAATTTTTTAATCTCTTTCTAACACTTTCATGATTAAAATCTAACAAAGCGCGACCGATCAGAGAAATTTTTTGCGCATTAGTTTCCTAAAATATTTTTAAGAGGGGTGGGGGTTCTGCAGTGCCGATCAGAGCTGGGCGAAACTCAAATTTTTTTTTCCGACGAAACGAAACGAAACACGAAACAAAAAAATAACCACGAAACGAAACGAAACGAAATTTCCGTCGCAATCCTCAACAATCAAAAAAACAACGGATGCGACGGTTAACCGTGGTTTTAGTGGTCATAACCGTTAACCGCCCGTAACCGCGACCTTTTAAAATTCCATAACCGTTAACCGCGGTTAGCCGCGGTTACGGGTAACCGTGAGCATGCCTGATTATTTGTACTATTTTCACCTTGAATTACGAATTGCTCCTCTTCACTTGTCATAAGGCTGACCTCTCTCATTTTGGTTGCAAATCTTTTAACAAATAAAAGCCAAAAATTATAATAAATTGAATTATTATGGAGTAAATTGGTAGGAGCCTGTCACCGCGCTTAGAGACGTCTTGTCATTTTATTATAGGAATTTTGTGCTTTATATTAAAAAAAAATCATTTATTTAATTTTATTTGATAAATTTAATTGCTCTTTTGATAAATGCATTAACAAGGATCGCATATAATTTTATTGGATTTATAAATAAAAAAATTTTATTATATATTTTTTATTTGCACTCAAAGAGATTACCGCAGCTTCGTGCTCAAAATCGCCGACGAGCGACAAGCCTGTTTTTTAAAGAGTTCAGTAAATTTTTAAATTTTATTGCCGTTTTTTTATTCAAATAATTTTAATATTCATATAATACGCCGACATATATAATAAGCACTTATGGAACTGTTTGCGATTGCAGTGCAGTGTAACTAACATGATTTGTATTGAATATTATGGCCAATTATTATTAAATTAAAAGTTTTCA
The DNA here is from genome assembly GCA_020449905.1 of Globodera pallida. Classification (NCBI taxonomy): domain Eukaryota; kingdom Metazoa; phylum Nematoda; class Chromadorea; order Rhabditida; family Heteroderidae; genus Globodera; species Globodera pallida. The sequence goes on from JAIXHY010000071.1 coordinate 81,241, forward strand.
CGAAAGTTAATGGTGTCCAATTATTAATAGTCTAAATAAATTTTCAACCTAGTTATTTGTTACTTATAATTTAGTTTATTATATTTCTTGTTATAATCTCAGCAATGACAATACAGTTAGGTTTTTTCTTGAATAGCTGCACGAATTGTGCTTCGACTTCTTAGCAAGTGTCTCATGAATAGCTGAAGTGTTTTTAACAAATCCAACAGTTGGGCTCAAATGATGTTGAATTAAATATTTATGACGTTATATACGGCGCCTTCATCCAGATGACAACAAAGTTGACATATGCCATAAAATCTTATTGATTTCTGGAGCCGGTCCAACGCGCAGGCAATCCAATAAAGAACTAGATCAAAAATAATATAAATAAAAGAAATGTATTTTGCAGAACTAAAATAATTAATAGCAATGCCAAGAAATAAAAATAACAATAATTACAAAATGATAAATGGGAAACAAATTTAAAACAAAATTCTATTTTAAAATGAATGGCATTGAAAAAACGCAAATTATGGAAAATGGAAGAAAGGTCATCGAGGCAAATGTAGACTAGATAACTTTGCTTTTATTATGGCTACAAATAAATTAAAAAGTGTTGCCTGTGAAGCCTAAAAAAAGAGAAGAAGCTCTAAAGCGCATAAGACTGAATACTGAATGATTTATAATGAAATAATTAGTAAAATATTACATTAAAAAAACTAAAGTAGAATTGTTTAAACAGGAAATGCTGCAAAATAAGTTGGAAAGTTGTTAAATTATTTAGTTAATGATAGTACACTTACACGCCACAAGAAAGAGAGTCGCCAAAACAATCTCCAAAAATATTTGGGAAAATTAATTAATGTTTATATATAAAAAGCAATTTGTACAAACAAAGCAATTGAATATACAAATTAATATTAATTTGAAGTCTCATAATATAAAATTTCTAAATATGGTGCGGAGCATAAATTACCGTATTTCCTATAATAGAGCCCCACCCTTTATTAGAGCCCCACCCTCTAATAGAGCCCCCCTCTAATAGAGCCCCCCTCTAATAGAGCCCCCCCCCCCAATTTTGAAATTTTTCTGCAAAATAATTGGTTAACTTTTAATTTTTTAAATGGAGAAAACATCTCAACAAGTAAAAAATGTCCTAATTTCAGCAGTTTTTAAAATTTTATTTCATTTAAAATGTCAAACTTTAAGCTGAGTTATGCATTTTTTAAATTCTTTCGATTTTGCTAAATTTCTATTTCTTACCAAGGGGTTCCTAGAAAAATGGTTGGGTAACTCATAGATACCGAAAACTGTTGTTGTTCAATAATAAAATTTCTATTCATTCATTGATTTTGCCAGAAAAAAGGTCCAAATTGTGCCAAAATTGGTGTTAAAATTACAATTTTATTAATATTTTCTGAAAAAATAGATTGAACAATAGAGCCCCACCCTCTAATAAAGCCCCCCTTTTTGGGGGGGGGGGGGTGGGGGTTAAACAATAGAGTCCCATGGGGCTCTCTTATAGGAAATACGGTAACTAAAAAAAACAAACATTATCGTATTATACTAAAAAAAATTACATAAAGATTTATGATAAAGCGAATAAAATCTAAACCAAATTTTATCAAAATTCTTTTTTTATGTAACCATCACATTTAACATATTAAAAGGAATGGATAAATCTGCACATATTTTGGAGTTAATTCAAATGCATTATTAAAGAAATTCAAGCTACGGTTTTTTGTATCCGTCGGTTTGCAGGTGCATTCATTAGACTATTTGGGAGAAATGTTCATAAAAGTATATTTTTTACGTTTAAATTCTTATATTTTAATTTTAAAACGCCTATTGAGCTAAAGCCAATAAGTCCAAGATATTGTCGAACGGTTAGGCTAAACTATTAAATTATAAATTGCTTTTAATCACAAAGCATCAAATCACTTTGATTTATGTGCCACAAGTGGTTGATATCGTTGATAAAGTTACAAAATACCATACTAATAGTTATTGTTGAAAAATGGAGAAGGTACATTATATTAATTCTAAAACATTCAAATGCTTGGCGCGCGGATGCACCTGAGAAATGATAAATAATTTGTATAAATTTGCAATAAATATTTTTTAAGTTACTACCAAGACTACATTTTTTAGTATTAAATTAAAAAATTAATAAGCGGTCTCTCTGACAAGAAAAAGTACCGTACCTACTACATAATTTTGTTTTTGTTTTCGGTTTTTTTAAGCATTTCCCTGAACGGATTGTTATTTTAAGCTTTAATTTGTCACTTTATTGCGTAATTGATTTTTTATTTTTTGCTTCCGTTTTTTTTCACATGTGAATTTAAAAAATTAATACTAATTTATAGTAACTTTTTTACATTTTTAGTTTATTTTATTTATTGTTATCATTGTAAGTTTTTTCAAATACCCGGAATCACTGGACAAAAAAACGTTTTTGAAAAAACCGGGACCATTTATAACGGAGCTTGAAAAAACCGGGACTAAATCTCACTCCCAGGAATAGTACTGGTCCCGGTCCCGTGCTACTTTAGGAATGATCGTAATAAAATTCAGCACTTGTATTATTTTCCTGAAATTAGTAATTACCATTGATTTTTGTAAGTTAAAAAGAATACACTAAAATCTTAAAACATTTAAATATTTTTGAATTAAGATTTGTTTAAACAAGAGACTTTATGATATTTATTAAAGTGTAGTCATTGAGAAAATATCTTACATATATTTATATATGAATAAATGATATTGTTATAAAAATATTAAGGTTAATTAGAATTGGATTTCGATTGAAATTAAAACAAATATAAAAAATCCTGACATAAATGATTTAAAATTGTATTATAGTTTTTAAACTAACAAACAAAAATATAACCAACCAGTTTATGTTTTTATTCAGTCTATCAAACTAAATTTATGGAGCGTCTTTTATCCGCCCAAGAAGAACTAACTGACTATGTATCCCGAATGAACTTTTCAAAGTAATTAAAATTGAAATCAACCATGAATTGGCTAAAATTAGAAATTAAGCTTAACACAATCTCCGTTAACGTCATAGCGAAAAAGCATAGCAATGCTGTTCGTTTAATTGGATTTAGTTCTGCAATAAAAAGTTTAATTATAAATCACGTTCTAATACAAATATATTTTGTTTTTTTTTATTATTAATAAAGTTTTAAAATCGTGTTGGATTAATTAAGAAATTAAAATTGGTTGTGCATTTAATTATCCTTTTTCCTTGCAACTCCTTTCCCAATAAAAAATTGAAACAATAAGAAAAACAAAATTTGCAAATTTTACTAGTAAAATTCGAAAATTTAAAATAATATTTTATTTAAATAATATTAACAATCCGAATATCACGCCATTTTGTGTTCAGAGCAAATACTTTGTTTTTAGCATGTTGCTTAAACTAAATTTAAAACTGTAACAAGTCAAATATAATAATACAAAATCCACAATCCCGGGATCGTAAATAAGAGAATCGGACAGATTTTTAGAGCCCGACGATAGCGTACTGTGCCCTTCTACTTCTTCTCTCGTCAGCCAATGAAAGATTGCGGTGACTATACAAAACACCCCAGAGAAGGTGGTGCGCTTAAAATTTCGTTTGCCGGGATTACCAATCACTAAATAAATTTTAAACAAACATTGATATTGTTAAAATTTTGTAAAAGTTTTATAAATTATCAATAAATTTCAATAACTATGCCTTTAAATATTTTTAAATATTGCTTAAACAGAAAAGGAACATATTGTAAAAAAAATCACAATGGCCAAATGTGCGCATATCAGTCATTGCAATCGTAAAAAATGTCAAATAATTCTCGATAATATTAATAAATGAAAAACTAAATACATATGTAATAGATTTTTTTTTAAAACGTATTAATATTTGTAAAATAGGAACGACATGAACGACCCCATTGTGATGTTGGTTTACAATAAAATATTTAACTTACAGAAAATACACTATTCATTCGTATTTATTAATAATTAATACACAATTACTCAAGTGAAAACGATAATTGGTTTTTTTAAAAATAATCAGCCTACAGGCGACTCTACCAAGCACAAACAATTTTCTTCATTAAGCATCGCCAATCTAAACTTTTCTTTGTTTAAATGATTAAATATTTATAATTAAAATAATCTAACATTATTTAACAAATGGTGATATAAATGGATGTGTTTGTCCAAGCAACACGCTCCTAATTGGAAAAGTACTTGATTTTAATTTTACAAAACAAAATCCTTAATAATCAAAAGACTTATTAAATTCAATTTTATTAGCTTTTGCTTCGCTTTGCCATTATTTTTATACTAGTTCCTTAAAAAATCATAATTAAGAAAAAGTAATTTAAAATATGGATATTTTAAATATCATAAAGTTACCCCGTATTCAAGAATGGTGGTGCATTTCAAGTAGGCGCATGTAACTAACTAGCTATCCGCCTGGGATTCAGGCGGATAGCTAGTATAAATAATAACCGAATTAAAAATAAATTTAATTTAATTTAACACTAAATATTGGCGAATGAAAAAAGAAAGATAACTAAAAACATTCCATCATCGGTTAATGGCCGATGACTAATTTGCCAACATGTTTTATACATACCTAAAAAGCATGAATTGTTTATTTAATTTACTGGGCACATAAATTTTAATTAAATTGAAAAATGTTATATAGATTTAATAAAAAAGCATTTATGATGAAAATTTCCAAACGAATAAAAATATCAAGCAAAAAATAATGTTTTAATAAATAAAATGAATTTCTAAATGCTATAACTTACAAATTCTAGATATAACTAATATAATACAAAGCTGAGCAACTTAATTTAATAGAATTGATCATAAATTATAATATAAAATTATTAAAACTTATTTATTTATTCTGGAAATATATCAATTTTAGAAACCTATCGTTCATGAACAAGTAGTAGCAATTAAAGAATAATTCATTATAATTTAATTAAACAAATAAAAGTAATATAAATTTTTTTATAAAAAGATAAATTACAGGCATTGCTGGCAAGTAACAAATATTTAATGAATATTTAACAGAAAAGCTTACCATGATAATCTATTAAAATATAAATCTAATGCAAACTGGGCACTACTTTCATGTTTAAATAATTTTTGTAATTGCAAATATACATAATTTTGGTCAGTGGGATCTCTGGAATTGAGCATGGACGCCAACTCTAGAAATAATCGATTAATTTAATATTAAAATTCAGCAGTTTTAAAAACAATTTAAATAAAAATGGAAATCAATAAATAAACAACAAATATTTAAAGAAAGTTTATAATAAAAGTATATAAAAAAATTTTATTGGCTAATAAGAGAGCAACATAAATATTGTTAAAGAATTTGAAACTCTCAAATAAAAATTGGAAATAAAAATAAATCAAAGAAATTTGGCGAGATAAATGCAAAACTAAACTATTATAATGTAAGCCATCAGGTTTCCGACAATTTCAGACTCCAAACAAGATTAAAAATTATCGATAATACATTAAACAGAAAATTTAAAAAAATAATTGAATTTGCATAACTTTTATTATCATATTTATTTTTAATATAAAATTTTGAGAATTATGATAACTTTATTTTACGAAAATAAAAAAGACTTACTAATAAAACAATAAACCACAAAATAAAATATCTATCCTTAATCCTTCTGCCAAAGTCACTATTTAGTAGAATGCGTTATTGTACAATCAACATTTTAACCTAATTACGCAATAACACGTATTTTTTACTACAAAAGTATGGATGCACGTGTCATCACGAAAAAGTGCGCATCGGCATCGAGACAAAGCGAGACTAAATATTTGGATAGCGACAGACCTGCAAGCAGCCTTTAATCAAAATACAGCATAAAACTCCAACACATTGAATTCACCAAAAATTTTAAAATAAAAATTCGTTGAACCAAAAGACTCCGCAAAAGCCGAAGCGCTGAGGAACTGAACATTTTTTATAAAATTAATTATTAAAAAATTTAGTATAACAATAAAGAGGGTATTACGAGCCCTTTTAAATATGTTTAAATAAAAAAAAATACCTAAATAAAAGTACTAAAACAACAATTCATTTATTATATTACAATAAAACAAAACAATAGTCATTTTACCTGCGTTAGCGCAGGAATAAATTTATAAAATAACAATTAAAAAATAAAATAAATATTAATCTTAATGTTAAGTATTTAATTGCAAAAAAACATAAAAAGGCAAAACCTGCGGCTAATCCTTCAGCCAGCAATTCTGAGGAGGAAAACAACGATTAAAACTTCCATTTTATAAAATTTATCAAGTGAAAATAAAATAAAAGATGCAAATACTCGCAAAAAAGGGTGATTGACGGAATAATTGATTTCAATTAACCAAAAAAATCATATATAAATGCACAAAATTTATTAACTTTTATATACCTAACGCTTATACATTAATAACTAAATTAAGATATAATCTTCAAAAAACGACGAAACGGTTTTACTAGCTAGACTATATAGTAAACTTTTACAAATATGTGCAACATAAAAATTAAATATCAACCCGTGATGGCTGTTGCTTTTGTTGCGCGCATGCCCGTGGCTAATGTGGATTAAATTGATAATTTGCCCCAAGAAGATAAAATGAAAATAATTATTATTCTTATCTTTTTATTGTTAATTCAAAAAGTTATAGTCAGAAATTTTCACTGAAAAAAACTTCCAAAATTTAAGAAGGGTTGACCAAACACAGGGGGGGTGGGGATATTTTTAGTTTTAGTTATTATAATGAACAAATTTTTATATACTGACATAATCATTTTGAATTATTGCATTGTTTCAAATTGAAAACAAATTTTTATAAAACAACGATTATTTTGAAAAAATAATTAATTAGCTGCAGTTTTAGTGTGGCCAATTCTGTTTTATCATTGATTATTGATAGAAACAGGAATGCGAGTTTGTCCGTTTTTGCTGTTTTCAGCAGGGATGCTTGATGTGCTATTTATGTCGCTTCGGTGAATTGTAATAAATTTGTACATACTATTATTTAAAATAAGCGCTTGAAATGAACATTTTAAAAAACTAATTCACAAGCATAAAACGTACTGAAAATAAACGTGAAACAAATAAAACACAGAATTATTATAAACTAGATTATAAAAAAGATCGTTTAATTAAATTTCAAAAACTCACCTTAATAAATAATTAAATGGATGAAATAATTAAATATAATATGATTTTTGATACCGTCGATGTAATATTTAAAAATAAATAATTCAAATTCACAGTTTACTCGAAATCGATTTGAATGTGAAACATACATAACAAAAGAAACACACGAGAATAAGTTAATGCCCACCTATTGAAGAAATAAAAATTAATCTTTTTATGCTTTAATTAATATATTTCTATTATGAATAGATATAATAAAGCAGCTAAAATAATTATTGTTTAAACGACAAGCTCTGGATGAAGAAATGTGCCGCCAACTGTAAAAAAAAGTATAAACTGCGGAATATTATGAGCTCTGAAAGTAAATTTTCTAATTCATTGAAAAAAATAAATTATAAAATTTTTAAAATACATTAAAAAGGCAAACACCATCATAGTGAAATTAGTTTCAAAATAAGATCTCAAGGTGTGTGTGTAGGAAATGCCGATTTGTGTGTGACTAGAATGAAAGGATTAAAATGAGAGTTAATATTTTATTAATTTTTTAAAATCACATATTGATTCGGTGTTTTAACAGTAATATTGTCAAAATTTTTATTATTTTTCACTAAATGTATAAAATGTTATTAAAATTGTAAACAATTTATTTTACCTTAAATCTCGTCATGTTTTGTTTGCATGCTCGGTCGAAGTGCATTTTAATCATTTATTTAATAGCTTGTCTCTCCTATTGGAATCTGCATCTGCGCTGTTTCCCTTTCCCACCTCCTTTCCCATCACCTTCGGCATTATTTCTTTTACAATTTTTTTTATTAAATAACTTTCGATTGTCGAAATTCCTTTTGTTTTTATTTGGTTTCTTTATTCATGTATTTGAACTTTAAAATGCTTTCATTTTTACGATGTTTATTATTTTTTTCTTGGATAAGTTTATAACGTTTTTTTTGTCTAGGTGGCGTCCCGCCTTGTATTGTGAGCAACGGAAGGTTTACTTTGCTTCCTTGAAAATTTGTTTCCTGCTTTATCATCGTATCTTCATTTCTTTTGCAGGTAAAATTATGGAGTCATTCAAGATATAAATTCTTGATTTTCCCAACCTTTCGGTTTTTGGAATGATTTTGTAAAAATTCAGCATATCTTAAATTATCTCTTAAAAGTATTTTTCTGTATTTTAGATATAAATCTTGGCACCTTTCATTTGATTCCATAGTCCAGGGAAAAAATTTATTTTTTAATTAATTTTGTAGCCTTTTGGTGATTTTTTAATAATGTCTTTATTTATCGTAGATTTACATAACGCAATTGGCAAAAAAAAATCCGTTTTTTTAATTTTGGTACTTTTCAAACAAAACAAAGCTGAGCGTTTTTTTGTCCAATCCCCTATTTTAGTAGGGTGTTCCATAAGGATGTGATCGATATTTTCCGAAATGGTCGACTCGAGTTTTCTTAAATGTATGGGAACTCATATGGTATGTTCATTTTCAATATGGCATTTTTCACCATTATCATTATTTGTCCTTAAATTTTTTAACAAAGCTTATACTTGCATGCGCTTTTAAGTATTTAAATTATTTTAATTTATTTGAATTTTATAAATTTTTTGTTTGTTTGTAATTATATAAACTTGCGGCTGGCTCGTAGACGAGACGATATCTAAAAGGAACAAGTATGCATGCAATCATTGATATTTTATTTTTGAATTGCAAATCCTAAATAATTCAATTATTTTTTATTTTTTCTTATTTAAACACCCTTATGTTTTTTATATTAAGTCAAATGTTATAATTTTATGTCGTAATGGCAAAAGAATTTGCATCGAATCCGTTTTGATTGAATTTAGTTTAATATATTAAAGTTTTTACTGAACGGAGAGAAATGCAATCTAGTTCAGCTAGTTTTAATTTTTTTTTACGTTATTAAGTTTGTCTGTATATTTTTAATAAAAAGATAAGTTAATGAATTGATAGGTTCTAATTAGAAACATTTTATCTAATTTTTTAACAAACAATCACTCCTTCAGACCATTATTCCGAAAAAAAAAATATTTTATAAAATAAAGCGATCGGTAACAATAGCAAAACGCTACGCTTTGACATTTTATGGTTTATATTAATAATATATGTTTCAATCTTCAAACAAACCATAGAATTTAGAATTGGAAAATTTAGGAAAACATGTAATTAATTAACTTTAAAAAATTAAAAGAAAAGTTGATGACTCAAACATTGAAAATATATTAACACAAAATAAGAACAAACATGCTATAAAATGTGTAGTTAAAAAATTGTAAATGGTTTTGTTTTAATTTGATTTTTTTTAAACTTAATTTTTATATGCATTTTTTTTTTGCTTTAACAACCCCCCCCCCTTTATTTCAGAACAAAAAATTTCCCCAATGTCGCCCCCCCCGCCCCCCTCCTGCCCCCTCCCCCCCCCCACTCTCTTACCCAAAAATTGCTATATTCAAATATCAGAAATTGTTAATCTTAGTTATTGAAATATGGGTAAATTGTTTAAAAATATTGCCAAATTTCAGAACAAATCCCCAACCCCCCCCCCCCCTTTATTTCAGAACAAAAAATTTCCCTAATGTCGCCCCCCCGCCCCCCCTCCTGCCCCCTCCCCCCCCCCACTCTCTTACCCAAAAATTGCTTAAAAAATACAGTACCTTATTAAAAATATTTAAATATCAGAAATAGTTAAAATTTCCCTAATGTCGCCCCCCCCCCCGCCCCCCCTCCTGCCCCCTCCCCCCCCCCCACTCTCTTACCCAAAAATTGCTTAAAAAATACAGTACCTTATTAAAAATATTTAAATATCAGAAATAGTTAAAATTTCCCTAATGTCGCCCCCCCCGCCCCCCTCCTGCCCCCTCCCCCCCCCCCCCCCCCACTCTCTTACCCAAAAATTGCTTAAAAAATACAGTACCTTATTAAAAATATTCAAATATCAGAAATAGTTAATTATTTTTTTAATTCTGTTTTGATGAACACAGTCTAAGCCAAATAGAAAACACTAATTTATTCTTTTTTATTGAAATCGGTTTTATTTCAAATTTTTATGCCTGACACAAAATTATTTAAATTTGTTTTAATTCGTGAACATGTAATTTCATTCGTTCAACAAAAAATAGCAATTAGATTGATTCGGCGCATTGCCATCTATTATAATCTTTTGTTCTTTTTAAATTCGAGTTTTTTATTATTCTATTTACGTTTATTAGGGCGATCTCGCAGCAGCTCGCTCATTAGGTGGGGCAACCAACAAATTTTTTATGTATGTTTTAAGATCAAGGGGTTATAATATAATACATAGCATGGAATTGCAAATAAGTCTTAAGTAAAATGAATAATAATTAAGTTATAGGAACGGATTTAATAATACACCTTTGCAATTTTATATACCAATAAAAGTAAATGTTTTACAAATTATTTTTATAAAATGTTAAGCATTGTTTACCTGCAAAATCATAAGTTTAAATGAATTTTTTTGTTGGGAAATTTTTCATATCTTTATTTTTTAGCTAAATTGTCAAATTTGTTAAAATTTTTTTCTATAACTTATAGTTTTTATATTATATTTTGAATTAAATATTGTTACGATTCAAAAACACAGCTGTCATTCTAGCGGTTATAAGCTGCCGCTTAAATATCGCGGTGCTTATTGACATATACTGTTCCTATCAGCCTTCAAATAAATAAAATTAAAATAACAACATATTTTATTGTGCTTAATTATATTACTATTGTTCTTTCAGATTTATATAATTTATCTAATACATTGTAATCAAAAAAAAAATTTTTGACGAAAGAGTTCGGTTTTAGAAGTCGCGGGTTAGCAACCCAGCCGACTTTAATCCATACTTACATTTAAATAACATGATAAAATTCTGTAATTTAATTGCTTTTTTAGTTAAAATTTGCTTTTTAACGTGTGTATTTTTTCAAATTTTTATAGCATTAAGCTACCTACACATAAGAAATTTTATTATTTCAAAATTATTATTTTTGCTGCAATATTGCTATGAGAATGAATTGACCATAATGAGTGTTTGCGAACCTGAATGATTTTTTGCATGCAATGTCCGGATGATCGGCGGTCCTCCTTTCATTTTCATCGCTATGCCATCTCTTTCTCGGACGACAATATATTTTTTTGTTTATTTTAACATAAATTTTAAATTCCCAGACTTTTTTCCTTCAAACTTCAACATTTTCCGCTCAGATCAGAATTCTATCATAATAAGCAAAGTTTAACAAAAATGGAAATTTCAACTTACCGTATATACTGTTTTGAATTCCACCCCCTGTAATAATGTCACCCCCCGTAATAATGTCGCCCTTTCTGAGGAGGTTGGAAAATAATGTCGCCCCCTGTAATAATGTCGCCTGTAAACCCCTGTAATAATGTCGCCCCCATTTAAAATTACGAATCCAAATTTATCATTTCTCTTCCACTGGGTAACGGGGAAATGGATACATAACTACTATGAGTGTTCTAAATTTGAAAAAATAATTCATCATCTTCGCCAACACCGCCTAGCTCAAATCATTTTCATCTTCTGACAATCCCGCTTTTTCCACATACCTAATTTGAAAAAAGTCAATCTTAAGGGTGCATTTTTGGGGTTAACATATTATTATTTCTCTCAAAGAATTTTTCCAGAAAAAATTTTTCTCAAAAAACAATCTTAGGAGTCAAATTTTTGTGTTCTGCCCGAGACCAGGGCCGTAAGAGGTCTCGCGGTGCCGATAAGCGCTACCGGGAAAATTTTTTTGGTGGAATTTGCTAAGAAAATTGGTTTAAAAACTAAAAATTTTGCAAAACAAAAGGGTCCCCATATGGTTTTTTTCTCAAAAAAAATTTTCGCCAGCGGAGGTATGAAAATTGTGTGGAAAAAGTGAAGAATTTTTGTGTTAGATGAACATATCGCCAACCAAGTTGAAAATTAATGTCGCCACCTCTAATAATGTCGCCCTTTCTGAGGGGGTTGAAAAATAATGTCGCCGGTGGAATTAAAACAGTATATACGGTATACAAATTTTAACTTATTTTATGCTAAAGTCCAGTTTTTTTAATCAGATAATTAAAAAAGAATTGTTAATTTTCTTAGTTTTCATGTATTTTAAAATAAAACGCCTTTTAATTCTGTAACATTATAACAGCTTTAAAGAAATTCAATTTTCAAATAAAATTTGAAGTTAAGCTTGAAAAATGTTAATCAAAATGTTTACATGAATTATTTTACTTTTAATAACACAATTTAAATGATGATGCGGCAGATGCGCAAAAATTGTTTTGCAAATACACTTCCAAAGAAAAATCGCACTACATTTGGACTGCTCGAAGCTACTGAAAGAAAATATGGTTGAATAAACAAGTAAAACATGTTTTTTGTTAACAAAAAACTATTAAATATAAAGATAAAATTTATTGGAAATAGTGAAATAGTCCTTAAAACTAAATTAAAGTTATTATTAAATCGTATTATATTCCAAAAATGCAATATGATAATACGATATGTAAAGCCACATTTACAATGAGTGCTGTGAATTTAACATACTAGATAATGTATAGGGCTAGGATTTTTAGATTCGAAAATCTCGAAATAAACGCTTAAAATAGGTGAGAAAAAGTGCCAAAATAGGCTTCAGAAACTTGGTTCATAAGCAAAAATAGGTGCGAAAAAAAGTTTTATAAAAAAACACCAAAAGCATAAAAAATTGTTTTTTACATGTGAAAATGATCAATCAGTAGGGCTGCTACTTTTAAGCAACAAAAATTGCAAAATAGGCGCCTAAAAAAGCACAAAAAATTGATAAAGGATCCTGACAAAAAATTCGAATTTATGAAAATTTTTCAAAAAATTAGTGATCTTAGCAAGAAAAATCGAGGTTTCATTTTTCTTATGAAATTTTTTGAGAAAGGGTTGAAATAAGCACAAAAGTTAAATTATTATATTATCAAAAAAATTTTCTTATCTTTAAACGACAGGTTTAAAATTTTTGAGGACTGATGGATGCATTATTTCTTGTATTTATTGTTGTAATTTATTTACATACTTAGAATAATTATTCGGATTCTTTTGGATTTCCAGCAAACTTTTAGTTAAATACACTAGGTCTTTTTTTATTGATTTATTTTTATATCAATTTTATAATTCGTCGGAAATGAATTTTTTGTAGTATTAAACTTTTAAAATGTTTTAAATAATTAAACTATTTGCTAAACTCAATTAAAAGGAATCTCATACAGTACATTTGTTAATAAAATTTTTTGCCACATTTCGAGTGTTTAATTGCAATAAGCTTAATGTAAAGATTTTTAATAATTAATAATGTTTGAAATTTTAATGCAAATCAATTATTCAAAATTCATTGTTTTATTTGTTGAACATTTTTCTTGACATTACTGGTCTCTTAGCGCACCGTACCTTCTACCTCGGAGTAGCTCGGTTTCTTTATTTTGTTTTGCGATTTGTGTTTTTTTTTGTTTTTTTAAACAACGAAAACATAACTTGAAATTAAAAAAATTAAACAGCAATTAAATGACTGCTGGCCATTAGAATGTGATATTTAAGTATATATTTTTTCTTAAATAATCATAAAGGTTGTTGTTTTTAGCCAAAATATCTTTTAATATCTCTTTTATTTTCAAAATTATTATATGTGAATTGACACTTTTTGAAGTAATGAGTTTCAATGCCGGAAAACCAGCTACCGAACGTGCCGAGCCAGTCGCTTGACCAAAATCATTTTTACAAAGGTAATTGTCTCTCAAAAAAACAATTATTTTAAATAAGTAATATTTTTTAATATTTGATTTTTTAAATTTAAACAAATAATTATTTATTGAATTTATTTTTTAGTTAAAATCTCCGTTAATTTATTAAGTTTAAAATGTTTAACGGCGAAATCCGGTCCCAAGTCACCATCGCGTAAAAATGGTACACCATGCAATAGTTCTGCGTCTATATTTGCGATATCGCATGTTGGATGGTCGTGCTAGATCAATTACAAAATTTACTTTAGAAAGTTTAATTGATTTGTTCATTTACGTAGCATAGCTCCTGGTATTATATCTTTAAATGCATTTTTTAAAATTTAATTTTTGTATTGTTATGGGTAACAAGTTTTTAATTTATTTTCTTTATTTAATTGATCGTTACTTTCGCGCTTTGCAACAATTTATGTTTTCATAAGCTTCTGGTCATCTTTTATTTGACAAGATGTTCAATTACACCATTAAATTTTTATTCTATTTTTATTTTTTTCGATCTTATATGTAAATTTCAAATACGCAGTTATTTTAACTCGTTAGGCCTCAACCCCAAACCTTGGTTATTAAACCCAAGTCCCAATATTTAAGATTAAAAATTTTTTTAATCAGTTTATCTGTCTAGTTCAAACAAAGCAGTTTTTTTATACAAATGTTTTTAAAACGAAAAAGTAATTAAAAATTAAATGTAAAGAAAGAGTGAAGAAAGCTGGCAATTTGTGAGCTCACTTAATACGCTTGAATCGATGGACTAACTGGCCAATCAAAGCATTTTAAATATTAGCAATTTATAATACAACAAATATAATACAGAAATGTAAGAGATGTAGCGTTATTATTAGAATCTTTATGTAAATTAGTTATAGAAAGCATTTTCAAAAATACATAAGCAATGATTTAGCACTGAAAAATCTGGTCGAGACTTTTGATCGGAATGTGAATACGAACGACGATCACTAATAACACATTTGCGGGCGGTACAATTACCCACTCGCTGGAAAAAATTTTAATCAGTGGGACGACTAGTTCAGACAATATGAGCCATTAACTTTCACATGCATTTTCATGTATACATAATGAAAATGTTAAAAGTTGATTTTGTCATTGATTGCTTTTTTTTGCTTTAATTAAGCCGCAAAATTCGGACCGCAAGTTTCGGGGCCGCAAAATTCGGACCGTAAAATTCGGGCCGCAAGCTTTGGCTAGCCATTTCTATGGGTTTTTGATGGATTTATGAGTAATTTTAAATTTTTTCTTGAATGGAATTTGCGTTTTTTATTTGTTAGGTTATTGTTTTACCAGCTGTGATTATGGCAGATGTTGTTGTATGAATTTTTGAAATAATCTGAATTAATTAATTGCAGCATATTTATTGTTAATGTATTTAAAGCAATTGGCCGCTTTATTATCTGAAATTTTATTAATGCTTTTGTTGTAATAAAAATAAGCAACTGAACAATCAATTTTAAGCTAAAGAAAATTAAATTTTTTCATTTTTATTCTAACTTTTACTTTTAAAAATTATAATGGTACCATGACTAAACAATCCACTTCTTTAATTCCGATAAGGCGTTTACGTCGCCGTGCGGCAATACAACAACAACTGCACTAAGCAAAAAATATACATTCTTTTATTTTTATTTAATTAGATTTAAGACAAAACAATACGCACTTTCAATTTATTTTATTGGCATTTTGTGATATGCATGAAGGCACAAATGTAAATCATTTTGTCTTAACTTATAATTAAAATTTTGCGATTTTGTTTAAAATTTTTATTCAAAATGTTTAAACTTTATTTAAACAATAGAGCTATGAATTTATGAGAACTTAATTTGGATTCAATTGTTACTAATTGATTTTTTATTTATATCGGATGTTTTTTGTATCATAATCATTAAATAAAAACAAAACATCTTCAATATAAAGAAATACAATAAATATATAATTTAATTGAATATTCATGAACGATATATTATTAGATTTATATGATAAATGTTTACATGTCTGGAAACATTTATGGTATGTTTCATTCTCAACATGGCACCAACAGCAACACCACGGAACGATGGATTTAGATAAGCAATATGAAACATTTCAAATTATAAATTTTTTTTTGAGTTTATTTAGGATCCTAGAATATATTGATTTGATATTTTTTATGCTCAAAATAATTTTCCAGGTGCTGGCTTTTGCTTTATTTAATTTTTATGTTTATCAAGGACAAATTTGGTACAAATTATGTTTTCTGAATTTATAAATATGTCGTCATTTTTTATAAACCTTCAAGAAAATGACAAATAAAGAATGATATTATATAAATTTGTTACGCGTAATTTGATTGTTAGTGGTTGTAAAAAGATATATAACACGCACAGATTTATATTCAATTGACTTTGTATACCCAATTATGTAAATGTTTTTATATTATAAATTATAATCTAAAAAAGGCTTTAATGTTGAATCATTTAAAGGGAGTTATTTATTTTATGCCCAATATTTATATCAGTAAAATCCGTCCTATTCCATAGGTTTGCATATATTAATATTTTATAAAATATTTCCCTTTTTTCAATGATTTTGTTAAAATATAACTAAAGATTATGCTGTATGCAAACAAATATTTACTTTTTTCTTTTTGTGTTTTAGGTCTCCGTTATGCGCGACTGTATTCATTCTTTTTTAGATATTATTCTGTTGTACACATTTTGGAATAAAGAAACATTACTCGTTGTATTAATAAAAAATAAGAAAAGATAATAAACAAGAATTAGGTTTGGTATACGTGTTTGCACATGAAGTGCTATGTATAAATAAGTTAATTTTTAAAATTTAAATGAATGCACTGAATTCACAGGTTTGAATTTAAAATAAATGAATAATGATGATATTTTTTCACTTAATGTTATAAAATTAAGTTATTTTTCCAATTTATTTATAAATAAAAGCTTGATTTTTTAGTTATTTCAAAATAACAGTTATGTCCAAACGAGCGTTGAAATATGCCGTCTTTAAATACTCGTTATTTACTATATACTGTAATGAAATTTGAAAAATATGAAGAAAATTTAATTTTAACTTAAAATAACTAATAATGGCGAAGCTTAAAGAAAGCATTTAAACTCGACATCGACACTTCGAACAAGAAAAGAATCTGAGACCAATTATTAATAATGAAATTAAATTGATGCAAATTTAAATTGAATTTTATGAGTAAAACAATAAAATCCTTAATAGTAAAGATATACCGCAATTAGATTTATTCTTATTGTCACCTAAGTAAAATTAAGAAAAAATTGAACTAAACGAATAAAAAAGGTTTATTTAAAATTAAATAAATTCGACCAAGAAACCAACCTCTATTCGGCGTTTTTGTCTAGCCGAGTCATAATTTACGGTAATTCACAATTTCGTTATAATTATTAGATTATTTTAGAGTTTTTTTACTTGGTTTTCCAATTTATTCTCTCGAATTTTTCTGCCTTTCTCGTTGAATTTAACATCCACAATTTACCTCTTGATCGGCCAATACTTACTTCAAAGAGGATAATGCAGTATCATAATTGTGTAAAAAAGTTTTGCCTTTAATATACAAATAGACAGGAAATTATTTTTTTAGGTAAATCATTATTGTATTTTTTTACTTTGTATGCAAAGTAATAATATGCATTTAATTGTTTTATTGAACTTTGTTATATTTGATATTATTTCAATTAATTAATTATTTTTTACAAAAACAGATTAATTTATTTATTAAGGATACTTTTTTATCAATGATTTTATCTTATAATTAATTCTGTTTATTTAATTGAAAAATTTTCTCATTGATAGTTTTTTTCATATTTATTAGGATTTTGAATGCTTTGTTTTGGGTTTTTGTTGTCTGTAGGTTAGCTTAAAAGGCATCACACTTTAATGATAAAAGTAAAATTCTCGCTCATCGATCAAAAATGAGTTTAATGATTTTATCCGTGTTGCAAGTCGTAAATATATGCGTAATGTTGTTTAAATAATACCATTTAAAAAAATAAATGCCTTTGTGTAAATGTTTTATTGCAAAAAGCATTAATAATATATATTATAACTTCAAAAATTGTGCTTATGACTTTATTTAGAACTATAGTGTTGGGTCATTCGGTTTAGTATTAGAAATATTCTCCATAATAGTAATTCATGTCATAAAGGCTTTCGTTTAAATTGCTTTTTAGGGCTAAATTTTCAAAAATTTGCTAACCGACGGAATCTTATGATTTTTTTCTGGAATTGAACCTTTTATAATGAGCTATTACTCGAAATGCCACATGTTTCCCTTAATACTTAGGTCATAAATACATATTTATTATAATTTAAGGATTTAGAATGTTTTTGTTTTGCATTTTTGAATGATTATCATCTTCAATTTAGTAATACATAATCACGTTACAAATAAATTTTGAAAACTCAAAAATAGAGCTAACCCACAAAAATTAAATGAAAATTTAAATCTAAAATAAATTTAATTCTAATTTTAAAGAAATCGGAAACACAAGATTATTCCTGTAATTATTTTCATGCAGCAATTTGTTACATACTTCTAATTAAAATTAAAAGAGAAAAGTTGACGTGATTTCAATGTTTAATAAACGATTTCTTAAACTGGAATATTTCAGATGCTAAATTGGCTTTAATTATTTGACGCTTTAATACATTTAATTATGATTATACGTTTATTTTAGTTAAATCAAATAATTAGTTTTGTTAACGGGCCCTTTTGGGGTTTTATCAAAAAATGTATTAGAGTTTTCCCGTAACGCGCTAACTCATTTTGGTGATGTATAAATTTTATATTTTATTTTCGTTGAACTTATTTTTTATTTTTCTATAAGGTCATTGTTTTTTTTTCTTAATTCTTTAATGCATTTCATATAAAAAAATTTCTCATAAATATTGTTGAATTATTATTTATTTTTTCTTTATATTTAGAAACTTTTAATAGAGAACTTTGTAAAAAATACTTTTAAATATATAATTTTTTTTTGTGGTTTGAATTTGAATCATTAATTTTTCATGCAGTTTATTGCATATTATTGTTATGTTGTTTTTTAGAAAAAATATTTTAGCCATTCATTTAAGTTAATTTGATTATTATTTAAATAGATAATTCATAGCTTTCTGGAGGTGACGATTTCACCTAACTAGCTAAAAACGCAAATTATTAAGATATGTTAAGCAGCTCACTTCCATCGGCGGGTTAATTTTTGAATGTCTTCTGGTCCACGACAATTCTAAACTGCGCACTTATGAGATTTTTGATTTATATATTTTTCATCTTAAATTGAATAGTGTTGTCTTAATAGCATCAAAAATTTATTAAGTTTATTTATCTTAATTTTCCAATATTTTTTGATTCATTTATTTATCTTAATTTGATAATATTTTTTGATTCAAATTTTAGTTTATCATTATTTTAAAACAAATATTATCATTTTTATTCTAATCAATTTTAATAAAGCCGCATAAAATATGCTCATATTTTAATATACACTTATGCGATAAGGCTAATGCGCTCCATGTTTGCTTGTTGTTGGAGGATTTGCTTGGGCTATTTTTTGTTTCAGCGTAATGAGATTTAAGTTATAAATGAAAAAATTTTAAAAACCTTGATAAATATCAAATGTTACAATCAGCGGACCTTTTCGAATTATCTTTATAAAATTATGTCAATTAAATATTTTGATTTTATTAAAATGCAATGTTTTTTATCGAAGTAATCATTATTGGTCATTTATTTGTTATACGTTATCATTTAAGTTCACGTAGAATAGTTGAATGGTTCCATGATTTTAATAGTATAATACTTTTATTTTAATGGTTACCTTTGATAATATAAATAAATGTTTCTTAGTTAACTTTTTTCAATTAATAAAGATTTTTTTGGCAAATTGTTTTAAAAAAATTTTTTAAAATATTAATTAGGTTCAATGGTCAATTATTTGTACATAGGAGTCTTTTAAATTATTGAAAATCTGTGCAATCACTTTCTCAAAAATTCGGTACGATTTCAATCGTAAACAAGATTAAGAATATTTAAAACATTAAAGAAATGGATTTAATTATTGATTTTATATTTTATATAAACATTTATTAAAGGTATTTTATTTAATTACGATTTTGATTAACTTTTCTATTTATCTTTGTTTGAAAAAAATTTAAATTTTTTCTATGAGCACAAATCAAAAAGATTTTTCTAAATAAAATTTTGCAAACAAAATTTTTGAATGTATTTATTTGTATTTTTTGTTGTCAACCTTTTAAATGGTTATCGAAGAAATTAAATTTATTTTTTATATTTAAAACAGAGCCCATGCACTCTGACGATTGCTTCGGAAGTAACCGTTGTGTGAGTTTTTTATTATTCCATTTTTATTCTTTTTCAAACTTTAAGTGAACTGGAAAATTCCTCAACTTATAGCTTTGAAAGTATTAAAATTTATTATTTGTACTGATAATAAGTGATTTATCAATCAAAAAACAATTTTACTCTAAATAAATTTTAAATTAAATAAATTGGTTTATATTCTGATAGAAAAATACCAATAAATTGTTAATATTGATTATTAATTCCATATTACTAGTATGTATTTATGTAGTGCTGCATTCTTTTTAAGGATTTGGACAGTTGATTTTAATATTATTGTTATTAATGGGTATTTTATGTTATTTATTGCTTAAATGTACAATTAATTCTTATTTTTCTTTATATAATGTTGTATCTGTGTAGAGAAAAATTTGTTGACTATGCAATCAATAAAATGTTTTTTGATATACGAAAATCAATAATAAAAAATACTGTAGAATAAATATTTGTATTTTCGTCTTAATTTTATTAAATGTCGATTAAAAAATTTTCTTTTGCAAAGAGTATTATATAATATTAAGTTAATATTTCGAATTCCAAAGGGCAATAACATTTAATTATTATAAAAATAAAATTTCAAATTTCTTATATTTTTCTAAAGCACGATCTTGAGTTTGTTAAATGGAAACTCGAATATTGAATTTAAACAATTGTTTATCTTGCTAAAGCATTTATTACAAAAAATCTTGACGTATGAAAGACGAATGCTTGACTTACATAATATTTGTTCAACTGTGTTGTTATTTAATAATTTAAAATAATATTAAAACCGAATTGCTTTAGAATTAACCCTTTTTGAGCCACAATATTCTGTAACAATAATATCACTAAATAAAGATGTTTTAATAAATATCATAACCAACAGAAAAGTTAATTAATTAAATATGTTTCTTCAGAATAAGGAAAAAAATTTAGCCAGCAAAATAATAAAATGTAATAAGCATGATTACATTTTAACATTTACTTTATAATTTCAAACATTTGCCAATAACATAATTAAAATAAATAAACTAAAGAATAGTTCATTGGAGTGGTCTCCACGGCGTTGTTAATATTTATAATTTCTGTGTGAAAAGAAGTACTACTACGGTAATAATTTAAGCCGCTATGTAAAGCTTTTCCCATTTCCATCACATCATCCTTAAGGTTTTGATAAATAGTTAATAACATTTTTAATAGAATTTGCATTTTTATTTATTTCGCTTTTTCATAATATTTTTCATATAAGAAACAAAATGAACAAACGGCATCATGTAAACACACGATTTTTTTACATGATACGATATACTATTATTAATTTATATTTATTCGAACTATATTAATATAACGATGGTTTTAAGTTTTAACATAGTTATTTTATCATACGCAGCCTTATCATTTATTTCATTATAGGCCGTTGACGATGCCTTCGTCTGCGCGCTTTATGGCTTTGTTCGGAATCAAATGCGGAATTGGAGTTGAGGAAGAATTGAAATTCATTTTAATTTTTACAATATATAGTTCCTGTAAAACCTTTTTTTTAATTTGAGCGCGTTATTATGAGGCATAATAATTGACGAACAGTATTTTAAAAATTAGATTAGAAAGGTTTTTCATATATAATTTTGAATCGGAGATCTATTTTTATTTGATTTAAATTAATAGCATTTTCCAATTAAGCTGCAAATTTAGTTGATAATACATTAACATTTGCAGATTTGATAATAGTAAAAAACCTAATAGATGCACACATTCTCATATTGTTTCACCAAAAAGGGCCCTAAGTGTTCACTCTCATGTAAAATCTACGTTCAGTTTATTAATAAACAATTATAAAGACAAATAAACACATTAAAAAATGATTTACTAAAATTTCGTAAAAACACAAAAATAATTGACCAAGAGAGTTCTTTACAAGATTGAAATCTTTAAAAAACCTTAAAAGCTGGAATGGGTTGGTTGGTTGTCCAACTAAAATAAATCAAAAAATCAAATTAATCTAAAAGCAACAATTTATAATTAAAAAATAAAATATAGCATTAATTATTTCTGATTAAGGGAAAATATAATTTAAAAAGATTTTTATTTGCTCATTGCATATTTTACAGTTTTTAAAAAATTGCTTTTAACGTTAAATAGTTTGAATATAAAAAGTTCAATATAAAGTAATTATTTAAATATTTTAGCTAAAGGGTATTTTTTTTATTTGCACGAATATTAAAATGTAATTTACTCGATCGTTTTCCAGGCTTTTTGATTGACATTAAATAATTTTTCTTAATAGTCGTGTCTTTGTAGTAAATAAAACCTCGATCAATTTCTTTAATTGTTTATTTTGATTTCTGTAAAGAAACCAGATCTACTTTATATTTAAGTACATATTATGCAATATTATGTACTGCGGCGGCCCAATCTTGGCTTATCAAATATTCACTAAATGTTTTTTATTATAAATTTTTTTCATTTAAGGTTGTGGCTTGAGTTGCAGTATATATTATATATCTGCCAGAATTAATCCAAAATTTGTAAAGAATTTTTGGGTTTAAATTTTTTATTTAAAATTTTGTAAATGATAGTTACACAAAATTAAAGGAATTCATATGAATAAATCAAAAATTAGGGAAAATGTATTCATTTAAGTAAATGAATTAAAAAAAGCGAGTGTTTAATTTAATTTGTTAATTATTCTTTCGTATTAAAAGCTTTTTGCCCTTTGGCTGCCCATTCTTCTTTTGCAGGTGTGTTAGAAGTGTTAACATTTACGGTGTTGCAAAGTGCTATGGGCTTAACCTGTTTAGTAATTATATACATTTTTGTTAAAAACATTAATAATACAATGCATATTTCATCAGGAAAATACAGCTTCATTTTGATTTTGATGTTGGTGTTTAATTCTTAAGATATCACGGAATTCATCTCGCATTTTCAAATGTTGTATGATTTACTAAGTTCCGGGTTCACCAACGAATTATTTTAATACATACGAGCTATCTGTTTTTAAAATTTTAAGCATAAATCTTTCTAAACATTTAATTTTAAATAGGGGATAATAATGGTATAACATAATTCAAACCTTTAAAATCATAAATAAATTTTTTATATTTATGTTTTTAATGTCTAAAGTTTTTCCATATAAATTTAAATTTATTTAATTTGAATGATAAATTCTTTGATATTCTAGTTTTTCTTAAACAGTATCTTTCAACAAAATATTTAATCATTCCAAGATCCATAAGATATTTGGATTAAGTGTGTACCGAGTTGTCAATACGTCTTGCTGTCCCAATTATTTATTAAAAGGCTTATGTATTTGCTTGTTTGTATTTTTAAAATCAAAAAATCGAGAGTGCAAGTTAAAGATTTACATGTGTGTGCACTACGAGAAAATATTTGATAATAACTTTTGTTTAATTTAAATATTAAAATTTTTATAAACTTGAATTTTTACAAAAAAAAATAAAAATTAAAAAACATATTTGCATTTTCTTGAATAAATACAAATAAATTGCGATTTTACTACAAAAAAAATATGTTCTGGCAACAAATGGTATTTAATAATAACATTATTATTTTATTTAAACACAAATAAATTTTTGTCTTTTTAATTGTCAAAATTCGGCTATACAATTTAAATCCAGTCGAGACAAAATCTAAATGGAAACAAAGAAAATGGGCATACAAAATATTAAATGCAATTTTTATAGCAGTAAAGTGTTATTGTCATTGTTTTTAATCAATTGCATAAGAATATTAACGTAAAGCACTGTATAAAACAAAATTTATTTCCTAATAAAATCAAAATATTTTTTTATTCCAGTATTAATTTTAATTAACCTTAATATTCTTAAGATTTTAAAAAGATTCCAACTTTTTTCGGCTTCGCGTTTGCCGCGGCGCTCAACCATTTGCTGAACCTGCCTGCTGAGCATCCAGAAATATATCGATTTTGCTATTTTTAAACATATTTAAAATAAAAATTTAAGTTTTTATGCATCTTAATGATCTTTTTTATAATCTTGTTTAGTGCAAGAATTATTTATAAATTTATATACGGAATATTTACATTTTTAGTTTGATAGCGTTTTTAACATTATGTCTGTTATTCTAATTTCTTCCATTTCTCAAAATTATCAGTTAATAAATGTATGTAGCTAAATTACATGAAATTTTTACATAATTAATTAATCATTAACATAATTAACTTTGATTTCTTTATTGATCAACCAATTAGCGGATTTGTGCCCGCGTCCTCCACAGGCCACGCAAACTTTCACTTTTTTTTCCCTCAGCGCAGGCTGCAACAGTATGGGTTGTTGAACGACAAAATTGGCAAAACATAGACATTTTTTAAATTTATTTTTCTATTTTCCACTTTAAAAAAATCGTAATTTTCATAAAAACCAAATGTGATCAAATTTTCATAAAAATTGTTCCTGTTTTGTTTGTTTGTCCATTGTTTATGTCAGAATACTTTTTTTTCAATATGGATTCTGTGAGTTTTTTTAACATTTATTAAATTTAAATACAAACCATGTTATATTTTTGAATAATTCTATTGTTGTATTTATCGGGCTAACTAGCAGATATTTTAACTTTTTACATTTTTCTAGTTTTATTCTTTTTAATAAAATATGTATTGCAACCTGTATTTATTATTAAGCTTGTGAAACTATAAGCTGAATGGGTAGTTTGATCATAATTTATGGAGTTAAGAAATGATTTTATTTAAAGCATCACTTACTTTTTATTACAAAAACTTGTAAACACTTTGTTACCGGTAATTAAATATATAACAAAATTATTTTAATTTTAATTTAAACTTTCTACTGATCAAAAAAATGTTTGCTTTTACTTTTCAATCAATTGATATTTGCAGACCGTTTTTGCCATGCCAAATCTGAAACGGAAGCTTTTAAATGAAGATGTAAAATAAATAAGAATTGGCTTTCATTGTTGTATTATATACAAATCAGTCATATTTAACTTTAACAGCCGTCTTCGAAATTACGTGGATTGGCAAAGGAATAAATGTTTCCAAATTTTTAAAGAAATTTCAATCCTAAATTAAAACTAGAAAATTTATTAATTATTTAATTAAAAAATTTGTTAACGAAAATTAAACTAGTAGAAATAATTCAATAGAAATTTTTTATTATAAAAAGGATTCAATATTTAATATAAGCATTAACGCTCGCAAATTGAAAAGAAAATATTAAGAAATCTTATGGAAAATGCGAGCGGAATTATGGGAACGACTCCGATGGCGCACTTCTACTCTTTGAGAAAGTTATCCGACACTTTAACTTGAACAATTTGGCAACACCGTTGGCGTCTGGTTAAGTAGTTTAATTTAATAAATATAAAACTTAAAACGATCATAACTACTTTTAAAACACTAATTAAAAACAAAATTAATAAATGCATCATCATTATTTAAAATGTCTAATGCAAGATTTCGAAATAATTTTAAAAGTGCGAGTTGTTAAAAATGTTTATTAAGTTGAGCATAGAGATTCAAATCTTGAAATTAAATATTTTAAAAAACCAAAATTACTTTTGTGTTAAATGTAAAAAATCAAATTAAACATAAAGTCTCCAATTTTCCAACATCGCACTAAAGTAAACAAAATTTATAATGAATAAACATTTCTAATAAAAAAAACAAAGGTAAAAATTTAAATCAACAAATAATATTATTTAAATAAATAATAAGTTGATAATTTCTATGTTTAAATAACCAAAGTTAAAGACTTACTAATTTGCTCTAGATAAAGGATTTGAATTTTACAATAATTTTTGAATATTTAAAGATTTTACTAAGTTTTATTCAATTTAATTAATTATAACACTGTATCAAAAAAGAACAAAACAAAATAAATATCTTTAATCAAATGCAGTAGCGACTGACCTTTCACTGTTTTATCATTCCTGAAAAATATATAAATAAATAATATAAACACAAAAACCAAAAAAACCTAAAAAAATAAAAGAAATTATTCAGACTCCAATTCAAAGATTGAAAACAATTACCTATAAAGGTTAAAAAACTTACACAGGTTCAACAGCAACATTAAAAATGCAATTATATATATGTTGTCAGATAACAGCTGCAATGATTTCCCTCGCAGAGGACAGGACACCAATTACAATTTTCAGGCTAGCAATGGATTTCAGTGGTATCTTCAGTCCAATCCGAATCTAAAGTTTTTCAAATAAAAAATAAACACAAACAACACTGTGCTCATCTAAAATTAATGTAAAGAATAATGATAATAACGGAGAAAAATATATCAGCTAAGTAAAACCACTTTGAGATATAAAGAAAATGGGTAAATTTGCATAAAAAGAAATATTAAATATATTTTGTTAAGAGTCAATAATTTTTCCCCGATATGGATTAAATTGAACTGGTTAAAAACAAAGTGATATATAAAGTAAACAAAATTTATAATGAATAAACTTGTCTAATATAAAAAACAAAGGTAACAATTTAAATCAACAAATAATATTATTTAAACAAACTGTAAATCTAAAAATTAATTATTAGAGGTATTTTAGTTTTAGGCTAAATAGCTAAATTATTAAATTTTTAGCGAAAGAAAAGACGATCAAAAAAAATTATATAAAAATTAAAACCCATTTCCGGAAAAATCAATTTAACGTGTATATATAAGTCAAATGATCAATTTAAATATACAACAATTAAACAATCCAATTTTTTAAATTATTTAATCTGATTTTTGCAATCATTCTCAAGAAATATTGACTACTAAAATTTTTTAGTTATGTTATTCTTTGTTTTAGGCATGCGCGTTTGGCAAGACATTTGGGTTGAGGAAATAAATAAGATAATCGGTTAAACGTTTAAAAACTACTAGACATCAAGATCGTATTTAATATAAAAAAATATTGATTTTAAACAGAAGTATTTAATTAAAATCTTAAATGCTCGGCACTCTTCAGGAATTCCCAAAATTAGTTTGTCAGTGGGTTGCAATTTAAATAATAATTGAATATATGAAATTATTAAACTTTAATTTTGAATAAAAAAAGTAATACCATAAAAATAATTAAAAGATAGACAAATAATAATGAACTTTATTTAAAAAGGAAGATAAAAACCTGTCGTTAATTGCACAAAAGTCATTAAATTCGTATAAATAATAAGATGAAATCGAATATTGTTAATTATAACATTACTTGTTTAATTAAAAATCAACTAAAAGCAAGAATATAAAAATACAGATTGTCTGAGCATCAGGAGAGCAATGTTGAGATCTGAAAATTAACATAATCGTTTGAGATATTTAATTGATGCTAATTTACTAAAATCAAAAGAAAGAATTTCAAATAATATATACCTAAAAAAGGGGGGGGCGTGGACTTGCCTTGAAAGAAGTCTGGCTCGTGGACGGGGTACGCTGATATGCTACTGTGTGTGTGTGCATTGTGTTGCTTGAAAACGCTGCTGACACCGGAATTTTTTGCAAAACTCTATGAATTATGCCAATATTTAGAGCTTCATGAAAAATTGCATAAAAGGCTAATTAGGAGAAGATAAATT
Source organism: Globodera pallida (assembly GCA_020449905.1). Taxonomy (NCBI): domain Eukaryota; kingdom Metazoa; phylum Nematoda; class Chromadorea; order Rhabditida; family Heteroderidae; genus Globodera; species Globodera pallida. Next base: position 109,133 of record JAIXHY010000071.1, read on the forward strand.
TTAAATTAAAATGTCTTGACATTAGAAAAGACATTGGAAGGGATAATTGATGATAGCAACAAAATACCGGAATCCACGATCTCGGGCTGCCGCATCGCAACCATGGTTCTTTAATAATAAAAAGTCAAACAATGAAGTCATAATTATTAAAAAAGGAGGAAAAAATGAGTCGTCTTAAAATCTAAGATTTGAACTTGAAATATGTTTTATATTCGAAAAGTGAAATATAACTGCTTTCACATTGGTATGAAATGGCCCTGCTGTGTTCAAACAAATCGACATTATTCTAAATTTTATTAAGTACAAAACTCGTAGCCCGTATATTTGCTGCAGCTTGCTTGAAAATAAAAAGAATGAATGCGTAAAATAAGAAACATTGATATCGTAATTTTATAAATCATATTGAAACATCTATAATTTTTTCTAATATGTTTACAAAAAACATAGTGATGAACGTAAATCCATTTTTAGTAATATTAAAAATGCGAGTAATATTAATTGTAAGTAGGTAGTATATCACTTGGTCAGTCGACATGCACAGCAGGAAGTTTCGACACCATGTTTTTTGCTGAAATGCGTGCTTTGAACAGCAGCGAACAAACCCCTGCCGCACAAGGATCCCGTGCAAGGCACATTCTTCCAACTTAAAGCAACTTTAATGCTATAAACTTTTAAAAAACAAATGTGTGTTATAAAAAATGTCTCTTTACATAATAGACTTTGTTGATGTAAAAATCTATTCCTTTTTGTTACATTTAAGAAAATCATCTTTGGTTTATGTAAAAAAAATTTATTAATTAATTTCAAACTTGTATGATAAATTTTTTACACTGATTTTAAAATAAACCAATTTTTTAATTTTTAAATTGCATATTTGAATTTTTTTAAATCATTAAATCCTTGCATATTTAGTTTAAACGGCAGTGTTAGAGAGAAACATTACCACTCATCCCCGATCAGCTTTCCGAACTTTCCATTTGTGGGTTTTGGCCCTTATCGGCAAAGAGGAAGGTCGTTTAAGTGACTTTATGCTTGTTTGTTTAGTGGATAAAAGTTTTAATATAATTGCATGACATTTTATATATTAATTTTTTAATATTACCTTGAGTGTTGTAGAGTTGACATTTATATTTTACAAAATATTTTATCTATTTTCCCAATAATTCTAATATTTCTTTTAATACAATGATAAATAAATGTTATATTACTGTTAACTATTATTATTAAGATTATATTGAAATTTTTGAAAATACAATGTTTTTGTCCAAGTAATCTTTATTGTTTTAATTTATTTCCCATCTATATTTTTGATTTTTAACAGATGCTTTTTTTATTTGTGTTATGGTTATTTACGTATTAATTCTTGCGGGGTTTTGATTGTGATAATGTTAATATTTCAAATAGTAAATTGAACAATGAGTGTTTTAATAATTTGAATAATGTATATCCGTAATTTAATTTTTTTTAACTTTTGGCACTGTGCCAAATAATATGCTCCAAAATCTAAACAAACCTAACACAAAACAAGGTTTAATTTTATGAGCAAATTATAATCATTATTTTGAAGCCTTTCATTGTAAAAATTGTAAAACTTTTTTCTTATTTTCAATAATAGTATATTTTCGTTCATGAATAATACATTTATACAATTTTAGCTAAATTTTTCTTATTCTTTATTAATCTAGTGCAAAAATCTCGTGATTGCTAAGAATATATTTAATTTCTCCGGCAAAAAAGCGTAAACGAACAATGATTGAAAACTTTCGTTTTGTTACGCATTAGTTTTCTGTTTATTATCGTCTACATTAATAAAATTGGCCTCAACTTTTGCGTTTAGTTCAATTCATATTTGTAATAATTTATATATTATCTTATTGGTCTTCTTTATAAGATTTTTATATAACTTATCGGCCCGGTTTTTGATTGTTTAATGTTAATTAATTAATAAATAGATTTTTTACTTTTTTTAAAATTATAAAATGTCAACATAAAAATTAAATCTTTTTAAATTGTTTTCAAATTTTTAATCTTTAATAGCTTTTATTTATAATAAACATTCTTATTAATTTCTAATTATGTTCTCAGCATTCTCTTTGAACTGATGCTAAGAATGTTTTTGTTGCATTTTAATTATTATTTCTTTAGGCTGTAAAATGAAATTAAGCTTTTTTAATAAAACGAGCGAATAAAAACAAATTCTATTAGGAATCTTTACGGTTTAATTTTTTGATTCAGGTTCTTTATTACTATCTATTATTTTTGTAGCAAAATATTTACAGATTTTATTATTATTTTTTTATTGACATGTAGTTTAATAATATTGGCGAAACTTATTTTATTTAAATAAAAATTTTAATAATTATTGAATTCAATGTGAATGTTAATACATTTTTCTGATGCAAAGTGATTCAACTGCTCATAAAATCACAAACTTGCTTATTTGAAGTTTTTATTATTTTAATTTTATTAAGGCGGGTACACTGATTATTTTTGGTTAGTATTTAACGATACGATTGTATTTAACAATATTATGAATTATAAGCATTAAAGATGCATAATATAGAATGCAAACCTTTTCATTTTGACACAGCGGCTCAAAATAATGTTTTATTGAACTGCATGTTGGTTAAAGAATTTATTGCACTATATGTTGAGATAAAAATTAGTATTTGTTCTTTTTTTACTGATAATCTATAGATTTCTTTAAAATATGAATACTTTAATGATTTTTTGCAATAATTAATACTTATATATAAACTTTGCACCACAGACAAAATGTTTAATTATTAAAACAGTTATAATAACAATGAAACCTATTAAAATTTTTACCTGTTGATGATCAATTAAAGAGGTTTTCGATAAGTTCGGGTATTTGACTTGTTGATGAGCTAATGTTTTCATTTGCCAGGATTAGCCGTTTTTATAATATATTTATTTTTATAGATTTTATTTATTTTTAGCATTTAACTATATTAAAAAAATTACAAAGAGAAAACGTTCATCATAGTTATTTGATTTTGTTTTTTTTAATTTTAGGGTTTATTCTGTATTTTTAGGAGTTTTTTTTGTGTTGGAAAAATTAAATCAAATTGCAAAAGTTATTTTTAATAATAAAAGTATGTTTCGTCTGCGCGACGAAGTTCATGAACAATTCTCACTTCATTGTCGTATGGCTAGGTAAAACCTCAGATGGTATGTACTGCAAACTATTAGAAATAATTATTATTTTTTAAATATAAACATAAATTTGGCCCAAGTTACATTTGAAGTCGTCGCAAAAATATCGTAATTTGTGTCTAATTAAACAACTTTTATTAATTCTCGCTGGGCTCTTTAATTAATTTGTTTTACTTTTTTATTTGTATTCTTTTATTTTGGGTTGTATTGTATTTTAAGAATTTATTGAATTTTAAGATTGTCTGTTATTTCAAAATTAGTTGAATGATATTTTAAAATAAATTAATATTTACTAATAATACACAAATGCCCTACAGCGACATATCGAAAAACTTGAATCAGACTAATTTTTGAAAAAATACCTCTTTATGATTAATTCGTTGCAATGTAAAATGAAATTGCTTTGGCATTATGATATTTATTATCGTAATTTTGTTTTATTATTTTTTTTAAAGCTTTTAATTCTGGCAAAGATTCAATATTTTTTTGCAATTAATCCTTTTTGTCTTTTCATAACTTGTTATATAAATTGAAACAGACTTGATGGTATATTACCATCACGCTAGACTATAAAATAAATTAAAATCTATATAAATTAAAAACTCAAATTAATGGGTGGGACTATGACAAAATATAAAGTTTAAAATCACATTAAAGGAAGCAGAAACCAGAAAAACGGAGGACCGGCTGATCAGCTCAAAATACACACCACAAAAGAATTAATAATATAAATATAATAACAACAAAATTTAAATTTTAATAAAACAATGAATGAAAAAGCTGGGGAAAGCTACTAATTGTTGTGCCCTTCTTAGCTGGACTATCTTATTCGTCGCTAAAAATTAAGTTTATTTCTTATATAATATATGTCAGAACTGCTATCAACCTACGGTATAATTAAAAACTTGAAAAAAAAAAAAAAATTCAATATATTCAAAATATGTATAATTAATTTTGTCTTTGGGCCGTATCATTACATTTCTGATCAATGATGTTCGCGCTGTTCTTTCTTCAGTGCCTGAACCAAATAAACAATGGCTACGTTGAGGCAACCTTTCAGCGCAGCCGTGTTAAAGAAAAGAGATGACAAAACTGGAAATGAAAAATCATTATTTGAGCAACAATAATTTAAAAAATAAAAGATTCACAGACTTTGAATTGTTTATTATTAAACGGATATACAAGAGGCGATGCTGTAAAAAAATATTAATAATAATAATTTAATAGCATTAAATAAACCTTAATGCAAACAAAATAGTTTCAAAAAATTATAATAAATAATAATTATTAATAGTAAATATTAGTGTTAAATAATTTAATGTAAATCAATTAAAAACGTTATATATTTTACAGTTGATCGATCAATGCTCAAAAATATCCGTAATTTTAATAGAAATATGATATTGTTGTTTACCAAAAGAATATAAAATTTGACCATTACTTTAAACTTAAAAATCCCGGATTAGACCTGCCCGTTTGGCAAATGGCGCGAACCGGATCCATGGTTGTAAGATGAGATACTTAACCGAAGAATTACCCTAAAAAATATTTCCCATAAAAAATAACTTAATTAATAATTGGTACAGCAAATAACGGCATAATGCAGTGCGATTAATTTTATAATTTAAAATAAATAAAAAACAATTCACCTCATCGTATCAATTAAAAACAAAAACAACTTTGACTTTCATTTAGTTATTTAAAATTATAAAAATTATTTAAATATTTAAAAAAACAAATTTATTTATTAATTCTTTTTAAAATTCCCTACAATAAACAAAACTTTTTTAATTTATTTTTAAAATTGAGAAAAAAAAAACGTTGAAAAAATCAATGAGCTGATAGAAAAATCAATCCAATAATTTTTAATGAAAAAGTAATAAATGTAAAAATCTAAAGACCCAGCAGCATGTGGGCATTATAAAACCATACATTTTGTTGCAAAGAAAGTTGACCAAAAGTTATTATAACAAGCATAGTTGAACAATAATAAATTAAAAAAATAATTGTGCGTAACTTCTGCGATTTGAAATACACCAATAAACTTACAAATTATTTTATTTTTTATTTTAATGCAATTTACCTCATTAAAGTTAGCAAAAAGCAAACGACCAAAATGACTGCGGGCTGACATACTAATATGTAATGTAGAAAAATTAAAATAAAAAAGCAATTCTAATATATTTTTCTTTAACACGGCGCAATAAAGCCATGACAACATACAAAAAGGCGAGCAAAACAACCTCGATCGCTAGCCTGAGAACAACGAATGCACCGTGTGCATTCATTAAAAAATGATTAACGATTTTAAAAATTACAATAATTAGAATGATCTTTGAAAATATTTAAATGAATAAAAAGAAATCTTAAAATTGAAAATAATAAAAAAGCTAAAAAACCCAAAAAAATAATAGAGATGAATAATTTAAAAAGAGATAAATTGCTTTTTAAACTTGAAAATTTTATCTGCAAATTAATAACTAAAATCAGCTATAGCAAATTATAATAAAAAATGTATTAAAGAAAGGAACATTAATTTAGAACTTTTGGCTTTAAAAGGATAGTTAATAGATATAATTAGAATTAATTTATCAATTTTTCAACATTTTTTAAATAATGTTAGGTCTGACTTTTATAAGAAATTTGCAAAATATCGCAACAAAAAATAGCTTAAAATCTGTAATACTGTTTCGAAATTTAGATCGAATTCCCGACAAGAAAAGTAGGAACGCGCCGCGGAAGAGCAGGAACGCGCAGACACGAGAATGTATAACCGATCGGACTGGAATTTCAGATTTAATTAATGTAGAAGTTTAGGATGAATAATGTATCTATCAAATCATTTTGAATGCATCAGAAATTTCCCGCACAATTATACTTTATTATATTGATGCTTTCTTTATAAAGTCAACTTAAGTTTTTATGTTATAATAATAAACGAGCGCTTGACTGCCGCTTCGCGGCAGCCAACCGCTCTTCGTTGTCTTTAATCTTTTTATTTAAATTTTTTCTGTTGTGACGTGGTCGAACTCCTCCGATGTTTGAACTTTCTTTTGTTGTATAAATAAATTCTTTAGTTTTTTTCAATTATTACTAATCAATATTATAGAACCCAAAACTTTGGTTTTACACTGCAATATTTTTTATATTAATAGGCAAAATAAAATTAGCTTTTCACTTTTAAAATAAGTTATTTTTTCTAAGCTGTTTCATCAATCTCAACATTAATCTTTGGCCACTTTAAGACATCTGCTCTTTAGTTATTTTGTTTCGTAAGTCCTTCATTCATTTTGTTTTTACTTCTTTCTTATCATTGTTGAATTTTTTTAGTTGAAAGTTTAAACAGAATTATAATCGCTTTTTAATTTAATTTTTAGTTTATTTTGTATTATTGCCCAAATTTTTGATTAAAAAAAATACATTGGTTAAACCAATTTTAATTATTTATAATAAAAATTACATAAACATATAAAATTTATTAAAAGACAATAATAACCCACGATGTTATCACTTAAACATAAACACAGGATTTTACATAGACTCATATACTTAGTTTATGCGTGAATAATTACATAACATGCATTATTAGCTACAATATAAATTTTCGCGAAAATGAATTTGATGTGATAAATTAACAAAAATATTTGCGATGCACGATTTGTATGGTAATTATTTATATACTTGACACAAAAATTCAAAAAGAAAAAGTGTTAGCTTAAATTCAATTGGAACTATTATAAATATTTATATTCAAGCAATGCAAACCAACTCGGACTATAAAATAAAAATTTAATTTTAAATTATAAAATGAATTTCTTGCGGCAACATTCTTCGGAATTACTCAAATTGAAAAAATTGGAGTTGCAAGTTTCATCAATTAAAACAAGTTTTTTATTAAAAAAACGGACCCGCTCGCGTTAAGACTCTGTTGTAGTTTTATAAAGTTAACTATTTTATTCAAACAATCATTTTTTTTTATAAAAATGTCATTACAGGTATAGAAAATCCAAATTTATTTTTATGATAACATTTTACTGATTTTATTCTATAGTCTAAAAAAGCAAAAGACAAAAAATAATATATTAAAAGTAATATTTCTTTGATAAAAATTAATATCCATAAAATCTATTAAAGTTTTATTGAAGTAAAAACACTTATAAACTAAGCACGATTTGAATTTATAAATGATCAAAAAAATCATTTGGGTAGTGTGATTTGGCCTCTAAAATTTAAACTTAAACATAATTTTTTCAATTTTAAATAAGATATTATCTCTATATCAATTTTAAGAAATAATAAATACTAGGATTAATAAATTATTTTACTGAATCTTGTTCTCCAATGCTTAATTAAATTTTAAAAAACAATTATTACGAATTAAAAAATGAAAACGTAATGATGTTGTTATAATAAACTTAGCACAATTATGTCACTGCTGCTGAATCATCGCTACCGAATTATTCTGTTTGTAAAGTATTGCATGAGCGCATTTGTGGAAGATTGTCTCGCTTTAATTGAATAGAGATATACGTATGCTTTTTAAACATCAGAATTTAATTAAATAAAAATGAATATTAAAAACAGCTTAATTCTAAAAATTTTAGCAGAAATCACCTTTTGATTCTAAGAAAAAATAAAACATAAATTAAAATATTAAAAAGTTCTCCAATTGTTAATATTAAAAAATAAATTAATGAAAACAAAATATTAACTAAAAGATAAAATATAATTGGACCTTTCAAACAACATCTTAAGCAAGAAATTCAAGGCAAAAAAACAAATAACACTAAAATCAAATGAGGGAAGTACATCAAAATTAAGATGAGAGTAAACGGAACCATAATTCAGGTAGATAAATTCAATCAGAACTATTTATTATTTTTATTTTAAATTTATCGATACATTTTAAATACAATTTATTAGTGAATTTGAAAATTGCATAAAAGCGTTATGGATAAAGCAACAAAACATAATTGAAAACTGACTGATGTTACAAAATTTAAAACATCACAGAATGAATTGCGAGTAAAAGTAACCATAATTCAAATGTACAAATTCAACCAAGCCTTATTTCTGATTTGTGCACTCCGCCGTTTTTTTCGCCGCCGCCGCCGAAACCCTTTTCATACGCGAACCAACAACCTTCTGAATCTCCATCCTGTAAACCCGCCGCCGTCGAACAACAACTTTAGGGATATTTTTTAAAGTAATTATCAATTTTTATTGCAAAATAAAGTCTTAATAACCTCACAAGCATAAATCTTTTCTTTTTGCTTAAAAATAATAACAATTTCAAAATCATCAGAAAATATAGTGACAAAAAAAAATTGTAATTAAAGAAATAAATAAATAAAATATACCGTTTGAATTGATTATGAGCTTTCCAGACATTCTAATGATAAATATAATTATTCATTGTTAAACATATTCGTCTATAAAAGATTCTACATCAAAACCGGTGTTCCACGTGAACAGGTAAATTCATTTATGAAAAAATAACTTACAAATAAACTAAAGAATTTAAAAGAATAAATATACAGTAATTTTACACTAGAATTTGTGATGTCAATGGATGAGGTGAAGATATTACGAATCGTAAAATTCCATAGATATGAAAAAAATCTCAAATTTTTTTTATAAAAAATTAATGAAGAATTTAAATACAACAACACAAAAAAATCAAACAAATGAAACAACAAAAGTAACCTTTATTTTAGTTATGTAAAATGCGTGCTGACGAATAATTACTAAATATATAAAAATATAATAATAATTTTAGAAAAATAAAATGACTAACAGCAGAACTGCTGCACGCCGAAAACTCATAAAATCTCTTGCTCGATATATCTACATAGATGACAGGCTCCTAAGCATTCTCTCTATGAAAAACGATAATAGATTTTCGCTGAATACATACCACAAACTGAAGAACCCATTGAATAATCAGAATTTTGATAATCGTACTATAAGTAAATTCATCAAAATTTCCGCAATTCTAAACAACAGAATTTAACTATTAAGTAAAAGTTTTAAAAAATTCAAAACCATGCAGCCAAGGAAAATGGATTAAAAATTAAATTTAGTAAATTTTTGTGAAAGAGAGCGATTCTCTAAAGACCCTGTTAAATTATATCAAAAATAAATAAAGAGTATAAATGTTATTATATTTGACCCACAAACTTATATGCAGATTGGAGGTACTTCAGCAAAAATATTAAAAAATCAAATAATGTAAAAAAACTTAAATTAAGCATACGATTTGTTTAGGTTAATATGACTCAGCGTAAATTCTGGGCAATGCCAATAATTATTTGGTGAAGCGCATCTTAATGGCACCAACACCAATTCGAGAATTCTCACTTTTGCAAAATTTGTCTGGTCACCATAAATAAAGTTTGCAAATAAAATATTATAGAAAAGATCGGATTTTTACCGATGTTTTTTACAAGGGAATTACTAAGTTTATAAAAGATATAATTTGAATGATAAAAAATTAAAAAACAGATTGCAAAATTTAACGCTTATCTTTCACTTCGACTACGGCCCGCCCAGCTCGTTCAAACAACTGTTCAGTTGATTAAACATCCACTACGGCCTCTTCAGTGAGTGATCTTTCATTAACAACAAAGCCATGCATGCTTCAGGCGTGCACGAAGAAAACAAACTGAATGATTTCTTACGCGATCTGTTAATAATAGAAGAAAATTCGTATGATAAAAAATAAAAATTAAAAGGTGTAAACAGAGCTAGTTGCATGAAATGTTTATGAAAATATATTAAACCTAATATTAAACGTTTCCCTTAAATTTAGTTTTATAAGAAAATTTTAAACAAACTGAAACTGAAACAAAATAAATAAACAATTAATTTTGTTTGCAAAATATAACGCTAATATTATAAAAAATATTCAATTCATAAAATTCTCAAATTATAAGATACATCACATCGTCTAACGAAGTGTCGATTCATTGTAAATTTTTTTAAATTAAATTATAAAATACTTTTAAATGCAATTTAAAATTTTTATAAATAATTAAACTACTTGCGGCATGTGATCCAAAGATGAATAATGATCGGATACATTTTTTTTAAATAAATAAGATTTATATGTTTGTCGTAGCAACAGTAGAACATTTATAGCAATGCCCATTTATTGAAGATGCTGTGTGAATCGGATACCGGGTGATTAAATAATTAAAAGATATGTAAACTGTAGAATAAAAATAAAAATACAAATATTCAATAATTTATTTGCGGATCGAGAATACAAACTACATAGCCGTATACACAATATCTTTCTTGATACAATTCCCGGTTTTTTTAATTTAAAAGCAAAAATAAAATATATTCATTTTTAATTTTAATATCTTTAATATTCTACTTAGATTTTGATCGGTCGTATAAACAAAATTATAGAATATTCAACGGAAGCTTCATATTTCAGTGCCATGAAAATAAAATAACTTTAAACTAAAAACACCGCCTTCTGCGGGTGTAAAACTTTACGTTGGCACATTAGAATTGGAAGATGAACTCAGGGCGGCGGCCGGGTTTCCGCCAGACAACGAAAACAGTGGAACGAATGAGGAAAAAGCCCTGGCTTAAAAGTAAAGGGTAAACAATTTAATTAATTATTGTGACAATTATAATTAGACAATAAAAAACTTAATAAATATGTTAAATTTCTTATTTTAAAGTATGAAAGTTTATTAAATAACTTCTGCTGTTTATTATCTGTTAAAATAAACAATTACAATTATCGGGCAAGGATGTTAAATAATTTTTATTTTTTATAAAAGTTGTCTTATATTTTTATAATGGCATCCATTGAAAATGCATGTGTTATTTAAAAATTTTAATAATAGATATTTAGATATAATTGGTGTATATAAATTAAATTTTTTCATTAAAAAAAATTGATTTTTGGAAAATCGTTTTCATATTTATGTTTTCTTTGTTCGTTTGTTCACGCATGAATATAATTTTTTCAGTTCACTTATTATCTTAATTCAAATATTTAGTCAGTATATTATTCTTGCGTATGGAAAGAACAGACAAACGCCAGTTCTTTTCCTCAAGCATGGTTTGTTTTTGGATTCAAAAGTACTTGGTACGCAGTCAATGCTGGTTTCTGCACCAACTTGATTTTAAATTTAACTGGTTGTGCATGTTTTTTTAAATAATAAAATATTTAAATTAATCAACTTTGATTCAATAAAGTTATTTTATTTTATCAATGAATTTTTTATATTTTAAATGACCTTTATCATTTATTAAGCATAATTAAATTGTTAATACTTGATTATTAATGCTTCCAGATCTTCCTCGTGCTTAGTGTGATGCCATTTTTATTTCATTTAATACTTAATTAAAACCCGGTAGCAAATTCTCGTTCAACAACTATCTTCATTCAAACATAAAATATGTGCTCCATCTCATTAATTCTGCATTTCATTTTACGCAGATTAAAATTTCTGCATTCATTCCAGTTTATTTGTAAATCGTGCGACTACAGCAGATATCATGGGATCAAGGATCGAGACTGGATCGGTTTAAGTACGCTTCTCTTGCGACACCAATTCTGGGGATGAAATTTATTAAGTTTTTAACAAATCCATTTTGATGTATAAGCTTATGGACAATTAAAATTCCCTTACACAGTGCAAGAATTTAAGTATTTACGGCTTATTTATAAGAACCATATATTTTAATAAATGAGTATTACATTTGTTAAGCTAGGTTAGTTATGCTTGACAAATAACGACAAATTGTAAATTGAATAAAAAAACTAAAATAGGTAGACCAAAACTTCAAACAAAATTGTTGCTTCTTTTTAGGAAAAAATGAAATTAAAGCATGGATTCATTGCACATAAAAAAAATTCAGTTCGGGCAATCAAATTGGTACAAACTTGCCAAATAATTCATTTATATTCGAGAAATGAAAATATAAAAGAGAGCTGCGAGACTCATCTGATCAACTGCGGTGAAATTCAGCTGATTGAGCGTTTGCTTCTCATCGATTGCTATAGGCTAACCAAAATATAAAGTTAAAAATAAAAACAGCAACAAACGCTCAATTAATTTTAGTGAAAAATTGGCCTAAATAAAAAAGATATTGTAAACTTTTGATTTAAAATATGTTTAATTTTGAATATTACTTTAATAAAATAAACTGTAATGGTTGCTGTTGTTTGGCTTAATCATTTCTTTGCACAGCTTTTAAATCAAACTTTGTCGTTTTGATTGAAAGAGCCTCTAATTATCTTTGTAGCTCTAAAAGTTCTTAATATTAATATATTTTATTTGAAATTCAAGAATTAAAATATTATTGAAAATAACAAAACGCAATATTTATTTATGTTTACGTGTTGTTTTTACGCAACTAGTGATATGGGTGCGTTTTTATGACAAGCTGACTGGAAAATTAACAAACAATACACCTATTGAACGTTATATTTGGATTCAAAAGTTAATTCTCGACCTTATAGAAAAAAAGAAATCATACTCTAGCGGTCGTTCAGATAGGAACTCGTGCTCATTAGAAAAAAACAATTTGTATTATGACGAATTCTGCATTTTGGAAATTTAGAAGAAAATGCTTACTGGAGCTTTGACAATGTGGCCGAGCCAACAAGTTAAATAAATTAAACAGTCTTTTTTTGATAAATCTAAAAAATAAATAAAGAAAAATCTTAAATAAAACACCCGTAAAAAAATGAAAAATGAGCAAAGTCGGGCATTCAAAAACACCTTGTTATAAAAATGTTAAATAAAAAGCAAAAGATTAATATTATAACTTTTAATAAATATGTGTGTGCGTTTACCAGCTCTAAAAGTAGAGTTATCACGAAAACTTAACTAAATTTTTTTATTTACAAAATCAATAAAAGTTTAAATTAAGAAATAAATTGAGAAGATGATTTAAAGTATGTGAAAATGTAAAAGATTTTAAAAAAAAATTCTCAGGCTAATGAGTTAACTTAAATGATATGATTATTGATAGCGCATTTTAAGTTTTTGTTATTATTAATTATGTAAATTTAGAAGATTCCATATTAAACTAATTATGGTTCCAGCTAAAAAGAAGTATCAAGAAGCTGTAAACAAGATAAATAAAATATAAATAAAAAAATTTCGATTTACTTTTGAGCAAGACGACATTATATATCAAGTACTTACTAACTTCAGGTTCAATTATAAAATACGGTTATTTTTAAATATTATTAAAATCATCTTTAAAAAATTAAAGAACTCAAAAAGTAATATTAAGAATAAAATAAGTTTAATAAAATGTATTTTGAAACCTTTTAAATAATATAACACTCAAAAGGCTTTGAATTTTCTTCAGGAAAAACTCAAATAAATATTTCCAAGTATTGGCCTCTCCGAAGCCATACTTAGAAATAAATTTAACTTAAATATAACGTTTGTAGTTTTTTCTTTTAAAATACAAAAAGTAAATTTTCATTAACTTTTAAATAAATTTAAAATAAACGAAATAACTTTATAAAATGTAAAACAAATAATAATAAAAATTTTATTAAGTCAAGAAAAATAATTAAAAAGGTATTTAAAACAAAAAAGTTTATAACAATGTCTTCTTTAGCAAAAAATTGTATAAAACATAATGAATTTTCTAATTAAAATTGAATTTTAGAGGCATTTGAAGTTTGCCCAGCGAAGACCTACGTCGAAATTGAAAATAAATGAATGCAGAGGTGGGCACGGCTACAATAATACATTAACAAAAATACCGTATTTTCTAAAATAGAACCCCCGGGGGTTCTATTTTTCAACCCCCCCCCAAAAAGGGGGGTTCTATTTCAGGGGGGGGGGGGTCTATTTTAGGGGGGGGGGGGTCTATTTTTCAACCTCTTTTTTCAGAAAATATTACAAAATTTGCAATTTTTGCACAAATTTTTGGCAAAATTTAGCCAATTTTGCCATTTTTTTCTGGCAAAATCAATAACAGAATAGAAATTTTGTTATTGAATAACAAAATTTTTCGATATCTATGAGTTACCCAATCATTTTTCTGGGAAACCCTTGGTAAGAAATAGAAATTTTTGATGCCTTCAACAATTTTTTTGGGTTCTTTACTCATTTATAGTTATTGATCTGCATGTATTTAATAGATTAATAGAGCGAAAAATACTCAAGGAAATCAAAATTGTTGATGCTTTGTATTTGGAAGTTTTGCTTTGTTGTGTAAAAAGGCTATTCGCTTCAAAAACTAATCATATTCAATTCATTATGCACTGGAAAAACATGTATCAAAGCGGTGCCAAGCTCTTCGCGGTTCCGGTTCCAAAGCGGTTCCGGATTTTGGCGATTCCGCGGTTCCGGATTTTGGCGGTTTCGGGAACCGGTTCCAAAATCCGTTCCAAATTTTTCACGGTTCCCGTTCCGGAACCGGTTCCCGGAACCGCTGGAACCGGCACCAGAACTAGAACCGGGAAAACATTGTTGATGAGTAACCATTGTTTAGCTTGAATAATAAAGTTTTACGCTTTCATGTAAAAAGCCGGTTTCGGTGAAAGGATGAATTTTGGCGGTCTGTTATTTTTTGCTTCCTAGCGCACAACCGGGACTTGTACCGGGACCGGGACAAACCAGGACTTTTCAAGGGAGAATTTTTTTTTGTAATGTTCAAGGTAAAACAAATTTTTTTTTTGTTATTCAAAAATATCTTCCTTAATGTCTTTAACTTGAATTTATCATCATCATTTTTTTTTGAGATTCTGCTTTACTTTTGGTAGGGGAGGTGGGGGTCGGCGGTGCCGATAGGCGCCGCCGAGAAAAAATTTTGAATTTTTGTTAAGAAATTTCATCAAAATTTTAACAAAATTATGAATTTTGCTTCGGAATTTCAGGGAAAAACTGGTTTGCATGAGAGTTTGTTAAGGAAATTGAAGCAAAAATTCAGAAAGACGTGCTGAATTTATTCAAAAATTCTTGTATCTATTCTTTTTTTGCGCGCTTTTAATTAAAAAATATTAGTATATTTATTTAAAATATCTTATTAATTAGGGGAAGCGTATTTGAGTAGAGGAGAAAACCAATAAATAAGTGCTTGCACTCAAGCGGGTTCGAACCTTCCTTGAAGTGAGTATAATAAAATAAAAATTTAAAAACCAAAGAAATCCATTTTTATATGCCGGAAAAATTAAGCTTTGTTGGTGTTTCTGAAGGCGGGAACATTGTGGGTATGTCATGTGTTTGTGGGTTTTGCCACATGCGGCACAATAATGGAAATTTTTTAATAAATTGCCAAATATTTTTTAATTAAAATGCGTGCAAAAGATGAACTTTTGAATAATTCATCACTAGGGATGGGAACTTTAAAGCTCCTCTTGTAACTTTGTGTCTTCTCTGCGGCTCTTAATAAACCAACAGACAAGTGTTAATAATTGTTTTTAAAAGCTTATAATATTTTAAAAGTAAAAATTATCAAAATCCATTTGAGCGAACATCAATTAATTCGAATAAAGGCTTTGCCCAGAGGATTTTAGAAGAGTAGGAAGGGCGTGCGCAAGAAGAGGGGAATAGCACGATGACGTTAATGCTTATAATATTTTCTAAAGTAAAAAAAAATCAAAATCCATTTTTTGCAATTTAAAACAATTTATATACGTTAAAAATCATATTTATTTAAATAATATATATAAGTTAACATTTTCAAAATGATACTTCCTTTGATTATTAATGAAAATAAAATTTGAAGATAGCAATCGCCATAAAATCTCTATTAAATTCTATTTTTTGTCTTTTCGATTGGCTTTAAATGAATGCTGATTACATTTTTAAACGATATATTAAAAGATTGCAAATTTTGCTCATTGATTTAATAATGTGAACCAGGGATGAGAGCCGACGGCCTTAAAAAAATTCGGAACTCGGAATTCCGAGACCCCAAAAAATTTCGGAAATCGGAATCCGACCCCAAAAAAGTCGGAAATCGGAAATCTTAAAAAATTTTCTTAACAAAATTGGCCTATTTTAAAATTTTTCTCGGCGGCGCCTATCGGCACCGCCGACACCTCACTCTTCCCGCTGAATAAAATAATTTTAGAAAATCGAGCGCAAAAAAAATAAAAATTTCTGAATTGTTATCAAAAATATTTTAAAAACTCGGAAAAATTAAAAAATCGGGACAGTGGAGGTAGAGGGAGGGGCTCAGCGGTGCCGATAGGCGCCGCCGAGAAAGTTTTCGATTTTTGACTCAATTTTAAAATACGGTAATGAGAACTTTAAGCGATAAAACTCTTGACCTCAAAAGTCGGAAATCGGAATCCGACCATCCCTGATGTGAACATTTAAACTCTCTTTTTGGTATAGCTTATATTATCAAAACTTGTATATAAATTTTATTTTTTTAACTATATTATCATTAATTGATACATAACAAACTTTATTGCACTCAATTTTTTGATAATTTTCTTTAACAATTTTTTATTTCATGCTGTCATTTTCTATATATATCTATAATTTGGTATTTTATGTTTTTTTAATGATTTTAGATTAATTTTAAAAATGTTATTTAAGGCCTCGACCTGTTAGTCTAACGACGTATTACTTTTCCTTCCATAAAACTGTTACATCTTTTTTTTGCTTTTAATATTAGATTTTACAATTGTTGTAATGAATTGGGAATATGACTGAGCGCATTTTTGCTAGAACAACAAATTATTTAGGCTTCAAAATTGTTTTGCCCTAGGGGATTTTTGACTGTTGCGATACTTAAGTTAATATTTTCAACTTTTAAACAAATAATTTATTTATTTTTATGAATTATTTGCTCTCAAAACCATAATTAAATTAATCTTGATAATCCATTTATTTTCGAAATTCGGAATTATTTGTGGAAGTAGTGTTTGTAGTCACGACATTTGCACGATCTAGTGGCTTAGTGCTTATTGTATTTTTTTATTTTCTATTATAATATTTTTCATACCGGTTTTTTATTAATTATTTATAAAAATTTTTTTGCGGTTCTTTTAACAATTTTAGTTTTTATATTCTAATTATTAGGTCTCGATCTCGTAAATTATTCTAGATTTATTGACTCTTTTATTTTTTTTAGTTAAGTATTTACATTTTCTCAAATTAAGCAAAAATGGATTTTATTGATAAGTGTCTATTTTTTAATTGGCTTGTAAACATGTCTCGGGAATTAACAATTATTTGGTTTTTGGTATTTTAAAGAGGCTTTTACATTGCTTTGTTTAAAATAAAATTTGCAGTAATTTTTTTAGATAACAGGTTTTAAAAACAATTGAAAAATAATTTCTGGCGTTTTATTGCATTTCTATGCACTAGGTTAATTATTAACTATTCAATTAGTAAAGTTGCTTTAAAATATGTATGATTTGTATTCATATTATCTTTTTTATGACATTAATATTTAATTGCAAGGATGCCTGATTTATATTAAGAATAATGTTTTTGGAATACTTTTCTATATCAATGGCACACAATTGCTAGCTTTAAAAAAAATAAAATTGTACCAATCAATCAATGTGCTAAAAAGAGAGAGACAGGCGGCGAGAGTAATTTGGTAATCAACGCACCCTATCTAAAAAATGTTTAGTTACTTTTTTGAACATTTTATTTTTTGAAGAAATAGTGTGCTAAAAAGAGAGAGGCAGGCGGCGAGAGTAATTTGGGAATCAACGCACCCCATCTAAAAATTGTTTTAGTTACTTTTTTGAACATTTTATTTTTTGAATAAATGGTGTGCTAAAAAGAGAGAGACAGGCGGCGAGAGTAATTTGGTAATCAACGCACCCTATCTAAAAAATGTTTAGTTACTTTTTTGAACATTTTATTTTTTGAAGAAATAGTGTGCTAAAAAGAGAGAGGCAGGCGGCGAGAGTAATTTGGGAATCAACGCACCCAATCTAAAATTGTTTTAATTACTTTTTTGAACATTTTATTTTTTGAAGAAATAGTGTGCTAAAAAGAGAGAGGCAGGCGGCGAGAGTAATTTGGGAATCAACGCACCCCATCTAAAAATTGTTTTAGTTACTTTTTTGAACATTTTATTTTTTGAATAAATGGTGTGCTAAAAAGAGAGAGACAGGCGGCGAGAGTAATTTGGGAATCAACGCACCCATCTAAAATTGTTTTAATTACTTTTTTGAACATTTTATTTTTTGAAGAAATAGTGTGCTAAAAAGAGAGAGGCAGGCGGCGAGAGTAATTTGGGAATCAACGCACCCCATCTAAAAAACGTTTTAGTTACTTTTTTGAACATTTTTTTTTGAAGATATAGTATGCTAAAAGAGAGAGACAGGCGGCGAGAGTAAGGGAATCAACGCACCCCATCTAAAATTGTTTTAATTACTTTTTTGAACATTTTATTTTTTGAAGAAATATTGTGCTAAAAAGAGAGAGGCAGGCGGCGAGAGTAATTTGGTAATCAACGCACCCTATCTAAAAAATGTTTAGTTACTTTTTTGAACATTTTATTTTTTGAAGAAATAGTGTGCTAAAAAGAGAGAGGCAGGCGGCGAGAGTAATTTGGGAATCAACGCACCCCATCTAAAAATTGTTTTAGTTACTTTTTTGAACATTTTATTTTTTGAATAAATGGTGTGCTAAAAAGAGAGAGACAGGCGGCGAGAGTAATTTGGTAATCAACGCACCCTATCTAAAAAATGTTTAGTTACTTTTTTGAACATTTTATTTTTTGAAGAAATAGTGTGCTAAAAAGAGAGAGGCAGGCGGCGAGAGTAATTTGGGAATCAACGCACCCAATCTAAAATTGTTTTAATTACTTTTTTGAACATTTTATTTTTTGAAGAAATAGTGTGCTAAAAAGAGAGAGGCAGGCGGCGAGAGTAATTTGGGAATCAACGCACCCCATCTAAAATTGTTTTAATTACTTTTTTGAACATTTTATTTTTTGAAGAAATAGTGTGCTAAAAAGAGAGAGACAGGCGGCGAGAGTAATTTGGGAATCAACGCACCCATCTAAAATTGTTTTAATTACTTTTTTGAACATTTTATTTTTTGAAGAAATAGTGTGCTAAAAAGAGAGAGGCAGGCGGCGAGAGTAATTTGGGAATCAACGCACCCCATCTAAAAAACGTTTTAGTTACTTTTTTGAACATTTTTTTTTGAAGATATAGTATGCTAAAAGAGAGAGACAGGCGGCGAGAGTAAGGGAATCAACGCACCCCATCTAAAATTGTTTTAATTACTTTTTTGAACATTTTATTTTTTGAAGAAATATTGTGCTAAAAAGAGAGAGGCAGGCGGCGAGAGTAATTTGGGAATCAACGCACCCCATCTAAAATTGTTTTAATTACTTTTTTGAACATTTTATTTTTTGAAGAAATAATGTGCTAAAAAGAGAGAGGCAGGCGGCGAGAGTAATTTGGGAATCAACGCACCTCATCTAAAAAACGTTTTAGTTACTTTTTTGAACATTTTATTAAATAGTTTGATTTCTAAAATTAAGGTATATTATCATCCTATCGTTAGTAATAATATAAAATAATCACCAATAGCAGTAACCACGAGGTATATTCTTCTTTTGTTAATTACGAATCGGTGAAAAATGAAGTTGTTGAATTTTACTTTAAATAACAATAAATTTCATCATTGTAATTTGAATTCATTAAAATATCGAATCGTTAATTCATATAATTATATATAAGTACAAAAATAACTATACACCCACGTAATTCAACAATATCATTATTTTTTATAAAATAGATTAAATATGTTGTTTTAAAGCTGAGACTAAATTCGTGCATATGCAATGCAATATTAAAAAAATAAAGAATATTTATGCAATAAAATTATAAAAGATTAATACTTTGATACGTAAAAATATTAAAGCCAAGACTAAGACAATTGATTTTCAGATTCGGTATAAGGAGAATAATTTTTCCGGCAGCCGCCAATGTAATATTAAAAGTAAATTATTAAAATAATTAATCCAACGATATATTGGAGTGCCCAGGCACTCCCAAATGGATTATGATAATTGTTCTGGCCCATATAATACAATTTTTTCAAACAAACAATTGTGTGTATTTATTTCAATTTAAAGCGCAATAAGTTTATATTGAATTGCTTTTATACTAAAATTTTTACAAAGTGTGGTTTAAAGTTTGATATCAAAATGTGTATAATTATTTAAATAAGGTTACAACAATATTACATTAAATATTTAAAATTGTAGTTATTTGCTTTGATTTTATATATTACAGATATTTTGCATAAATAAAATTAATATCTTTAAATTAAACTATTTATAATTTTACGCGTACTTATAAATAATCTGTTTTATTTAAAAAATAAAAAATAATGTTAAAAAATGTAGTAATGAATTTTGTACAAAAAAAGGTAAGACGATAACGCACTATGCAGGCCTAGTTTTGTACTGGATACTTTTATTCAAACTGCATAAACTAATAAATAAATGTAGCAAAAAGCAAATGGCTGTGAATGCGAGATAACGAACTCATTTAAAAAATATAGCAAAAATCTTAAAATTCTTTAAAAATAAAAAGTTAAAAGATTTCAGCGAAAATTCTGTTACCTATTTCATTCTCTTTTGCTCTTATAATGACGACATATTTTTTATTCGGGATCTATAAAGTTTTGAAACTTTTGAAAATAAACCGTATTAATTTTCAATATCTGATATTTCTTTTTTTAAATATTAATAAATATTATTTTGCTATATTTAAAATTCACAGCTTTTTTTTGCATTATTTAATCATTTATTTTAATTATATCTTTAAATAATCATTTACTATATTTGAAAATTTTTACTAATTCTTAAGACAAAAAGCTGCACTCCTCCGACAACCATGGCCTTGGTAGCACGACTTAATTAAGAAAAATGCACCACAAATGCCAATTTTCCCAATTTTAAAGTAATAATTTAATTTCAATTATTTGTTTCGTCCACCATAGATACTTACCGAATGTGATAAAAAAAATTACAGAGTCGGGTCACTCAACTTTTAAAAAGTTTTAATCTTTTAAATACTCAGTGAATTCGTCAAATCAAACTTTTAAATTGTTATCTAATTAAAAAAAAATTAAAAACACGAAAAATATCTTGGAATTGTTTAACCACAGTAAATGCTCAGACAAAAGTAGGGAAAATCAGTTAACACACTCAGGGATTTGAACCACCACACCACGCACCAAGTGCACCACCCATTCACCACTACACTATCAACAAACTTTGCTTATTTTTCAAAAACCCCATCCTTAGGGGTGTAAAATCCGAAATTTAACCCAAATTCCGAAATCCGAAACGGCCAAAAAACCCGAAATTTTCCGGAATCCGAAATTTCAGATCCGAAATTTTGCCCAGTCTTGCCGTTCAGGGCGCTGTTCTAAATAAATATAATATAACAAATACTCAGATATATCATTTTGTCATTTATTAATCAATAAAATAAAGTAACCAAACATAAAACAACAAAAAATAAATGCATACAACGTTAAAAGATAAAAACATTAAAAAAGATAATCTAAAACTTATGTTTAAATAATTTAGTTATATTTATTAATATTCATATTTATTTGAATTAATCAGCATCTAAATAGCAAATAATTTTTATTTGTTTAGTGTCAATGAAAATTATTCGAATCTGTGAACACAAAGATACGATGCTTTTTGTGGTTTCTCATGCAAATTCAATAATAAATCATATACCTAATTTAACTCTCAAATGGTAGGTGCAAATTCATAAAAAAAACAACCAACTACCGGATGTCAAAACCAGTAGAGTAAGAAACTGTATTAGAATATTTTAAAAAATTAAAAAATGTTCCCGATTTACAAAGTTTTGTCGGCAATCGGTAAATCGAAAATTGATTATTTAATAAACGATTAAAGTAATTAAAATACGAATTTAACAAATATTAATAATAAGAATGAAGATTTAGCGATTTATGAAGAAAATTTTTCAAATTTAGGTTAAAACTCTTTAAAGGTTTATTTGATTTTTAAAATTATCCATTCATTTTTAAACTATTAACATTGTTGTAATTTTTATATAAAAAAAGATACCTTTTTAACAATTAACTTAAGTTTGTTTTATATTGATTATTTATTATTTTTATCTTCGACAAAACCACCGGCCGAAAAGTGCAATGGCATCATTGACCAACTTGTTATTAACTTGTTTTTATAAGGTAATAAAAAAATAGTTCTATTAATTATTTGCCCATAAGCAATGCTAGATTCTCCCGTTTTCAATCACTTTTTTGAAGTTTCAAAAATCTGCCTAACTCAATCGTTTTGTCAAATTTTGATTTACCGAGTCTAAATATTATATTGTAAAATAAATGTTAAAATTTTAAGCCTTATCAAAATTTATAGAAATATTGTCACCATAAAACAATAAAAAAATTCGTTAATTATAAGTAAAACCCTATTAATTATATAATGTAAACAATTTTTCAAAATATGAAGAAAATTTAATTTTAACTTAAAAATAACTAAACAATAGCGAAACTAATTTGCTAAATTGTTTAATAAATAAAACAAAGTATTTATATAAAATAGAAGCTCAGCCGGTCGAGCGAAGCGACGGGACAGCCAGCAGACCATGGAGATTCAACAAAGTTTACATTACCAATATCGTTGTAAAGGTTAAAAGTTCCATTTTGTAGAATCAATATTAATAAATTTAATAAAGAATTTTGTCAATATAATAATAATATTAACCCGTTGGAAAAACCTGGAACGTCTATAAATAAATACAGCTAATTTTTTAAATATTATAGTATGTTAAATTCAAGAATGAAAATACAAAAATATAAAAAATGTACATAAAAAATGATAAATTTAATAAAAACTAATATCAAAATTTGTAAAACCAAACCATTATAATATAAAAAATAATAATAAGCATTTATTTTTACTATAATTATCGAAATAAACTAACAAATTAACAGCAAAAATAAATGAACTAAAAATTGTAAAAATGCATTACGTAAAAGAGAAGACGAAACAACCAAATTCAGCGGGCCTTTGCCCATTGAGTGATGGAAAATTCCAATACTCGAGCTCGAAAATGCGAGACAAAGCATTTTCATGCAATGGAAAAAGTGTACTAAACAAATTTATTTGTCGAATAAATGACTTAATTAAATAAATTGCAAAAAAAAGTTCTAAAGCAAAAGAACAAATATTTATTTAATTTTAATATCGATTGTGACTAAACTTCGAGCAACGCACATTTTATATTTAATCAAAAAATGATAGAAGAACCAATAATAAAGAATATGAGAAGAACCAATAATAAAGAATATGAATTCATCGTTGTCAACGAGAATAACTTATCAATACCGTTCAGAACATAATTGTAATGTTTTGCATATGCAGATTAAGTAAATTGAGTGATCGCAGAATTTTTAAAAATGATCAAATTACAATTTATAAACGTTGCAAGCATTTCTCTTGATTCATATTTGTACTAATTTAATTTGATTTATTTGTTAGTTTTGTATTTGCTGCATAAATTTTAATTATGTCTCATCGACTACGCTTTTTATTGTTACAACAATTTTTTGTGATGCCTTTTAATTTATCTGTTAAAATTTAAAAGAATTGATTTTTTGATTATTAATAATTATAAAATTGACTTTTTTAACTTTATTTTCAAAGCACATACGGAAGCTGTGAGGGCATTGTTAAAACGTATAATAAATATAAAGTTAAATTTAGATTTAATCGCGGAAAGGCGAAAAAATAATCAAAACTTTTAAAAGTCAAATTTTTGAGATTTTGAAATTTACACGAGCTTTAGTTGGGAAGTCTAGACGCATATTTTGGTTGCTTAAAGTTCCACAAGAATATTAAATAAACGGTTATCACATCGATATTATACTTATTTGCGTTTTTTAAATTTATTTATTTTTCGTGTTCTAATTTGCCTTTTGATATTTGTTTAAAGAATTATTTATTGAGTAAAAATAAATAATTTTTACTTCTTGCTTTTAATTCAAAATTTTTTTCATAAAATAGAATTGCGGTTTTAACAGTTTGCTGGTTTTTATTGATCATTTATTATCTGCATTTATTTGTTATTCGTTTAATGAAATTTAATTATATCTTTGTGCGGCAGGCGAAGAATCCTCTTTTTAGTTTTTATTCATTGAAAATATTTATTTTTTACATATAAATTGAATTATTATTTGATTTATGCACGTTTTTCTTCTCCATCAGACGACCAATGGAATCCAGACCTTGGTTTTATTTATTTTATATAAGAGACAATAAATAGTGGAGGATAGGCAAAAAATTGTGCCGGAGAGTTTTTTATGTATTTAGGAATTGCCCGTTAAAAACACATTTTTAATTTTTTGTCTGTTATAAACGTTAGTGTAAATGTTGCATTTTAAAAATATTTATAATAATTCTTGTAATTGCAATGGTACATAAATTTTGGACACGAGGGACCTTCGGATTCCAATTAATATTACCCGTCCAAACATGCTAATCTTAAAATATAACATTTAAAAAAATAAAATTTTTATTTATGCATTGTTTCGTAATATTTTTTAAACTTTCAAACTACTTATACTAATAAAAGTTGTTATATAATTTCTTATTAAATTCTTGTCTAATTAACACAAATACTTTCGGCAAAATCGTAATGTTATATTTAGCTGAAAAGAAGCAAGCCTTATTATTCAGATGAATGTAAAACACGATTCATTTTTTCAATTTGTTAATATATAACTAATTCTGTTTAAACCCCATTGTTAAGAATTAAACCATATTTTAGCCTTTTAAGTTCGGACCACGGTGTGGGTAAAGAAGTCGCAAGATAATTAGTTTTTCTAAATTAGCAGAGCAGATAAGTTACATTAAAGTACTGCCTTATTTTCAATAAATAAAATATTTCAATTTCAGAAGATTATTCCGATTTTTCGCAGATTCCTGTGTTGAATCTTGTTCGTCTGCCAATATGGTTTTCCACGCAACATTTGTAATTTAACATCTTTTTAATTTTGGATATATAATCCTTTAAAAGGTTTAACTTGTTTCGGGTATGATAAATGAATTAATTTTTTAATATATATATATTTTTTTGTCTTTTCATGAATCATAACATTTTTAATGAAACACACATTAATTGCTTCAGTTTATTTTTTTCTTAATGACTATGAAAGTTAAACCATTTTTTACTTCGTCATATTTTTTAAATTTAAAGTGTTTTTTTTGGAACCCTGACTTTTAATGTTGCTTACATAATTAGTTAATAGACCTAATTTCATATCGGTTTCAATTTAGATTTTTACATTGCTATTGTTTTGCATGATTTTTTTAATATGCAAATTAAATATTATACTTTTATATAATTTATTGTTTTAAAATTTTCTTTATATTAAACGGTTCTTTTTTATCTTTATGTTTATTTAAGCAATTTTTTAAATTATTTTAAAAAAGTTGCGTTATTGCTAATATGATATTGCAATTTCGAACGACTTTATACAACCGCATATTCTTTGTCTCCCTTTGAGTAAGCTTAGTGCCTTTTGATATAATAATGTGATTCTGTTTTATGCTTTGAATAATTGAGTTTAAAAGTTTTTTAATTTTAATATCAATTTTTGTTTTCTCAATTCGTTTTTACTTGCATTACTTTTTTGTTTTACCACCATGGACATTTTTATGTGATGCCCAAAGTAATTCTGCCCTGTAGCAACATTTTTTTTACATTTTCTAACTTTTATTAATAAGTTAATTAAAATAAATTTTTAATACATGTTAATTTCACACAACTTCATTTTAATTTTAAGATCACGCTTATTGTATTGGTACTTGTGAAATAGCTTATTTATTCTTTTTTTGTTTAAGGTACTTTTTTTCAAAATAAACAAATAAATAAATCTTTAGCATTTATTTTAATATGTTTAAACATAATTTACTTTATTATATTTATTTATGTTTGCAGTTTTATACTAATCTCTTTAGTGAGATTATGATTTTTTTATGCAGGAGTGCGGCAAAGATCTTAAATTTGTTTAAGATGTCCAATTTTAAGTACAATTCGTCTTGTTTCAACAAAATTGTCGTCGCTATTTTTTAGGCTTAGGGTTATTATATTTAATGTTCCTCGATCAGTCAATATTTATTTTTTGATTTAACGCTTGCTATGACTTTTAATTTTATTAAAATACTTTAATTTACATTTTAATATTTGCAAATTTATTTTTGCTTAATATTTTGCGGGTTTGGAGTGACGTGTACACATGAGTCAAAGGTCCAACTTTTTATGTTTTTGTTTAATTTTGCTTTTATTAATATCTATTATTTTAGATTTTTTATAGCGATGATACTGACAACAAGCTCGTCGGTAAAGAACAAATAATGAACACAAGATTCTCTAAACCTTAAAATTAAGTTATAAATATTTTGGTTTTTCGATATTCATAAAACTTTTAGTTAGTATGCATCATTAATTGTAGTAAATTTTAAGATTAAGAAAATATACAATTTTTAAACCGTATTAAATATTTTTAATTTGATCTTTCGTACCTACTCATCATCACGCAGGGCAAAAGAACACCTGATGCCCACGAAGTTCTTGCACAATTTTCTGCTATCTCGCCGAAGCTTTCTTTGGTTCAATGACGCGCAAAGCGTTCAGCTGAAATAAAATTAATTGATTTAAATTGACTTCGTCGCGTTTCAAAATCTTTTTCTACTTTTTACCAATAAGCGGGATAATGAATAATTGTCGGAAGTAATCATTTTTTTATTGTGTAATATTTTTTATTAATTCTTCATTACTCATTTTGCATTTTTCCGTTATTCTCAAATCAATACCTTAATTAGTTTTCAAAAAATTCGATGTTTTTCGCGCATTGATATGATTGATTTCAAAGGATTGAAATTAATTTAAATCGATACTTGCTTTCACGCTAGCTCGAGAGCTTAGCAAGATTTTTGGTTCTAGTCCGGTTTAGGCGTCCCATGAACTTTTATGCGTCCCATGAACTTTTATGCGTCCCATAAACTTTTATGCGTCCCATAAAACTTTTATGCGTCCCATAAACTTTTATGCGTCCCATAAACTTTTATGCGTCCCATGAACTTTTTTGCCAGTCTTTCTGTTTTTTTTTTTTGCAACAAATGTGTTTTAGCAAAACAACATAACACACACAAACATATTATTAAACCGGGTAGTTACGACGCATTTCTTCCAAAATATGTTGGAAAATTTTGGAATTAGAATGATAGCGGCGAAATGCATATTGGTACAAATATGTAGCTAACAAATCAGGTGTGGTGCCGTGTAAATGCTTTAATCCTTGTTTTAAAGCCCTCCAAGTAGCCTCTATGCCCTGGGTGTAAATTTGAGGATTAGCCGGATCAACAAAATGCAATATAATTTCGCTATGATACATATCATTCAATTTTATTTCTTAATGCAATAATTAAGTCGAAGTGAAATAAATGCAATCATAAGACTGGCAAAATTTTTTATTAGTGAGTAGAAAGTTCATGGGACGCATAAAAGTTTTATGGGACGCATAAAAGTTTATGGGACGCATAAAAGTTTATGGGACGCATAAAAGTTTATGGGACGCCTAAACCGGACTAGAACCAGATTTTTTAATACTAGTATAAAATAATCGTAGAATTGATAAAAAATTTTATAAAATTTGTTAATATATTTATTACTTTCTTCTTGAAATGAAATATTAGTACGTTTATATTTTTACCTAATAGTTTTATAACACGTCTTACTTTTTTAGTATAAATTATTCTTTTTATTCTGCTTTGAATGTTGTAGATGATAACAACAAATAAAATTTTCAAAAAAGTAACTAAAACAATTTTTAGATGGGGTGCGTTGATTCCCAAATTGTTTGTAAATTTCAAATTGTTAATTCAAAAATCAGAAAATTTTAAAATAGACAAAACAACTGAAAAATAATTGGAGTTTTTAAAAAAAGCAAAAAAAACTTTCACACGACAAATTTCAAAAAATAAAATTATATTTTATGAAAAGTATATGGAAGAATACCGCCGAAGTAACACATAAAGCTTATTCGTTCCTCAAAGTTTTTAGCCGATTATCGGCATAATTTTAGCGGCAAGCAAATCATCTGTCGTCTTCTGCTTTAAATCTTACATGCTCATACACTTCCAAGTATGTAGATGATAAAATTGCAAATTGCTTTAAAATTTTGCGATTTGAAGCCCCGAGTAATATTCATACTTCTATACTATCCTTAGTGTTTATGGTTTGCGCAGCTTGGATATTTTTATTGCATAAAGAAGTTGTTTTTAATTAGTGATCAAATAATTTGAAAATGTAAATAAATTTTAAATTATGATTATGCGTTATGTTGACAGTTATTCATTCATCTAGCAAATATAATAATTAATTATTCGCTCATCTAGTCAATTAAAATTTTAAAAATGCCCTGTTTGTTTTATCTTGCTATTTACTCAAATGGGTAACTTATATTATTCACTGTCTTCTTAATTATGTTAAGTGACCTTTGATAAATTTCATTATTCAGCCTATTAGTTGATAATGAAAATATCTAAATTAGCCAACAACAAAATATTAAATTTAATCAAAATGAAACTCTAAAGCGCATGGAAGACCAAATATGTTAATTAATCCAATGCGTATAAATATTAATTTGTGAAGTAACATAAAAATCAAACATTAATTTAATAGTTTATATTATATATCGTAAATTCTCGATTTTTCTAATGTGAATCTCTAACAACATTTAAAAAAATCTTATTAAACCAAAAATTTAAAAAATATAACATACAATGTAAAAAAGGATCATATGAAAAAAGTGGATGCTGTTGTTGAAGCATATAAGCCGTTTGAAATATTATCTGTCCATATTAACACAAAACCTAGTACGTAAAGTATTTAATATTCTTTCTATATGAATTGCTCCACAAAACACATTTATAAACCAATAAACGCTTTACACCCCCCCCCATTTCTCCAACCCATTCACGCGCACATTCCCGTTTCGCCCAAATTCAAACTAGACGATTTTATCTTGGTATTACCCTCTCTCCTTTTTCTTTACACCCTCAACACCAACCCTAACACTTCCAGCGCATACCCCCGCCCCCCATTTCCCAGCCTCTCTCAAGCATCCAACCCCTCCCCAAACACATTCTCGACCCAAAACTCTGGATTACTCAAACCTCCAGCCCAACAGTTTTTTTTGTTGAAAATACGATCATTCCGTAGCAATATTTTTTTCGTTTTTGACTTGGACATGCGTGCTGCCTTATTTGTCAAAAAAACTATTCTAAAAAAGTTCACCTAAATAAAACAAAGAAGTCAACCAGCATTATTGTAACGAAACGTTTACGAGTATTTTTATGCATATCTAAAATAATGTAAAGATTAGCCCCAAAAAAAACATATGAAAATCAATCATTTTTTCCTTCTATTAATCAGGAACACAAATGCTATTTTCCAATAATTAAATATTTTTCTAATCGTTGTTGATATTACAGTTTTTACGGAAATGAACGAGCAAAACCAAAACGACGCCATGAAATCTCTGATTGAGCGTGTTACCAAGCTCGAAACAGATAACGTATATAGTAAATTCAAGCCACTTTAAACAATGTTTTATAACATAAAGGAAAACAACCGGTATTATATATTTGTTCAAGGTGCTGAGATTTAATCTTTATTTGCTTTAATTTTGAACTTGATATGTTGTTAATTTTTAAAATTACATACAAACAGTTATACAAACACACTGGCACTAAAAAAGATGCGCACATAACAGGCGTGGTTTAAATTATACGAATTTTGTTATTTATTAAAAGTTGTAAACATATGTTTTACGGAGAATCTAATGAAATTAGTAGTCTGTAAATTAGTTTAAAAAAAGCTATTTCTAATTATTAAAAATTTTGAATTTGGAATGTATATGAGTTGTCTCGAAATGCTGCTTGCGTTTGTCACGACAATATTTTTGTTGTTTTTTTGAAATTTAGAACGGTGTTTTGTTAATGTATTCACGGAGACGTATCTAGGTTTTTACAATATAAATCAAAGAAAAAATTAATCAACAATGTAAACATTACACGCGCCGAAGAGAGCAAGGAGGGAGACGTCCAATTAGCGAGCTTGGATTTGAATTACAAAAATTATATTTTCGAATTATTTATTAATAAATTTTGCATGCCTTCTTAAAAAAATTATGCTTTTTTAAATTTTCTTTTAAACTTTGCCTGAATTATTTTGCGAACTCATTATTTATTATGTATTTTTAACCCATGCACTTTAATAAGTTTTACTTATGAGTTAAAGACTATCTTCAAGTAAATTTTTCTGATATGTTAAATTTTATTCATCCAAATCTTTTCAAAGTATAATTTTATTAAACAACAAACGCATTCAATTGTTAAATAATACAAAATGAATTATTAAAAGATATTTGCAATTGATTCCGCCAACAATTCAACAATAAATTTATAGTGAAAGCAAATTTAGCGTTAATATTTTTTTATAACCGTTATAACTGATATCGCGTTAAAAAGATCATTTAAATTAAACACATAAACAACAACAAAATTTTTATAAACATCTTTTACAATAAAAAAAAATATTTTTAAATAATAAATGCTTTTAAACAAATTCTTACAATTATGCGGCACATAAATTGTTTTTATTTTCCCAAATAAAAGAAGCGGAACCTTCTTGATCGAAAATTTCAAATTAAGGCTGATATTACGAAATATAAAACTTATGTGAACAGCAATGCATTGGAAAGAGATTTTTTTTTTCAACTAAATGCCACAAATTTTCATTTATCACTTTTTCTTCCACAAGGTATACCTTTCTACACTTGAAAGAATGCCGATGTGCTGGTCTGACCATACGAGTTAGCCCAAACATGCAATAAGACTAATAATTATTTTGTTATTAATATTTTTAAAATTGTATTTAATTTTTCTTTGTTAATTTAAACAAAAATTATTCTGGAATTTACAAAAATGGTCCAAAAAGATTTTTGCATGCACAAGCAGTTAAATTGTTTAAAATGTTATTGTTTTATTTTAAAGATGTAATTGATAACATTTTTTTTATTATAATTGTAGAATAAGTATTTTTTGTATAATAGTAAATTTTTATCAGTTTTTAATTGATTAACACATTATCAACACTTAGATTTAGTTAATTTATTTAGTCGACTTCGTTGGCAAAACCGATAATATTTTAATACTAATCTATTATTCAAGAAAGTCAGTTGAGAATAGTTTATATGTGACAGAATGATTTGGGTTTACTACATTTTATGCAATAAATATGCTTTTGTAGTCATTTTAATACAAATCTGCAACTTGTTTTTAATTTGTAAAGGAATATAAAACCAATAGATCGAATATTTTTATTGATATACTTTTTAATTATATATTTTTATTCTGGTCGTAAGTCTGTCTTACTCTTTTCAATTTTATTTATTAGAAAATAAAATATTCACTTGGTTCATTCTTTGACGATGAGTCAAGTAGGTGTTTATTTGTTACTTTAATATTAGAAGCAAACGGCATCTGTGGAATCGTTACGCTCTTTAATGAAGTTTATAAGCGCAAAAATGCTGTGTTTATCAAATTTGTACTAAAAAAAAATGTTTGAATTCCACTTTTTTATAAAAAAAAATTTTTTTAATTAAAAAAAAAGACAAATTATATCTATTGATAATTGTTTTAAAAATTGTTTTTATTAAGAAACTTTTGCCCACAAGAGAAAAGACAACTTTCAACTACATATAACCAAGCATAAGAAATAAAAAACGTGAAAAATAACAATTGTGATTCTATAAATATCAATTAGATATTATAAAAATAAAATACCTTTACAAAAATATTTTATATATTGATCATAACTCCCCGAGAGGCTTAATCTAGACTCGAACGAAATCCTATCGACTAAGTTTAAATAAAATCTTCCTTTAACCACTCAAGAAATTATAGAGGCTCACAAGCTATAAAAAATGGTATCCTTCTTTTTTAAAAAACTTTTTTCAATAAATGAGACACCAATCGGCTAAAAATCAATTCGTAAAATTGAAATTATTAAAAAAGCTAATAATTTTTTAAAAAATAAACATATTTTAAACAGTATTTAAAAAATCTATAAATTTTAGTTGTATGATCGCTGAAACACAATAAAGCATTTAAATTTTTAGCAAAACTTTGGATCATCGCGCTAGTCACTTTGTGGGCCTGTCAACATTGAATAATTTTATTAATATGCTGTAAACTTTATTTCTACTTACAAAGACCGAGTTGCACATGTGTCAAAATTTTTGAATACCCGCCGCGGAGTCAAGCATGATAAAAAAAAAGCTTTAAAGCCTAAACTTTTATATTTAAAATAAGGCAATCAAATGCAGATACTAATTAATAAACATTTAATTTAATAGCTTACTATTTAAAAATCAATATAGTGATGGAGTCTCTAATTTTCACATGTTAAATTCAAACTTAAAGACAATAATTAAGTTACCAAATTAAAATTTTTTAATCCATATTAAATAATATTAAAATTAATCTTAAAAAAGTTTTAGTAATTTAATATCTATTGTTAACAACAAAAAATATTATTGTTTTTACACATCATGCCCATTTGCAATTCTAAGCAACAAAACCAATTTAATAAATAATACAGTCCAACTTTGATGAAAATCGTAATTAAAATGGAAAAAGATCGTATCGTAATTAAAAAATTGTTATGCACGATCGTTCCAGTTACGAATCTTTATTTTATTTACTATTTTTCATATCTTTCAATGAGATCAGGAATGCTCGTAACATTATGATCTGTAAAAGTAAATGCCAAAAGAAGCAATTTTAAGTAGTGTTGGCCAGAAGGGTCGGTCACCGAATAAGTACCAGTAGCGAAAAATACCGAAAAAATTGTGGTATTACACGAGCTTTAGTTGGGAAGTCTAGACGCATAATTCGTTGCTTAAAGTTTCAAGAATATGTTAAGCAAATTATTATCACATTGCTATTAAACTTATTTACGTTTTTTAATTTGTTTATATTTAAGTGTTATAAATTTTGCCTTTTCGCTTGCCATTTAATCTGAATTAATAAAACCTGGTTAAAATGAAAAATAGTTGATGCACCAATTAAGAAAGTTAAATTAATCAGGGGTCAATTAAAACTTTTGGTTCAAGAAAAGAAAAAGCCAGTTGGATTAATTTTGAATAAATGGCCAATTATTAATACGCGCCCAAAACTCGTAGGCGTAATAAATTGTAGTTGCGCATTTTTGGCCCAGTTAATAAAAACGTTATTCATGCCATGCACATAAACCATATTTAGAAATGTCTTTGCACAAAACGAGTTTGCAGAATTGTAAAAATCTTTTATTTGCATGCACGCACACACACACAAACACCACACCACAAATTTAAATATTATTAGTAATGTACCAATTGATTATTTAAATTTATATATTTAACTTTACATCAATTTTAATTGCTTTACACAGTTTTAGACAATTCTATTTTTTGTCTTTACATTTTGCTCATTTTCAATTTTTAAACGGCTCTTTCTTTTGCCAAACAAACTTTAAAGCACGCAACACTAAAATTAAAATTTAGTTGTGCTACCAATTTGATTTAATTAAATTTACTTATTAACTTTACGTCAATTTTATTGCTTTAAAATTCTTTAGTTTAAAATTTAAACAATTAACGCACGCAACACTACAAATTCGAAATTTATGGGCTCATTAGTTTTATTTGCAAGATTTTGTGTTTTAAGCCCACCAGATTACTTTAAATCAGGGTTCCCATCGGGTAAAGGCAATTTCCAAGGACAGACATGTTGATTTGCAAGGACATAACAGAAAATTTGGCGAAATCCAAGGACGCTCAAAATTTTCATTTTTCAAAACCAATTTTTGGGGTCAAATTTAGTGTTTTACCGAGACCGGAGCCGTATTTAGCCGTGGATTTCGTTGTTGTTAGGTCCCACGGCGCCGATAGGCGCCGTCGGGAAATTTTTTAATTTTTAACATTTTTGTTAAGAAAATTGCGAAAAAATTTCCGAAAATTCTGCGATTTGCAATGTTTCAAAAAATTTTTTTGTTGTTGCGAATTCGGCTTTACAGGGGGGGGGGGGGGTCGGCGGTGCCGATAGGCGCCGCCGAGAAAATTTTTGAAGATTTTAACAAGGTCTGTTAAGAAATTTGCTCCAAAATTAACGTAAAAATGAATAAGAGATCCAATGTTTTGAGAGGGCGTTTTGATAAAATGGCCTTTTTCTACTGAAAATTTGAATATACACAATGCCAAATCATGATTTTTCCGTTAAAATTGCAAATATTTAAACATCCAGCCAAATTTCATTTTCCAAGGACATTCTTGGAAATAAGGACATTTTCAGTTTTCCAAGACCGAGGGTCCATTTCC
Source organism: Globodera pallida (assembly GCA_020449905.1). Classification (NCBI taxonomy): domain Eukaryota; kingdom Metazoa; phylum Nematoda; class Chromadorea; order Rhabditida; family Heteroderidae; genus Globodera; species Globodera pallida. The sequence goes on from JAIXHY010000071.1 coordinate 143,740, forward strand.
AAGGACTGTCCTTGGCATCCAAGGACGTATGGGAACCCTGCTTTAAATGATTAATAACTGTAAATCTTCAGACAACATTATTCAATTTTGTATGTTTTTTTAGTAAAATTAATTTTACATATATTCCACTGGAGCCTGGCCGAGAAGAAGGGACACCGTTTTGTAAAGATTTTGGACGACCATGGTTTGAATTTAATAAAATATATTTTTTTAATTCTGAATTGTTAGATTGAGTCTCTTGGGTGTTGTATGCTTATGTAGTTCTTGTTTTTCTTGCTCCGTCCTTTTTAGTTTGGTTGTTATGTTTGAGAGAATAATTGTGTTTGTAAGAATTGATAAACGTTGGTTAGGAAAAGTTTTTGGTTCGCAGCCAAATGTTTTAAATATTTAAGTACAAATAATATAAACAATATTGAGAACCCCGATATTATTTTTCATTTTCTAAAAATTATTTTGAATTTATACTCGTCAATCATGTATAAATTTTTAAAAATATTTAATATTTTTGTAATTAAAGTTTTTTTATTATAATTTCTCCAAAATGTTGTTTCCTGCTCGTTATAATTTTTTATTTAAGTTTTTTATATTGAATTTCATAAGCATTTCAATATTTTTGCTTGAATATTTAACTTTCGTTTTCCGATAGATATAAAACCAAAAACTTGTGGCATTCTTGCTTAAGAATAAATGTGTTCTTGAACTTAATTCCATTGCCTTAATTTTATCGAATGAACAAATTGTTCAAAGTGTTTTATTGTCTTTGTAATATTTTTAAGAAATTTAAAAAATAGGGGTATTTTTTTAATTTTAGGAAATATTAATTTCTTCAAACAAAATAATTGAAAAATTAAATTATCAATCATATACATAAAAAAATAAGTTCACGAGCATTGCAATTTAACATAAAAAATTATATGTAACTATAAGAGCTCGAGTAACCATTGACACAAATGCTCAACTTACTATAATAAAAAAATTAATTCAATTCTTGTAAATAACACTCATCACATTTAAATATTAACATATTTATGAAAACAATAATAAATCATGCAATAAATTAAAATGGGTAAATATTAAAATATGACTGTAACCAGCATATGCCTTTAGGCTTAACCAAATAATTAAATAAAAACAAACCAAATTTTAAAATTATTATTATATTTCAAAATACTAAAACAACAAACAGTTTTAAAATGTCTTAAAATTATAATTTTATAAAAAATTAATTTGATTAATAAATGGTTTAATTAGGTTGATGTGTAAAAATAGTATAACAAAATTATTTTTTAACATTTAGTGGGATCACTTCAACGAATGGGTCGCGCGCGGTACAATACCAGAATAAATAAGTACAAATAATAAATTATATGGGAGGCAGAAGGAATTCGCTATAACCTGGCTTAAGCCAACTTAAATCTTAATACCTCTAAAAACCCCGAAAGTTATGTATTTGCAGCAATTAAAAAAAATTTTAACATAAATAAATGCAAAATATTTATAAAATTCTAATGTAAGGTTCATTTTTTTTAAAATTAGGTTATATTCCAATACAAGAAATATAAAGATATAGAGAATAAAGCTGTAAAAGGTGTATTTCAATAAAATTAATAAATGCTCTCGATTAAATTTTTGGTCGGCAATCGTTAATCGAAAATTAATTTTTAATGAAGATTAAACATTCTTCTGAGGTGAGGGAGTTGAGGAAAAAGTAAAACATGTTCTTAGCATCGCGTGCCTATTATTAATTAGAAACATGAAATTAAAAATAAAAGCTAAACCGAAATGTATAAAAAAAATTGGTCAAGCAATACCGAAAAACGACTTTTTTCGAAAAATTTCTTAAGAAGAACTCGACGTCATCCCGCGAACAATTTTTCGTCTACAGCGATGAGGAGGCCGTATCTAGTATTGGTTCGTCCTAGAAGCAACGCGTCTTTTTTTAAACTTCCAAGACTTTTGAAAAATTTATTAATTAATATAAAAAAAATTTATTTAAAAAATATGTTAAAATGAAATTGCATTAATTTACGAATAAAATATAAAAGAAGAATGCTTAGCTTAAATATTTGACCTGAGTTGCAGCAGTCAAATTTTTGAAGCAAAGCAAATCTTTTAACATAAAGCAGACAAGTAATCAACGCGTAAAAATTTATTACTTTTTCAGCTTCTCTATTTGAACATCCAGGCAAAAAAATTGTTTTTTTTCTTATTCTTTCACAAAAAACTCCTCTATTGCAAAAATGTACAAAATAAGTAACTTGTAATATTTATTCAGTTATTTCATAGTTTCTATCAATGACGTTAGGGGCATGGAGGAGAGATGGCCGAATTGGGTTGTGAAGAGAGAAAGCGGATGGAGGAAGACGGTGTCCACGGGCCCCTGGACTACCACGTGGAGGTTGATTGCCGGATCCTGGGAATTCTTTGGTTATCCAACCCAAACCAAAGAACCGGACCAAAATTAAAGGCCATACGAATGAGCGAGCAAAGCTTTATCCAAAAAACATAAAAACCCCGAAATTTGATGCACTCTCGGCCAAGATAGGGGGTTTTAAAAAGTAATCTAGAGTAGTTTAAAGATGCATCGCTAAGGAGCCAATAAAAGCAGCTATAAATAAATTAAGGTATACACATGTATTCTTTTTAGAATATAAATTTAAAACATGTATGAAAAAAGCATTAAATGTAAGTAACTTTGCGAAACGTGATCCTAAAAAATTCATAGACATGCATATACGAACGAGGGAGCATAGCTCTAACGAAAAAACATAAAAACAAAAATATTGATGCAATCTCAGCCAAGATATGGGTGATATCAATGTATTAGAGGTATCGTTGCGAATCGTGCTCCAAAAAAATCCATTAAAAGGTCATACGAATGAGCGAGCAAAGCTTTATCCAAAAAACATAAAAACCCCGAAATTTGATGCACTCTCGGCCAAGATAGGGGGTTTAAAAGTAATCTAGAGTAGTTTAAAGATGCATCGCTAAGGAGCCAATAAAAGCAGCTATTAATAAATTAAGGTATACACATGCATTCTTTTTAGAATATAAATTTAAAAACATGTATGAAAAAGCATTAAATGTAAGTAACTTTGCGAAACGTGATCCAAAAAAATTCATAGACATGCCATACGAACGAGGGAGCATAGCTCTAACGAAAAAACATAAAAACAAAAATATTGATGCAATCTCAGCCAAGATATGGGTGATATCAATGTATTAGAGGTATCGTTGCGAATCGTGCTCCAAAAAAATCCATTAAAAGGCCATACGAATGAGCGAGCAAAGCTTTATCCAAAAAACATAAAAACCCCGAAATTTGATGCCCTCTCGGCCAAGATAGGGGGTTTTAAAAGTAATTTAGAGTAGTTTAAAGATGCATCGCTAAGGAGCCAATAAAAGCAGCTATTAATAAATTAAGGTATACACATGTATTCTTTTTAGAATATAAATTTAAAACATGTATGAAAAAGCATAAAATGTAAGTAACTTTGCGAAACGTGATCCTAAAAAATTCATAGACATGCCATACGAACGAGGGAGCATAGCTCTAACGAAAAAACATAAAAACACAAATATTGATGCAATCTCAGCCAAGATATGGGTGATATCAATGTATTAGAGGTATCGTTGCGAATCGTAGCTCCAAAAAAATCCATTTAAAGGCCATACGAATGAGCGAGCAAAGCTTTATCCAAAAAACATAAAAACCCCGAAATTTGATGCACTCTCGGCCAAGATAGGGGGTTTTAAAAGTAATCTAGAGTAGTTTAAAGATGCATCGCTAAGGAGCCAATAAAAGCAGCTATTAATAAATTAAGGTATACACATGTATTCTTTTTAGAATATAAATTTAAAACATGTATGAAAAAGCATAAAATGTAAGTAACTTTGCGAAACGTGATCCTAAAAAATTCATAGACATGCCATACGAACGAGGGAGCATAGCTCTAACGAAAAAACATAAAAACACAAATATTGATGCAATCTCAGCCAAGATATGGGTGATATCAATGTATTAGAGGTATCGTTGCGAATCGTGCTCCAAAAAATCCATTAAAAGGCCATACGAATGAGCGAGCAAAGCTTTATCCAAAAAACATAAAAACCCCGAAATTTGATGCACTCTCGGCCAAGATAGGGGGTTTTAAAAGTAATCTAGAGTAGTTTAAAGATGCATCGCTAAGGAGCCTAATAAAAGCAGCTATTAATAAATTAAGGTATACACATGTATTCTTTTTAGAATATAAATTTAAAACATGTATGAAAAAGCATTAAATGTAAGTAACTTTGCGAAACGTGATCCAAAAAAATTCATAGACATGCCATACGAACGAGGGAGCATAGCTCTAACGAAAAAACATAAAAACACAAATATTGATGCAATCTCAGCCAAGATATGGGTGATATCAATGTATTAGAGGTATCGTTGCGAATCGTGCTCCAAAAAAATCCATTAAAAGGCCATACGAATGAGCGAGCAAAGCTTTATTCAAAAAACATAAAAACCCCGAAATTTGATGCACTCTCGGCCAAGATAGGGGGTTTTAAAAGTAATCTAGAGTAGTTTAAAGATGCATCGCTAAGGAGCCAATAAAAGCAGCTATTAATAAATTAAGGTATACACATGCATTCTTTTTAGAATATAAATTTAAAACATGTATTAAAAAGCATAAAATGTAAGTAACTTTGCGAAACGTGATCCTAAAAAATTCATAGACATGCCATACGAACGAGGGAGCATAGCTCTAACGAAAAAACATAAAAACACAAATATTGATGCAATCTCAGCCAAGATATGGGTGATATCAATGTATTAGAGGTATCGTTGCGAATCGTGCTCCAAAAAAATCCATTAAAAGGCCATACGAATGAGCGAGCAAAGCTTTATCCAAAAAACATAAAAACCCCGAAATTTGATGCACTCTCGGCCAAGATAGGGGGTTTTAAAAGTAATCTAGAGTAGTTTAAAGATGCATCGCTAAGGAGCCAATAAAAGCAGCTATAAATAAATTAAGGTATACACATGTATTCTTTTTAGAATATAAATTTAAAACATGTATGAAAAAGCATAAAATGTAAGTAACTTTGCGAAACGTGATCCTAAAAAATTCATAGACATGCCATACGAACGAGGGAGCATAGCTCTAACGAAAAAACATAAAAACACAAATATTGATGCAATCTCAGCCAAGATATGGGTGATATCAATGTATTAGAGGTATCGTTGCGAATCGTGCTCCAAAAAAATCCATTAAAAGGCCATACGAATGAGCGAGCAAAGCTTTATCCAAAAAACATAAAAACCCCGAAATTTGATGCACTCTCGGCCAAGATAGGGGGTTTTAAAAGTAATCTAGAGTAGTTTAAAGATGCATCGCTAAGGAGCCAATAAAAGCAGCTATAAATAAATTAAGGTATACACATGTATTCTTTTTAGAATATAAATTTAAAACATGTATGAAAAAGCATAAAATGTAAGTAACTTTGCGAAACGTGATCCTAAAAAATTCATAGACATGCCATACGAACGAGGGAGCATAGCTCTAACGAAAAAACATAAAAACACAAATATTGATGCAATCTCAGCCAAGATATGGGTGATATCAATGTATTAGAGGTATCGTTGCGAATCGTGCTCCAAAAAAATCCATTAAAAGGCCATACGAATGAGCGAGCAAAGCTTTATCCAAAAAACATAAAAACCCCGAAATTTGATGCACTCTCGGCCAAGATAGGGGGTTTTAAAAGTAATCTAGAGTAGTTTAAAGATGCATCGCTAAGGAGCCAATAAAAGCAGCTATAAATAAATTAAGGTATACACATGTATTCTTTTTAGAATATAAATTTAAAACATGTATGAAAAAGCATTAAATGTAAGTAACTTTGCGAAACGTGATCCTAAAAAATTCATAGACATGCATATACGAACGAGGGAGCATAGCTCTAACGAAAAAAACATAAAAACAAAAATATTGATGCAATCTCAGCCAAGATATGGGTGATATCAATGTATTAGAGGTATCGTTGCGAATCGTGCTCCAAAAAAATCCATTAAAAGGCCATACGAATGAGCGAGCAAAGCTTTATCCAAAAAACATATAAACCCCGAAATTTGATGCACTCTCGGCCAAGATAGGGGGTTTTAAAAGTAATCTAGAGTAGTTTAAAGATGCATCGCTAAGGAGCCAATAAAAGCAGCTAGTTAATAAATTAAGGTATACACATGCATATATCTTGGCTGAGATGCATCAATATTTGTGTTTTTATGTTTTTTCGTTAGAGCTATGCTCCCTCGTTCGTATGGCATGTCTATGAATTTTTTTGGATCACGTTTCGCAAAGTTACTTACATTTAATGCTTTTTTCATACATGTTTTTAAATTTATATTCTAAAAAGAATGCATGTGTATACCTTAATTTATTAATAGCTGCTTTTATTGGCTCCTTAGCGATGCATCTTTAAACTACTCTAGATTACTTTTAAAACCCCCTATCTTGGCCGAGAGTGCATCAAATTTCGGGGTTTTTATGTTTTTTGGATAAAGCTTTGCTCGCTCATTCGTATGGCCTTTTAATGGATTTTTTTGGAGCACGATTCGCAACGATACCTCTAATACATTGATATCACCCATATCTTGGCTGAGATTGCATCAATATTTGTGTTTTTATGTTTTTTCGTTAGAGCTATGCTCCCTCGTTCGTATGGCATGTCTATGAATTTTTTAGGATCACGTTTCGCAAAGTTACTTACATTTTATGCTTTTTCATACATGTTTTAAATTTATATTCTAAAAAGAATACATGTGTATACCTTAATTTATTAATAGCTGCTTTTATTGGCTCCTTAGCGATGCATCTTTAAACTACTCTAGATTACTTTTAAAACCCCCTATCTTGGCCGAGAGTGCATCAAATTTCGGGGTTTTTATGTTTTTTGGATAAAGCTTTGCTCGCTCATTCGTATGGCCTTTTAATGGATTTTTTTGGAGCACGATTCGCAACGATACCTCTAATACATTGATATCACCCATATCTTGGCTGAGATTGCATCAATATTTTTGTTTTTATGTTTTTTCGTTAGAGCTATGCTCCCTCGTTCGTATGGCATGTCTATGAATTTTTTAGGATCACGTTTCGCAAAGTTACTTACATTTTATGCTTTTTTATACATGTTTTAAATTTATATTCTAAAAAGAATACATGTGTATACCTTAATTTATTAATAGCTGCTTTTATTGGCTCCTTAGCGATGCATCTTTAAACTACTCTAGATTACTTTTAAAACCCCCTATCTTGGCCGAGAGTGCATCAAATTTCGGGGTTTTTATGTTTTTTGGATAAAGCTTTGCTCGCTCATTCGTATGGCCTTTAATGGATTTTTTTGGAGCTCGATTCGCAACGATACCTCTAATACATTGATATCACCCATATCTTGGCTGAGATGCATCAATATTTGTGTTTTTATGTTTTTTTGTTAGAGCTATGCTCCCTCGTTCGTATGGCATGTCTATGAATTTTTTTGGATCACGTTTCGCAAAGTTACTTACATTTTATGCTTTTTCATACATGTTTTAAATTTATATTCTAAAAAGAATACATGTGTATACCTTAATTTATTAATAGCTGCTTTTATTGGCTCCTTAGCGATGCATCTTTAAACTACTCTAAATTACTTTTAAAACCCCCTATCTTGGCCGAGAGTGCATCAAATTTCGGGGTTTTTATGTTTTTTGGATAAAGCTTTGCTCGCTCATTCGTATGGCCTTTTAATGGATTTTTTTGGAGCACGATTCGCAACGATACCTCTAATACATTGATATCACCCATATCTTGGCTGAGATTGCATCAATATTTTTGTTTTTATGTTTTTTCGTTAGAGCTATGCTCCCTCGTTCGTATGGCATGTCTATGAATTTTTTTAGGATCACGTTTCGCAAAGTTACTTTACATTTTATGCTTTTTTATACATGTTTTAAATTTATATTCTAAAAAGAATACATGTGTATACCTTAATTTATTAATAGCTGCTTTTATTGGCTCCTTAGCGATGCATCTTTAAACTACTCTAGATTACTTTTAAAACCCCCTATCTTGGCCGAGAGTGCATCAAATTTCGGGGTTTTTATGTTTTTTGGATAAAGCTTTGCTCGCTCATTCGTATGGCCTTTTAATGGATTTTTTTTGGAGCACGATTCGCAACGATACCTCTAATACATTGATATCACCCATATCTTGGCTGAGATTGCATCAATATTTGTGTTTTTATGTTTTTTTGTTAGAGCTATGCTCCCTCGTTCGTATGGCATGTCTATGAATTTTTTTGGATCACGTTTCGCAAAGTTACTTACATTTAATGCTTTTTCATACATGTTTTAAATTTATATTCTAAAAAGAATACATGTGTATACCTTAATTTATTAATAGCTGCTTTTATTGGCTCCTTAGCGATGCATCTTTAAACTACTCTAGATTACTTTTAAAACCCCCTATCTTGGCCGAGAGTGCATCAAATTTCGGGGTTTTTATGTTTTTTGGATAAAGCTTTGCTCGCTCATTCGTATGGCCTTTTAATGGATTTTTTTGGAGCACGATTCGCAACGATACCTCTAATACATTGATATCACCCATATCTTGGCTGAGATTGCATCAATATTTGTGTTTTTATGTTTTTTCGTTAGAGCTATGCTCCCTCGTTCGTATGGCATGTCTATGAATTTTTTAGGATCACGTTTCGCAAAGTTACTTACATTTTATGCTTTTTCATACATGTTTTAAATTTATATTCTAAAAAGAATACATGTGTATACCTTAATTTATTAATAGCTGCTTTTATTGGCTCCTTAGCGATGCATCTTTAAACTACTCTAGATTACTTTTAAAACCCCCTATCTTGGCCGAGAGTGCATCAAATTTCGGGGTTTTTATGTTTTTTGGATAAAGCTTTGCTCGCTCATTCGTATGGCCTTTTAATGGATTTTTTTGGAGCACGATTCGCAACGATACCTCTAATACATTGATATCACCCATATCTTGGCTGAGATTGCATCAATATTTTTGTTTTTATGTTTTTTCGTTAGAGCTATGCTCCCTCGTTCGTATGGCATGTCTATGAATTTTTTAGGATCACGTTTCGCAAAGTTACTTTACATTTTATGCTTTTTTATACATGTTTTAAATTTATATTCTAAAAAGAATACATGTGTATACCTTAATTTATTAATAGCTGCTTTTATTGGCTCCTTAGCGATGCATCTTTAAACTACTCTAGATTACTTTTAAAACCCCCTATCTTGGCCGAGAGTGCATCAAATTTCGGGGTTTTTATGTTTTTTGGATAAAGCTTTGCATCGCTCATTCGTATGGCCTTTTAATGGATTTTTTTGGAGCTCGATTCGCAACGATACCTCTAATACATTGATATCACCCATATCTTGGCTGAGATGCATCAATATTTGTGTTTATATGTTTTTTTGTTAGAGCTATGCTCCCTCGTTCGTATGGCATGTCTATGAATTTTTATTGGATCACGTTTCGCAAAGTTACTTACATTTAATGCTTTTTCATACATGTTTTAAATTTATATTCTAAAAAGAATACATGTGTATACCTTAATTTATTAATAGCTGCTTTTATTGGCTCCTTAGCGATGCATCTTTAAACTACTCTAGATTACTTTTAAAACCCCCTATCTTGGCCGAGAGTGCATCAAATTTCGGGGTTTTTATGTTTTTTGGATAAAGCTTTGCTCGCTCATTCGTATGGCCTTTTAATGGATTTTTTGGAGCACGATTCGCAACGATACCTCTAATACATTGATATCACCCATATCTTGGCTGAGATTGCATCAATATTTTGTTTTTATGTTTTTTCGTTAGAGCTATGCTCCCTCGTTCGTATGGCATGTCTATGAATTTTTTAGGATCACGTTTCGCAAAGTTACTTACATTTTATGCTTTTTTATACATGTTTTAAATTTATATTCTAAAAAGAATACATGTGTATACCTTAATTTATTAATAGCTGCTTTTATTGGCTCCTTAGCGATGCATCTTTAAACTACTCTAGATTACTTTTAAAACCCCCTATCTTGGCCGAGAGTGCATCAAATTTCGGGGTTTTTATGTTTTTTGGATAAAGCTTTGCTCGCTCATTCGTATGGCCTTTAAATGGATTTTTTTGGAGCTCGATTCGCAACGATACCTCTAATACATTGATATCACCCATATCTTGGCTGAGATGCATCAATATTTGTGTTTTTATGTTTTTTTGTTAGAGCTATGCTCCCTCGTTCGTATGGCATGTCTATGAATTTTTTTGGATCACGTTTCGCAAAGTTACTTACATTTTATGCTTTTTCATACATGTTTTAAATTTATATTCTAAAAAGAATACATGTGTATACCTTAATTTATTAATAGCTGCTTTTATTGGCTCCTTAGCGATGCATCTTTAAACTACTCTAAATTACTTTTAAAACCCCCTATCTTGGCCGAGAGTGCATCAAATTTCGGGGTTTTTATGTTTTTTGGATAAAGCTTTGCTCGCTCATTCGTATGGCCTTTTAATGGATTTTTTTGGAGCACGATTCGCAACGATACCTCTAATACATTGATATCACCCATATCTTGGCTGAGATTGCATCAATATTTTTGTTTTTATGTTTTTTCGTTAGAGCTATGCTCCCTCGTTCGTATGGCATGTCTATGAATTTTTTAGGATCACGTTTCGCAAAGTTACTTTACATTTTATGCTTTTTTATACATGTTTTAAATTTATATTCTAAAAAGAATACATGTGTATACCTTAATTTATTAATAGCTGCTTTTATTGGCTCCTTAGCGATGCATCTTTAAACTACTCTAGATTACTTTTAAAACCCCCTATCTTGGCCGAGAGTGCATCAAATTTCGGGGTTTTTATGTTTTTTGGATAAAGCTTTGCTCGCTCATTCGTATGGCCTTTTAATGGATTTTTTTGGAGCACGATTCGCAACGATACCTCTAATACATTGATATCACCCATATCTTGGCTGAGATTGCATCAATATTTGTGTTTTTATGTTTTTTTGTTAGAGCTATGCTCCCTCGTTCGTATGGCATGTCTATGAATTTTTTTGGATCACGTTTCGCAAAGTTACTTACATGTAATGCTTTTTCATACATGTTTTAAATTTATATTCTAAAAAGAATACATGTGTATACCTTAATTTATTAATAGCTGCTTTTATTGGCTCCTTTGCGATGCATCTTTAAACTACTCTAGATTACTTTTAAAACCCCCTATCTTGGCCGAGAGTGCATCAAATTTCGGGGTTTTTATGTTTTTTGGATAAAGCTTTGCTCGCTCATTCGTATGGCCTTTTAATGGATTTTTTGGAGCACGATTCGCAACGCTACCTCTAATACATTGATATCACCCATATCTTGGCTGAGATTGCATCAATATTTGTGTTTTTTCGTTAGAGCTATGCTCCCTCGTTCGTATGGCATGTCTATGAATTTTTTAGGATCACGTTTCGCAAAGTTACTTTACATTTTATGCTTTTTTATACATGTTTTAATTCTCTATTTAAAAAAGTCTTGAACAATTATTATTTATTCTTTAAAATTGATTTAATTAGTTTATTTTTACCTTCTTTTTTTATGACCAGAGTTTAGTTTAGAAGATTGGCAATTTTAATAATCAGCAATTGTTTACAAAAATATTATTGTTATATTTTTGAAATTTTTTAAAACTTCTCTGCTGATGAAAATATTTATTTAAACTTTTTTTTAAATTTGGATTTAAAATTTTAATAACATTTAATGCACTTAAGCAGTCCACTCAGTACATAATTATCGTTTATTATCGCTTTCAATTTTGCACCATTTTCCAGTATTGTTGCCAATAATTTAATTGTTTTTTTTAATTTGGTTTAATGTAACCGCTGGTAATATGGTGGAACTAATGTATAATGTTTAATCAGTTTTATTTTTTACTAGTTAATTTGTCCTATTTACTTTAGCAATGCTAATCGCATAAAATAAGATGTTTTAGGCCTTGTCTTAAAATACTGAGATTTAATTGTGTCGCGGCTCCATTGGCCGTCGTTAGATGAAGCAAATTTAATTTTATTAATTTGGTTAATATAAATATATAAATTTCTTTTTATTTAAAAATTTTACTGACATTAATTTTAATCCCAAACTCGATAAAATTTCATAATTAGATTAAGTTGCAATTCAGTCTCTTGTAACTGACTTTAATATATAATGCATAACAATTAATCACTTATAAAATAGGTTACCATTATTTAAATAATCTTTAAAATGCACAATAAAAAACAAAAGTTCTTCTTGCTACTTTATAAAAACGAAATTACAATATATGTTATTAAAATTCTATTTATTTTTTACACTTTGTGATTTCTTCAGTAAATACAATTTTTTTATTATTATTTTGATGGTATTGGACAAAACTTTTTCTAACTCAGTCCGCAGTTCCTGACATTCTTGGCATACAAATTGAAAGAAAATTGCCCCTCGATGTTAGTTTCTTTCCTTAAACAAGATTGTTTCCAATATACTGTTTTTGCCGAATAAATGCATCAGAAAGAAAGTGTTTGATTGGTAACTAAAAACTTAAATTCAATTGACGCTATAAAGCTGTTCCGCTTTACTTCCGTTTGCCCAGCGATTATTTGACTTTATGTTTAAATTTTAATTTTCAATAAGAAAGTAATTATCAAATTTGAAATTTGTTTAGTTTGTTATAATTTTTTGCAAATTGATATGCTGAAGCAAACTTAGTAAATAAAAAAATTGGTAATAATAAACAATTAAATTATGTATAATGTTAATATGTTACTGGACTCAAAAAATTAATTAAAAGTTAAAAATTATTATTCAATCTATAGAAGGCTATTGGTAAAATATGAAAAGTCTTATTTTAAATTTTATCCTAAACCACAACACCACCGTCATAGAATATGCGCCTATGCGGCTCCACGTTATGAGTATGAAAGGAGGTTTGGCGACAGACGATTTTTCGCCAAAAAGCGGATTGAGCTGAAATCCCGCCTCAAAAGTCAAGGAATTACGTAAAATTTAAAAGCAAATTTATTAATTTAGACAAATGAGTTCAATCACAGTGGCAGCGTCAATTGGAAATCCAATCATCATTTTTATTCAAAAAATGAAATTCAAATTTTGACCAAAGAAAAATTGTAAAATAATTTAAAGACATTATAAAAAAGTATAGAATAACAAAACTGTAAAATAAAGTAATTTTAAAAAATTATAAATAACAGAAAATGAAGACGATTGATGAAAAAAATAATCTAGAATAAAAAATTTAAAAAATACTCACCATAACTAAATTTTTGTATTGCGGGCATTATATATAATATACGTAGCCATATAAATGTTTAAACCATAATATATAAAATATAATACGCAAAAAATTACTAAACTATTTATTATATATTTAATTAACCATACACAATTTCTTAGCCAAATATCAGCAAATTTATTGGATACTTTTATTAAAAATAACTAAAAAGTATGAATATCAAAATTAAAAATTTATCTGAGTCATCAGGTTGTTGAGATCTTAAAAATGCATTTGAGTTCAACGCGTGCCTAGTTAGCAGCTGCTTTACAGCTCATTTAACTTTAAAAATTACTGTATCACAACCAGTTAAAATTAAAAATGATTTATTATCTAATATTGATAAAAGGGTCCTAATATAATGCAAACTCCAAAAAATTTAATACATAACTTTTAAAATAAAGCTCAAATTAAAAACATGAAATAACTTAAAAACAAAATTAAAAAAGATAACATATAAGTAAAGTAAATTCCCGAATTATATAGTATTTAAAGATTTTAAAATAATCGCAACTAACTACTATACTTGGCTTGGTTGCCCCAGATATTTGGGGCATCATAAAACCCAAGTCGCAAAATTTTTGTTCAAGTTTAAATTTTAAATAAAATATGGAAAAAGTGAGCGAATAATGTTTTGTGACCAGATGGGTCAACAACAATTTTAAGTCGGCGACCAGCCAGTTAGCCTGGACCGCGGCAAACGACAAGTACAATGTACCAAATCACCGAAGTGGCGCAAGCTAAGAACTCCACGATTCGTGATCAAATCGAATTCGGAGATTCCTTAGCACCAAAAGTTTATACTTTTTTTCTCATTTGAAATTTTTAAGTTATTATTTAAATTTTTGTTAACATTTTTTGTACTTATATGTTATTTTACCGTTTTGGGTTTAGTATGACAATATTTAATTTTATATAGGATTAGAGATTTTTTGACAAACATTCATACGTTGGCTAATTATTTTCAATAATACCACTGTGTTCACATAAACAGACATATTAATTTTTTTTAAAATCATAAATAAAGTTTAATTATCAAAATTTAATTATATAAATTTTATTAAATTGATTTTATTAATAAAGTCAATTTTTTTTTATAAACATAAGCTTCCTTCTTATAAAAAAATTATTTCTGAAAAATGTTTTCATTATTATTTAGCTATTTCAATATTTATAATTAAGTTTGTATTTATAGTTTAAATACTGTCTCATGTCTATCTGTGTCACTTTGCAATACATTTATATTTATTCATTAATTGCTTTTTAAAATACTTTTATATTTTGTTAAATATAGTAATTGATCTGACACCTGGTCCACTGTCTTGTGTTACCCGCTCCACATCAGTGCATTTTTGAACGCATGTTTTTAATATTTTCTTCATAATAGTTCAGCCCTTTCAAGATTTTTATTTTAAAATTTTAATTATTATCAACATTAAAATTAGATCTAAATTGAATAATGTCTTTACGTTTTGCTTTACATTTACTTTTTTATTTACATTATATAATATAAAGTTTTTACATTACAATAAATATTTTTATTATTTACTCAACACTAAACTTGGTTCACAAATTTACATACTCTTGATAGAATGAATTTTAAATAATTCATTTTCTTCATGCCGCATTTTGGTTCAAGAAGAATGCTTATCTGTATTTCCTTATAAGAAATTTATAGGAATAAAGCTTTTTGCAATTTTGAATATATGTTGCTACTTTATTCTTTATCCATTTAAGATAGAATTATTTTAGTTAATTTTAATGAGTATTAATTTTTTACAACATAATTGGAATCAGATTTTAGTAAAATTAAAAAATTTGTTTTATATATACTTTGAGTTCATATTTGTAATATTGCAAAAAAGCATTGAAACATATTTAAATGATATTCCAATGGTTGATATAGCATTTAAATAATTTTGTCACATCACCTCATTTTTTTGATAGAAAATTTTTGCTTTATTTTTAGTAAAAATAGTGGGTTCTCATCGGCGCGCTCAGCTTCGGTATGCTCACGGCCTTCAGAAGCCGGTCGACCTTCGCTTATTTTTTTTATTTAATTCTTTATAATTCCTATCTTATTATATGATAGTGAATAATTTTATCAATATTTATCGTTTTATTTAAAATTATTAATTTTGTTGAGCATAACTGCCTGAAATAATTAACGTTTTCAATAAATTTGTTGGTAATCGGAATGTTTGTGTCTCGTTTCAAACATTTAGCCTTTTTCTTCTTTATGAATTAATCAGTATTTTCTGATACTATGAACTTATCAAAAGCTTACCACGGATAAATAAATGTAGCCTCTTTATTTTCGAAAAATTAATTGGTCATTCAATGTAAAACTTAGTGAGTGCTTAAATTATATTAAATAAATAATAAACTAACTGAATAATTTAAGAAATGCTTTATTAATAAAGTTAAAATGTATAATTAGCCTAAGCATAAACAATGCGAATATGTAGAAAATTATAAATAACACATTTAATATATACTAAAAATAATCGTAAAACACACTAAAAAGGAAATGTTTAAAGTCTAACTTCAAATTATTTAATTTTGCCATGAAAAGAGCGCACACTATTGCCGCAAATCAATACGCGCGGAAGTTCGCCTCAAATTTCTTTGGCGATAAAGTATCTCAAACCTTCCCAGCAACCCAGGAAGGGCAGGAGAACCAAGAGCTCGCCGGTATAATAAAGACAAAAATTTAATAATGATTACAGCCTTTTTTATTAGCAATCGCTCACTCGAAAACAAAATTAATACATACATTCAAAATGCACATGATGATTGTCAAATCTTAAGTTTGGTTATATATGAAAACTAAAAACATTACTAAACATATGTAATAAGAAGAAAAGATTATCGATATAAACAATAATTGAGTCAACATAAATAGAATTGCAATTATTAAAAATTATTTCAACCTTGTAAATATTGTGACGATAAAACCGTCAACAATTAATTATAAAAGGGCGGAATGTTGTTCTTGAAAATATGAAGTATATTTAAAATAATAAAATGTCAAAATTTAAAAATAATATGAAAAATAATAAATTTGCAGTTTAGTTGAAATAAACATTCATTAAAGTAATAAAAAAGAAGCAGCTATATTGAGGTTAAAGCAAGCTAAAATTAAACGCGAAGCATAAAACTGCATTTAGTTTGAATGCGACTGATTGCCGTTAACGCACTGCGCACGGAGTCCGATAAAGTGTAAATTCAATAAATAGACTTTTAAAATCATAAAATTATTATCAAATTTTTTTTTGTAATCTATGCCGTTTAAAATATTTTAGAATATAAGTAATATTTATCCTGCCTCAATGTTTTATTCAGTCAAAAAAAAATGGAATTAAAATACTTAAATTATAACTTCCGTGAGCTTTGCTAAAATAAACAACTGAAAAAATGATGGTTGCAACTCAAAGTATTATAAAAGTAAAAAAATTTATACAATTTTATTAAAATTTTTGTAATTTGCTAAACAAACTATATAGAGTAATATCTAAAAAATAATAACAAAATTAAAAATAACAAAATGAATAATTGTTGGTCGGTTATTTTCCCAATTAACCAACTTTTGTTTATGGTATGCAGCTAAGCTATTTGGTGGTGGATGAGCAGGTCCGAGGTTTTTTAAACAATATAAATTTCGGTAAACATTACACAGTTATGTCTGTAACTATAATGCTTTTTGATTGCACTGATACTGATTATACTAATGAAATAAACATAATTATTTAACTATTAAATAAATTTAAAACTTTAAAAAACATTATAAAAAACAAATTATTGAAAATTCAAGTGCCACATACCTAAGTGATACGCATTTAATTAAAGTTATAGATTTTAACAAAACGATAATCAAAAAAAAATCCTTTGAAATATCTTTAAATATAATTATTGTTTTAAATATATTTCCCAAATTTCGCCGCCGCCATTGCGTCAGCAAAGAATACGGCCTTACATTGTCATTATCCTCCAAGGTGCGCCAAATTTTTTACTTTTTATTGAATTGATTAAAAATATAAATTTGAAATTCAAAAACTTTTTTGAATAGCACTACATCCGATTTGAACAGAAATGGGAAACTACACAATTAAATCTATAAAAAATATATACCCTCGCATAATAAAATTATATTGAAAAGATAATTAATATTTAAAGAGTTTAAATTCAGTATTTTATTGAAACAAGTTTGTTGATTGAAAGATTACACAGGGAGCTGTTTGAGAAATTACAATTTGATTTAGCATACATTTTTAACTTAAAGTTGTTACATTTATTAATAAAGTCTTTTCAATCTACAAACTTATACTGAATAAGAATAATAAATTTACTTATATTTAAAATGCAATAGTAATAAACTAGAAATAGATGTAATTAGGTATAAATAAATATCTTTAAAAAAAGCAAAAAAACTAATTTGCGTAATAGTTTTGTTCACTCACTTTAATACATACTACTCATAGATCACGTAAAATTCATTGTTAATGACTTTATAGGACTTTGTCGCTACAGAGCGAAAAAAGAATGGCAAATTAAATTTTTTGCGAATTTTACTTTATTATTAAATTTCAAAATATTATCTGGCATCTCATTAGTATTATGTAACACCTTGTAAGGTCAAAAAACTTGCTTTATATGTGTATACGAATTTTCATTTTGACATAAACACCAATCGCACAATGTTTATTCTCCGTTTATCGTTTTCAAATAAAGAATAAAACCATTTTCAAAAACTTTTTTTGCATTAATAAATAGTAAATCTGATTAATGTTTCATTTAATATTTAATATTGTAGTTTAGGTATTATATTTAATTTTAAGCTTTGAATCTCTATGCTCAACTTAATAAACAATTAATATTTTTATTTCTTTTGGACAAATGATTTTTTTTAATATATTAACTCCAAACTAAAACAAAGAAAAATGATTTCAATAAATAAAACAAAATATTTTTGGGATCATGAGGCAGCAGCACTTGTCCAGGTGAAAATCGTCGATACTCATTGGAAAGTAAAATTTTGGGGCCGACGACGTTGTAAGCTGCGGCATTAACGAAAAGCGCCAAATGTTTAAACAAAAAATGGACAATGCTTGGGTGAGAAAAAAGGGCAATAAAGTAGCCGGACGCCAAAATCCGGAAACGCGAATCCAGAAATTTAAAAATTTAAAAAAATATGAAAACTGTATCACGATTTTACAATATTTGAAACAATAAAATATTATCGATTACTAAATTAAACATAGCATCAAATTTAAATTATTGTGTTACTGCGTCTTGGCTTTGTCGTTAATTGCATTACAATACAATACAATCCAAAGCATAAATAAATGATCAAAGAAAATCTGAAGTGGTTTGAAATTGCATTATGTGTCAGCAATCGTTTAGCAAAAAAACTGGAAGTCATAAAATATAAAAAATTTGACTATGTTACCATTAACTAAAAACCACTAATACAAGAGAAACAAAAAACTAATGATTCAGTGATTGAGCGTGGGTTATGAAATACCATCTGAGTATATTATAAAATATGCAAGTGTTGGGCGCACCGTAATTGATTTTATGTTTTCCACTAATTATTAGACTATTGAATAAAAGCAAATTTAAATTAAAAAACTAAAACTTTATCAACTACAGGCGCTTCAAATTATACACTTTGTGAAAGAAATGTTTTTAATATCATAATTTTGTTTTACAAAAAAAGGCCTAATAATTTATCATTACAAGTAGATTTTTTATTGGCAAAGATAAAGTTTTTTAAAAGTTAACTTTTATAATTAAAGTTATCCATATGTGCAGGTATGGAAAATTTTGTTAATTAAAGCAGGGAATTAATCAAATATAATTTTAAATCCTTAATTCACGCGGCGTATCCGCTTTTTTTATTATAAATCTTGTGTCGTTATTCTTTGTGAAGGCAATTAGTTGCGGTGACGCGTCGTATTTAGAACGGGTCGGATACTCTAATTTTATCATTTTATTTTTTGATTAAGCTCTGCTTTTGATATTTGGCAGTTGTCTGCAGTTGGGGTATCTATTTTTGTCAGCAAAAATCAAATTTAACTTGATGCATTGGAGTTGTGCGCAATTTCGACAAAAAGAAAACATTACAAAGTGTATATTATTTTTTATTTTGCATATGGTATTACACTTACTAATTGATGAGCTTCCAAGTTTAGTTAATAATTTTTAAATATATTTATTTGAATGTTTCCATCATTTCATTATTTTACTCATTCATTAAAACACTATTGTTGTAGAAAATTGAATATTTTATGTTTTATTTATTTCTAATTTTTTCCGAACACAAAGTCCAGAGTTATTTTATTTTAAACAAGTGTTCTTACAGAATTGATTTGAATTTGATATAAATAGATTTGATATTATCAAAAAATTTATAACTAAATACATAATAAAAGGTTGGATATTTCATAAAAATTACACCAATCGAATAACTCTTTATAGTACGCCGGCCAAATTTTAAGATGCCTTATTTCGTTTTGGGTTTTTGTTAATCAATTACTTATGAAATTTATTTTTGAGTGTTTTATAAATATTTATGCACAAATGAAAGCTGTTGTTGGGTGTGCATCAAGTCCGAGCGGTACTGCCCAAGGTGGCACCGGCACTACTAGTTGTTGTTGGGGCACCGGGGAAGAGCTTTGGAATAAAAAACGCATAAAATATGGAATGAATAAATAAAAGCATTGGGCGGGGCGAAGGGCATTAATTGCTTTTGCAAACTCAAAACCAAAAAAAGTGGATTTAGTATTTTTTTTTTTTTTTTTTTTTTTTAAAACAGAATAATTCTTTAGCATTTGATGAGCGCTGCAAAATTGATTTTTAATTTATTTACGTATTTTGAATGTTTTTTAAACTGGTATAGTCAGAAAATTTTTATCGTAATTTTATTTTTAAATTATTATTTCTGTTTATTTAATAAAATAAATCTTGTTTTAATCAGATAATTTAAAAGTTTCGGGTATCCTCATTGAATTTTATTTGGCATTTACTTTCAGTATATTATTTAATTTTTTTGAATAATATAATTATAATTTTTGCACATTAATTTTTTGAATATTTTATATTATTAAAATCTTATGAGATTACATCAAAATAACAATTTTGCTACTGATGGCTTTATTACAACTCACTTAGGTGTATGCCCAGATAAAGCGTTGAACCAGGGGTGCTCGTAATTACGAGTTACGGATTAGTTAAATTACGGTGCTTTTGCTGTTACGAGTTACAAATTATGCAAAAAATCCGTTATTTTTTCGTAATTTTCTTTTCTGAGGCCGAGAATATAATTTGAAATAGCAAAATTTGACACAAAAATAAGCGTATAAACCAGTAAATATAAAAAGAGTTATTTGACTAAGTAAAAAATAACTAAGGGCAGCAGACATAAATATAATTATTATAGCAATAATTTGGAAATATACATTTAGCAAATGACCTGGGCGCAAATGAAAGGTTCGATTATTTGATTTTATTATTTTGAAAGCTTATTATAATGAATTATAACTCATAAAACATTAAATATGGAAAACTTAAACATTTATATTAAAATATCATTAAAAAGCGATGCAATATCGTGTACTCCTTACATGAGCGATCATATAAATTTTCTTTTATATCCAGTGCACTAAAATATTTTAACATTTTGAAGACGAGAAAAACTGACTGGCAAAGCTTGTATACTGTATAAGGAGAACTGGAACCAGAAGCTCTACTACTTGTTTTCGGCATTGTAGAACAAATACATACAAAATTTTTTTTTATAATAAGTAACAACAAAATAAAAACAAAACAAAAGAAATAGTTTTTTTCTATAATAATTTATTCAAAGTAAAGTAATACAAATTTTATTTAAAAAACAATATCATTAAAATATCAATATTGGTGAAAAATTTTACAACAAATCGAGAAGGATTTGCTATTTGGGTAGCACAGTACCGGGTGCATCATAATTTAAATTTTAAAAACTTACTCAGCGCAAATAATTAAAAAGATTGAGCATTCAATTTATCACCGCTTTTAAAGTTAAGCACAAAATATCATTCGTATCTAGAGAATGTTTTTCGAATTATAAAAAAATTAAGCTTATTATTTCTTAAAATTTATTAAATATGGTTTTTTAAATTTAAGTTCTTTAGACTTTGAATGAAAACATTAACTACGTTATATTTTTTAATTGTTCGTTAGTTAAAAATTATATTTCAACACTATAGCGGGCCGCCTATTAGCAGGAGCAATCTCGTTGTAGTCGTTATCATTTTGTCTTCCAATCATTAAAAGCAATTCAATATTAATAAAAGCTTGATGTTACTATGCTGTCTTTAAGTTTGTGTATGTTACAATTATAGTTAATATTTATTTATTTGTTTTGTTTTTTTTGGTAATAACTACAAACCGCCGATTGCAGCACGTTTACACAATTATTTGGCATAAATCAGTATCCGCATTTTTATTTTAAATTTTTTGTTTTTAACAAAGTCAGATTCAATTTTGTTCTTTGTTTGAAATTTTGAAGAATTTTGATTTACTTGTTTTTAAGGCAATTTTAAATACTATTCTTTTGCTATTAAAAATTTTATAAAAACTTTTCTCTTATAATTGACATAAAATATTACTTTTTTTTAAAACTATTTGAATAGAGCTTATTTTTTCGGTTGTAATTATTATCGTATTTTGCTAAAAAGTGGATTCAAAAAATGTTGGTAGATCTTATTTTTTTATTTAAATGATTGTTTGTTTGATACCCAAATGCTTTGTTTGATCCTGGTTTGCAATACCCATTTTTTTTGTAAATACTTATATTTTTATCATCAGTTATTTCGTTCAGAAATGCTTCATGCTCACACATTTAAAGTTAATTATTTAAACCTTATTCACAATGAATTTTTTCAGTAAATTTGAATATCACGCGTATAATGCTGTTTGTAGGGGTTGTATCTTGATTTGGCTCGGGCGTTTGAACGTTGATACATCGCTCTGGTGCTGAACTCACCCGCGAATTGACTGTTTGGATTTTAATTTATCTTTTAGTTTAATTTAGCCATTCGTTTTTTTTGATTTAAAATAGTGTTTTACTTAATATTTTAGTTTTTTTTGATAGTAAGAAATATCTTGCTTACCATTTGGAATATATAAAATTAATTTTAGAATGTACCAACTTATATTGTTTTAATATGTCCTTATTTTTATCCGCAACTTAAGAAAAATAATCATATAATTTAGTTTATGTTTTTAATATTTATTTAAACGACTATTTTAAAAAAATTTATTTTAATATTTTGTTATATTAATTTGTCAATGCTTCGTTTAACATGATTGCGGTGGCCAAGACGATACGTGGATTCGGAAAAATATGATGATGTATGATTTTTTGAACTATCATTTCTTGAAAATGCTTCCAATTGTTTATTTTATTATGTTAGTTAATATAAATATATTTTTGGATTTGTTTTTTCTATACTTACTTATATACATAAACGGTTGCACGATATTAATTATTTGTTAATTCATTACAAATTTGTGATTTCTTTTGATAAAATCTCTTAAATTCGTACCAAAAAACTCCAAAAAAATTTTCAATTTCCGAGTCAATTTAATTCAGGAAATTTTAAAATTTGTAAATGTAAGCGCTAAAATTCCAAATGAAGATTACCAAACAATACTTAAATAAATTATATTTAAACTTATTGTATCTTTTCCTTAAAGCAACAGATTTGCGTGGTTCAAGAAGAACGCCCAATTATCACTAAATTTTCCATTAATTTTTTTTAAATGGGAATGATTACCATCTTTTCAAAGAGATGTACAATTTTCTAAACGATTAAAATCAAATTTATTATTCAATTTAAGCTTATGCCTCCATTTAAATACATTTTGTTTAAATGCTTAAATTTAATATAAAATCAAAAACAACCCGATTTGCATTTTATAACAAAAAAAGGGCCAAACAAATTCTTCAACTACATGCCAGCTAAATGCAGCGAATCAGCTAGTCGCAGGCTCGCTTTCCCACCCAAATTATTGGATGTCTAAAAGCTAAGACGATATTTAAAGACCAAAAATCTAAAGAGAAGGGGCGCTAGCAAAAGGGCGAAGACCTTTGTTTATCATAAAAAATTAATATTAATTATTTTGCCAAAATATTGAGTCAATTTTAAATTTATTTAAATACCACAAACTAGAGTAATTTGGTGGCACTAAAATCAAACCTACTAAAATGTATTATTTTTAATTAGGAAACTAAAAATATTAAATAAATAATCGAATGGTTTCTGTTTACAAGAAAACAAATAAAAATAAATTTTTCCAATACGACTATTTAATGTTAGCTATTAACTTTCTAAACTTCGCAGATCATAGTTTTTTCATGAAGGCAAAAAATATGCTTAGTCCACGAGAAAAATTGTCCAGCAAAAAGGGCGCTAGGACAAAACCACTAACGGTCAAAATCACTAATGGTCATAATAACTAAAAGCCAAAAGCGATCAAAATAACTAATAGGTTAAAAACGGTCATAATCACTAACGGTCAAAATAACAAATAAGCTAAAAGCTGACAAAATCCCTAATTTTGCAATTCTCGAAAAATAGAGTTGTTTGCGTCAATTTTATAGATTAAAAGCAAACGTTTAGATTCGCTTTTTTAAATATTAAGCATATATATAATGATTAAGCGCACACTGCGCGAACAATTAGTCTACCGAGCTTGTCTTTTCACATCCAATTATTTTTTTATATTTAGTTGCTTGAATTTCTCCGCCCCAACTTAAAATTTTCGGTTGATGAGACTTTCGTGCCGTGCTTAATCCGTGGGAGCAGTTATGGGTCATCGGATGCTTCGTCAATCGGCGAGAGAGTGATTTGTGTACTGTTTACAGCAAGGAAAACCCACGTGCTATTATGAGGAGGCATTGAGACGGTTAAACGCCGTTGCACCGGTTGAATCAGTCGCCGGTTTGTTAGTTTTTGTATTCATAACTTACTTACTATCTGCAGAGCTAAGATTTTCAGCCTCAAAACTACAAAATAGCTTTTGTTTTTTAAGTCCAAATACCTCGTTAAACGACGAAGTTTCCGACAAAAAACATGTTTATGCGTGCATAACTTGTCAAAACAAAGCTGCTGAAAAAAGGAATCTAAAAATCTTAGCTCTGGTTGTGTGTTTCAGTATGTCTGATTTAAAGAAAGCTATCTTTTAAATCGGAGTTTGTAACATCTTTTTTATTTCCATTTTTAGGTTGTCGATAAACGGCAATTATTGATTCCGAGGAGGAAGATGGTCCCAATCCAGAGGTGGACGTCGATTGAAGGCGGCCAAGGATTTGTCAACTGCACGTGTCGGTTTAAGGACTATAACGAATTTCGTTAACTTTTTTTTGCCGACTAAACCGTTTTTATTTTTAGTTGGACATTCTCTGCTTCAAACTTATAACTAGTTGAACGTGCGCCAATTGGGACCTCTGAAAAGAATATACTGGAAACGATTATGATTTTGAATGTTTGATACTTGTCAAGACTATTTTTTCCACGGTGATCAATTGATTATTGTTGAACAAGATTTTTTGGTTAATCTGAAATTGACTAGAGATTGGCGTGTTTTTTGCAGTTAAGGCTGATTTACTAGCATTTAGACCTATCAAATTCATTCAAAGGTAAATAAAGACGGAAATTCCGTTATTAGGGATTTTCTTTGTGATTTTGACCGGTTTTAACTATTAGTTATTTTGACCGCTTTTGGCTGATTAGGGATTTTAACCATTAGTTATTTTGACCGTTAGTGATTTTGACCGTTTTTAACCTATTAGTTATTTTGAACACTTTTGGCTTATTAGTTATTATGACCGTTAGTGATTTTGTCCTGAAACGGCAAAAAGCACACTTTCTCGAATGACAGCTGTAAGTCATGAACTATTTATAAAATCCATTAAAATAAAAATGAATTTTAAAAAAGCAAAAAAAAAAATATCAAAGATAAAATAATTAACTAACGAAAATTCATACACAAAAATAAAGATAACATAACAAAATTTAAACTTTAAAGTTTAAGTTAATTGTTGCTAACATTAATAATAAATGCTTTTAGATCTCATTGACAAAATTTTAGACGCGCATAGCCATGAGATAGAAAAATATTAAATCGACAATTTTATTAAAATTAGACTTTAAATATATTTAATTTATTCTATACTTATTCAATTCTAATGAAATTTTCTAGTTAATTATGCAAAATATGTAAATTGTAGGTTGAAATAAATAAAAGATTAACGGAAAAATAATATTTTAATTTAAAATAACATTGTTTGCAAAACGTGAGAAATCACAAAGATTGAATTACGCAAGCTTGAGGGCAGTTTTTAATGAAATAATTTAATAAAAAAATAAAATAATCCTTAAAACAAATGCCAACATTAAAATGAAATATAAAATATTTTTAAAATGGTGTCGTTTGGCCAAAAAAGCTAAAGATGAAGAACCCTGATTTTTGTTATTTTAAAAATGACAAAAGAAGTACTGCAGAATGCCTCTAGTGATCGTCGTTAACCGAATCATACAACAATGGATTGACTTTAAAGTCGTTGGCGTAAAAATTGAAAAAAATTATTTAATTCAAAATAAATAAATCCTTATCGATCTAATATAAACAACTTCTTTGTAAGTTGGTTGAATTTTACATCGGACATTTTACAGATTTATAATATGTGATATGAATAGGAGCGACCAAAGGGAGCGGAACATTTCAACTAAGCTTATCTTCCTCTTCTCGTTCTTATTAATATTTTGTTGCATAATTTATAGCAATTACCTATAGATTGTTGTTACTTGGGCAAATGGTAAAATATCTAAGATTTATTAGTTTTATTCATAATTGAAGAAAGGTAAATGACAAAAATTATTATGCTGAGATTATATTTTTCAAATAATGATTATCATATTCCTATTTAGGTTTCAATAGCATAGTTTTGGTGCTTTATTTTTATCATTTCTTATTTGGATTGTGTTATAATAATTATTATGGCTTTAAAGCTAAATCGAACATATTAATAGAGTGTTACTGTTTTAAATGAAAGTATTGGCCTTGGTATAATTTTTTGATGTATTTTTACAATTTTAGTTTATTAAGATTTTCTGTGGTAGTACACAGCTGCGGGCTAAATTAACATTCATTTTAAAGCAGTCCAGCAGAACGATCGACAGAATAAGCAGAATATCGATGACGGCTTTCTTCCTCATTTCGTTGTTGGTTACGAGTTCAGCGTTCTGCGGTTGCATAAGCAAACTTATTTAACAATTCTTATATCATTATGTCGCCTCCTCTATATTTGTATTTATTTTACTTTGGTTGATTTTGCAATTTTTTATGTCTAGCACTAACAGTAATTTTGAGTTATATTTATAATTCTTAATTAATCAAATTGTTTTGCATAAACTGATAACGATTTTGAATTATTGTAACTTTTAAAACTTTTGCACCCTAATGAGCCCAGAATTTTTTAATTTAAAAATTTAAAGCCCTTTTTTTCTTATATTCATTAAGCCTTGCATGGGTTATTTTAATTGGGTTTTAATTATATATAGCTGTACGATTTGTATATCTTTGCGGACCAAGGCGAACCATGTACCTTTAATCAAATAAAAATGTTTTTGTAAATTACCGCATTCCACAAAATGTAAGGACAGTTGCTAGTATTTATTGTCTATTAAATTGATAGCACGGCTAAAATGAAAATGAAATTAAAATTTATTATTTTGCTCTATTGAGAATGTTTGATCTGGTTTATTTATTGAAATTTTTTAGTTTCTTTGAATGGCTTTATATTTCAGCTTTGACTCGAATTTGAACGTTTTCGCAATCGGTAGTGTTTTGGTGTTGGTTAAGAATAATAATTTATTTTTTAGTGTTTGTTACATGTTAACAATATAATAGTTGCAAACGAATCGTCAAACATTGATCCAAACTTTTTGGGACTTTAATAGCTCTTTGAATTTCAATTTGCACAAATGTTTATTACCAATAAATATTTCCTTATTCTTAATTAAGAGTAGAATTACTGGAAAAGTTTTAAAAAAATTTTGTTTTAATAAATTTCTCATTGTGATACATTTTCAAAACTGCTTTTTAGCATTTACCGAGCCTTTTATAGCTGATGATGAATGTTAAGGGGAGGAAGTTGGAATCGCCAGGTTCAGCTACCGTTTAATATAAGTACATAGTTGATTCCTTGGCACCGCAACATTATAGTCTCAAATTCCGCTGAATTGCAAACAAACCAATAAGCTATCATTTTCTTAATTAGCTAGTCAAATTAGTTAAAATCGTTATTTTTTGCATATTTTGGTCGTTTTTTGTCTTGATTGAAATTAATTTTATCAAATTAAGAATATTCCCAATTGGAACACAAATAATGATTCTTTATAAATCTTTATTTTATTAAAAACCTTTACTTCTATATGCTATTTATACATTTTCCATGATCATTTTATAATTTAGCTCTCCACAGCTTATTGCATTTCTTTTTTTATTTAGCATATTAAAATTAATAGTTAAAAATCAGCTTGTTCGTTCTGATCCGGTGTCAATATGTTTTTTTATTAACTGGAAAATGAATATTTGGATTTTTTAAATTTACCCTGTATATTTTGTTTTAATTCCACATACGACATTATTTTTCAACACTTCAGAAATGGTGACATTATTACAGGTTGGGACATTATTACAGGGCAAAATGAATAGGTTTTGTGAGTTCAGCTATTCAGAAAATGCGACATTATTTGAGATGCGACATTATTACAGGGTGTGGAATTAAAACAGTATATACGGTATGTTTAATTATTATCAATTAAAATATAAACGGTTTTTGGTAAATGTAAAATTTATTTTAAAAAGAAGACTAGATTCCATTGGAATACTGGTGTGCTTTAATTGACCCAAATAAATTAAACAAAATACTTAATATTAAATTTAAACTCTATAATGCATAAAAAGTAGAAAAAAGAACCAATAACTAATTTTAAACAAACAATCACATCTATAATATTGTACCGGTTTATTTTTAAATTGAATAGATTGTATTAATTTATGTTTTTTAATATAAATAAGTAAAACCATTAAAACTTCTACCGATTGGCGCATTGAAAAAGTTTTGCAAAAACAAAATAATATTGTTAAACAAATAGCAGGTAAACGTATTTTCTCAAAAATGGAAGAGTAGTCCACAATTTAAAACAAAAATTTTTTTAATTCATTTTGAAAATTTTTGTTGTTTTTTGGCCTTAGTACATATAAATAAATCATACAGCCGTTCAACAAAATTTAAACAATAAAATTTTTTTTATAATTTTTAATAGCAAAACATTGGTAAAAAAAAGTCCAGAAATGATAATATATATTAAAAAAACTGGCAGCAAAATCAAAAGTTGTCAATCAAATGATATATTTTATTATGAAAAATCTAAGGAAAAATTCAACAGTAATAACTCAAAACAGCGACACCTTTTGCCTGGAGTATGCAGCACGCTTTTTGGAGAAAATCGGCATGACTGGCGTTCTTGATGCCCTGTTGGATCATCCCATACCGAGCCAACTTGGTTAAAGAAATAAAAGCAAATGGGTACATATGTTGACACCTAATGACCAGACAAACTTAAGTTAATAATGGTAAAAGATCACACAAATTACGTACTACAAACAGTATCAATCCTTTTTTAATCAATTCAAATAATTAAATAAAAATTATTCATTTTAAATTTAAATATAATAGTGAATTTTAAAATTACAAAATCAAGAAATAGCAATATTAATTTTTATATACAGTAAACATAGTATCTTTTGGTTTGCCTATTAATTTTAACTAAATTATAAAAAAATTGAAACCTAAACAAAATTATATTTTGAAATAAAACCAAATAATCAACGAATTGGCGAGAATAAAATAGCCAAATTGAAATGTCAGGAAGTAACCAAACCAGTAAACCTATAAAAGGCCAGCAGGGTCACACCTCTGAGATAGGCTAACCAAATATTGTTACTTTCTTCTGTGCCAAACAGAGAATAATTCTACAATTAAAACCGATAAACAAAAAATTCATAGAAAAATAAGATGTGATTAAAATTAAAAATTTCAAATGTGTTTATCATTAATGAATAGATGGCAAAGAGCGTGGGTGTATATACTGACAACGCTTTGATGAAATTTCTTCAAGACTTATCGGCACCCCTCCGCGTAATGAAGGGACCTGGGTCGAGGGCGATGACGACGACGACAAAGTAAGCCTCTATGGTGAGGAAGGCGCTGCAGAATTTATTAAAAGACATGCAAAAACTAATAAAAATATTTGAAATTTATTGACATGGTTGTTTAATATAATATTAAATGGAGAATTCAACGTTATAATATATGTAAGTAAATCCAGTGTGATGCCAAATTAAAAATTTAATGCTAAAAGTAGGCTTTCGGGGTCAGAGATACGACTGGCGTTCCAAAAGGACGGGCTCATTTAAAATAATTATTTTCATTTAAAACCACATTGATAATATTCAAAAAAAGAATCAACAATACTGAAAATAAATTGCACAAATAATTAAAAATAAAACAGTTTCAAACATTTTTGCATAAGAAAAAATAGTAAATAAATAATTTTAATTTTTTAAGTATGAATTTACTCTGGTTAACCTAAGGTACAGTCTCATCGACATATCATACAAAAGGTTGTTTTATGTTAAAAGTTTGGTTATCTTTGGGTTCTTAACCCGGGTTAACGCTTACCAGGTTTATGTGAATTTGTTTTGCTTATCAAACCCGGGTTTATTTTTTAAAGCATTTTTAACCCTACTTCGTAACAGGGTTAACGACCGATTAAATAATTTAATTCAAAATTAAACAATTAAAATCAAAT
The DNA here is from genome assembly GCA_020449905.1 of Globodera pallida. Taxonomy (NCBI): domain Eukaryota; kingdom Metazoa; phylum Nematoda; class Chromadorea; order Rhabditida; family Heteroderidae; genus Globodera; species Globodera pallida. The sequence goes on from JAIXHY010000071.1 coordinate 174,041, forward strand.
TGTGATGCTATGATTTCATTGTATCCGTAAAACTTAAATTTATGTAAATTACAGATAACATTCTAAACATGTAGGTTATTTATATAAAATACAAATATAACATACCTTTCCTCCTAAACTTTTAAAAAATAATAAAATTTTTAAAATTGAATAAGTATTAATAGCAAATTTAAATTTTTGAATATAAATATTTTAATGGAAAAAAAACTTTTATTTTATTTTTGTTGTAATTTTCTGTGTGGTTTTTGTTTTAAATTGAGGTTTGAAATTTTTATTTCTTATACATCGTGAGAAATTCTATTTTTGTTAATAATGGAATTCGCTTTATCATAATCCATTATTATTTTTGTTGTCATGTGCCAATCCCTTGTATTAGTTAGAAATTACGATTAACAAATTAATTATATAATTTTATAATTCAATGATTTCCTTTGTTTATAAAATATTTTACCATGCTTTTTTTTCAATACCGGCTATTTATTTTTTCAGTTTATTTAGTTCATAAATATTAGCAGCAAGGCTAGACGACTTGAACGATTATTAACTTTGTTATTAAAATTAAAGCATAAAAACAATAAATAAGGATTAATTAAACTTTAAAGCTTTAATCAACAACTGGAGTAAACAATTTTGTTCCGTTATTTAACTATTATATTTGTTTAGTTATAAAAAATCCATAAATTTAAATACGTTTGTTTTTTAACTTTAATTAGTCGCGTACGATACAAGTTCTTGGGATCTTGATTGAACTATTGCAACCGTTTCAAGAAATATAAGGACGTTGCAAACCGGTGGAACAGAACTTATTTATTGATTGGTGCGTTTTCTAAATGAAGAATGCTGGTTTAAAAATTGATGATTTTCTCCGAGAACGTTCAACATCTTAACGACGTCCGCAAAACATTTCACAGTCCATTTCGAGCATTACAAAAAAGGCTTCGGCTGCTAATCAAATTTATTTATTTAAAAACGTGAAATCACCCAAAATTAATATTTTTTAAATGTCAAATTTTTGTTGCTCACAAAACTTGCGACGGCAAAGAGGCCAATAAGCTTAAAAAATTCCTAAACAAAATTAAATTTGCCGATTATTGGAATTTGCCTAAAATAATTGATTTCATAAAATAATAATTAAAAATAACTTAGTATGTTATTTTTAAAAACCACAAACACGCATATTTAAATGATAACAAAATTAAAATTTTGTTGGGGACGCCTATCTGCATCGCCGAACCAACCCACCTCCCCTCAAAAATGTTTGGGTAGTAGCATTTCTATATAAATACAATTCGTTGCTTTATTAATTCGTTAGATTGCTTGATTTTCTTTTTTTTATTTAAACAAAGTTTAGAATTTATTTTTGTTATGACTTTACAAATATTTTTGAAGCAATTAATGTTTTTTTGATCTTTCTCTGATGTTATGGTGTTCATTAGTTAATGGCATTGCGTTTTTTAAAAAATTAAACTATTTGCCGAATTTGTCATAGTTTATGGTGTAAACAATTTCCAAATTAGTCGTTATTAGAAGAGACTGTCTGCATGTACACGACGCGCAGGGACGGCCCATGAGCAAAAAATTTTTAATATTATTATTATGAGAATAAATAATAATAAATTATTTTTTTAATATGTTAACTTAATCTTTGCTTTAATTTGATTTTGATTTTTTTCCCATTTATATTCACATTAGATTACTTTTATCTCACTGTATATTTTGATATTAATAACTCTTATAAAAACTTTATTCTAATCTGCACAAAATATTTACAATTTATGAATACTAGGATTATTAATCAAATTATTTGTTTACTTTAAACAATTAATAAATAACTTCAGCGATCAATTCTTTGTTCAATTAAAATATCCAAATTTAGTATAAAAAAGGTATATTAATTATTAACTCCTACAATTCAAATTAGAGCTATTAAAATAAACTCATCTTAATTGTAATGTTCACTTATTCACCAAGTTGAGATAAAATGATATATTTAAAAAAAAGATATTGCCAACTATAACAAACATAACATATTTGAACAAATTATAATACTACTGTAGCTATATTACTCCTGTTTTTAACATTTTGTAATCACTTATATTTATAATTTGTTATCATTTTTTAAATTTTATCGTTGTCTTATCAAAATTTAATCAAATCGCAAATAAATATTGTATATAATATTTAACTATGTTATATATTATTCGAATCTAAGGTTCTTGCTATACATTTTTTTAGATTTTTTTTGTTTATTTTGGATAATTCTTAGTGCTGCTCGTTCTCGTTAGCTCTCTTTATTTTATCTTGCTTAAAATGATCTCATTTTGGAAATTCTAGTTTTTATTGTTTTTAGTTTTATCGGGAAATTTTTTATTTGTTTTAGTTTTTTTATTCATGATTTGATTTATGATAACCTATTCGACTAGTTTTTTTTAGGACTTTCAATCATAAAAAAATTAGAATTTTTTGTTGCGTTGGCTCCGTGCTCTAGCAAAAACTTCACAACATCCAGTTTCCATATTTAGCTGCGATCAGAGTCCAGTGCTCTTCGCCGACGTTGAACGTGACAAAGAACTTTGTTTAGGACCATCAATCATAAGAAAATTAGAATTTGTTTTATTTATTTTTGGTAATTATAAGCATTTTTATAATTTTAATGGAGCTTGGATTGCTGATTTTTATGTTCTTGTTTTTAGATGTTTTTTATTAGTGTTAGAATTTTGACTTATTATTTTATTACCTATTTTTATTTTTTACAAAATTCGTGTATAGAAGTTATTTTTGGTTATGTGAAGATATTTTAAATTTTTTTTTATTTACTTGACCTGTTCGCGCACGCTGGCTATTGCCAGGCATTTTAATTTTTGGATCAGTGTATTCACTAAAATCTAAAACAAAATAAATACTAATCCAAACAAATATTAAATAGCATGAATATAAATTCAAAACTTCGTAAGAGATTAACTGAATTAAAGTAGATGTTAAAGAATTGTTATGTTGATGTTTTTTAAACCCTATAAAATTTCAAATAAGTATTAATAAATATATTTGATGTTGCGTTTTTGTTTATATTTTCTAGGTATTCAAAGTTTTATAATCCATTTTTTTATAATTTTATTTTGCTACATCATTGTATTATTTAATAACAGGCAATGATTTTGCCTTATTTTATGTTCCATTATGACTGCTTTTATATTTATTTTATTCTAAAGTTAAATGTAAATTTTATTGCATTAGCTGACACCATTTTATAAAATTTCGGTTGCTTTAGTGAAAAAATTTGCTTGCTTTTAATTGTTAGAATCTTTTTTAATTAAATAAATTTATTTTTATTACCCAGTTAACCTCCGCGGGAAATGACATGTTAGCTATTTAGCTGTCTAGTCTCTATCCGCAATCTTGTCGAATTGAAACTGTTCTTTGCTAATGAGAAACTCATGGTCAAGAGTTGTCCACATCCAGCGCTATTTAAATATCGCTTTTTATATTTATTAATATTTTTATTTATTATCGTATGCTCTGTTAAATAGCCCCGCTTTGATACAAAAAATTAAAACGTAAAGAATAAAATTTGAGGAATAAAAAATAAAATAAAATTTAGAAATGAATTTTCTAAATGAATTTTCTAAATGAACTCGAAAAGTACTAGTGCAACAATATTGCAAGAAGGAACAAATTAAAAAAAATTTAAATTACCCAACATTGTTATATTATAAAAGCACCATTAAACTGAAAAATAAATCTATGGTGTAAATTAATGAATAAAATTTTTACAATTTTTAATAGCCGAACCGTGAGGAAATTGACCCAGAGCATCCATCCAACATAAATGGAGATTGGATGACACCAAAGTCTACAGCAATAAGACGTATTATAATTAAGCATATTAAAATGAAACAAAAAAATGACAAATAATGGATTTGTGAGTCGAACTACTAATTTATGTAAAAACAACCAAATAATATTCATAAGGAAAATCGCCAAAACATTGACGAAACAAACGACTCCGGTCAACCCGGACTGATGACAGCCGCATTTTTCAACGTTGTGTGTGTGCCGACTCAACAAATATTGATAATAAAAATTGGGTTTTGTATCAGTTAATATTTACAAAATGATTTTAAATATATATAAACGGATTATTAGTTTACTTTAATACATATAAACGTCTCTTGATTACTGCAGATAAATTTTAAATTTTATAAATATTTTAAATGCAATTTAGCCGCTTAAAGGAATGTAATATTCTCATTATTACGATTTGAGCACTAATTATAGAATAATTATTAAAACCTTTAATATAATGCTTTTTATAATAAAAGAAACGACGAAATGACTGACGAATTATAAAATGAAATAAAACTCAAAATAATAATAAAATGCCATCTAAAAAATTAATGGTAGCAAACAAAACCAGATCACACCACTTGCGCATTTAAGCTGGGCACATTTGCAATAAACTTGTATAATGTATGGACAAAATCAAATCTAAAATAAAACCCTAATAAAAAATAAAGATTTTTTCAAAAATAATTATGCTATTATTATTATTTAATTACAAAACTTTTGATTACAATCATGTGTTGCTCATTTATTATGACACGCACATCTCATCAAGAAAAATTAAAATAAAAAGATCAAAATTTGCATTTAAAAAAATTTTGAACGACAAATTTACAATTACACCCCCTATTAAAAGTTAATTATTTGATATTTATAAAGGCGGCAAATTTATTTGAAGATAAAAGTAAAAATTAATTAAAATATTGAAACGCAAATTAACAAACAAAAATTTAATCTTGAGCGTTGAATATTTATTTTTATGCGTGGTTTTTAAATGAAGTTTGCAAAATTTTAATTCAATCAATGGACAAGTCGACGAATTGTCAGCATATATCTGAATTTTTCTCACATGAACAAAGGCAGCCTATAATGAATGCTAAAGCATTCAAAATCTATGTAACTAGAGTAGTTCACGGTCGGTTAACCGAACAGAAACCGAAAACCGGCTTTTCTGGCACAAAAATCGAAACCGAAAAACGGGGGTCGTAAAACCGGCCTAACTGAAATTTCTCTCGGAAAAATATCACCATTAGGGGTGCTTAACCACCCGGATCCAACCCATGGATACCGGGTATCTCGGATCCTGGACACCCGATACCGGTCCCGGCTAATCTGCCAAAAACACCCGGATACCGGTTCGGTTCCAGTTCCGGAACCCGTTCTTATCCTACTCTAGTTACAAGCCTATGAGTAGTAGGACTTATGAAACTTTTATAATTTATTATATCAATTTTCGGATATGCAAAGCTTAGCCGGAATTATTTGAATCGAACTCCAAAATATATGAAAGGACAAGCTGATGTATTAAAGTATAACAAGTATATATCAATATGAAGATGTTAGAAATAAAACTTCATTGCAAATAATTTATATTTAAATATTAATTTATGTTTGATTTTGTTAAGAAATATTTATTGTTTTTATTTCCGTACAAATTATGCATCGCCCCGTATGTGCACAGCCTCAATGCTTAAGAAAACAAAAAGCATAAATAAATAAAGAATCGTTATTACACTCCATGTGGCTGAATCGGCACACCAGGCACCTCCGAAGGCTGTATGGCTTGTCCCGCAAAGTCCAGTGGCATTACCTTAAATTAATTTAGGCACTAATTTTTTTTTGCTTGTATTTCATTAGAACAGATTTATTTAGTTTTTGTTTACATTTTAAGATTTTATAGCTTTATAGCTTAAGATGACTTCTTTATTTTATATATATTATTTATTCGATTTCAATTTTTTTTTTGTATTAAGTTTTAATAGTTTAACTCTTTATTATTTTTTGTGGCTTGTTTATACTCATTAATTCAACGCAATAGTGCTTGATGTAAAGATTAATAAACCCTTTTTATCGTTTTTAGTTATGCATTAATTTTTTCAAATTTCATGTTTAAAAATTTAAGTGTATTTTTAATCTTCTCTTTTTCCTCACTCTCTTGAAGCAGCTTATCAATTCGATCGTTTTCGTAAATAAATCTTCTGTTTTGTTAGGAGTGCATTTTTTTTTATTGCAACTATTTTTTAAATTGCGAATTTGTTTTTTTGTAAATAGCCTTAACGTGGTATTTGTTAATATAAGGTTTGGCTTTTTTTTACTCAAATAAATTTTAAGCTTCCCACCCGATGAAGACGAATGCTTCGTTGCGCCGGTTTTTTCCTCCAGGTTCTTGCTTGGTTCGTTTTTTTTTACCTTCGTTGATCACTCACAATTTTATACTTTTTTTAAATACCAAAGATATCATTATGTATTAAATTATTTTACAAATTTTAAAATATACAAGATTCTTTAGTTACAGATTAGAAATTATACTACTTTTATTTGCTTAATGCCATTTTTAAAAATAAATAGGACACATAATTGAATTTTTAAAATGGTATTTACATTTAAATAATGCATTTTATTGGCGTATTTAATCAAAGCACCTGTTTTCTAGTCTCCGGCGTAGCTGACTCTGGTGGCAATGATGTACATAGTATACTTATTTGTATTTGAATTGACAGAAATTTAATTTTTTTATTTTTTAGTTGTTATTTTCATTACATAAATTTGTTAATTTTAGTTAAAACATCTTTCAAATTTTTTCTCTTTGCGTTGTTTTTCTTCAAACGATAAAATTATTGTGTTTGAAAGACATCACCACTCGTCGATTTTTAAGGGCTTAGTCTTAAAATGATTGGACAATTGACATTAACGAAGTTTGAATTCGAACTTTATATGTTTGTTTGAAGAAGGGAGTCTTTGTTTTGATCATTCAATTTTTATTCAACCGTTGTTGCTTTTATTTTTAAGTAGATAGTTGAAATTTTTTTTAATTCAAAAAATTTATTGATTGCAAGGAATACGCAACTTGTTTTATTTTTCGATTAAAAAACAACCAAAATAAACGACGTTGAAACCAACATATTTAGTTAATAAAACCATCAAAAACGCAACTCATAAAAAATACAAAAATAAAATGCCAAACTCAATGTAGAGGAGTCAAAAAAGCGCACGGAAGAAGTGCGCCCAAAAAAGGAAAAAATTTAAAAGATTTTTTATTTGAATTCATAAAAAACGTCTGGAGAAATATTTATTAATAAATAGGGCTAGGATCGATATGCTCCAAAAATGGCCAAATATGCGCATATATATGCTCCAAAAAAGGCCAAAATATGCACCAAAATATGCCAAAAATGCCGAAATATGCACCAAAAATGCCGAAATATGCACCGAGAAATGGCATTTTAAGGGCTCTAATTTGCTTAATACTTAATTTTTCTTCTTTTAGCGTTTAATTAAGTAGATTTAAAGCCTTTTCGCATATTATTTTAGTATTTTTGGAAAGTTGAAAAATTCAAAAAAATTCCGGTAGTTTTAACTGTCAGTCCAATTCATCGCCATACTGGCCATCTCCGCGCCAGCCACTGGAGCGTTGCGCCATTTCAGCGCCGATATTTTCCCCAATATTTTTATGCAAATGTTCAATTCTTTCAAGCCTTTTTTTCGAAATGACTAAAAGTCCATAGTTAAAGATGAATTATTTTTCAAAAACAGCAAAAAATCAATGATTTTGGGTGTATTTTTTCAAATTTTTTGTCAAAAAATGCCAAAATATGCTCGAAATATGCAAAATATGCCAAAATATGCAAAATATGTAAAAAATATGCAGGAACCCCAAAATATGCAAAATATGTTTTTTTAAACTTGACCAAAAAAGCTCAAACCAACGCGAAAAGGCTATTTTTAAGCCGTATTCCTCAGAACATATAAGCATACAAAATATGCAAAAAACATATAATCCGAGCCCTATTAATAAACTTTGTTTGTTAAATAAGAAAAATATGGATAATTTAATCTTTTCAAAATACAAATTAAAAAATAAGCATGTAAAAGAAACCTCTATTTAAATAATATCAAAATATTGTTGATGTTTCAAAAAATTTTTTCGAGCTTTGCATTTGCGTACTGCGATTTGCTTGATGGCTATATTCCCTCGCCTTTTGCTCGTATTTTGTCAAATGTTTGCCGAGATTATTTTATATTAGACATTATTAACAAAATTTTAATTAATGAGTATAAAAAACAATTTATTTTTGAAATTTTATTTAATTGAATTAAAATGAGAAAAATATAATTATTCGTAATTAATAGAAAATAAATAATAATAAATTTATTCGTTAATATATATTATATAGGAAACTAATGAATTATTAACAAAAAGCACGGCGTTTCAGTATTTAGTTGATTTTTTAATGAGTTCAAATCATTGTATTAAATCATTAGAGCGTTTAAAATAACGGTTTTCAGTGAGTTTAGAACATAAAAAACTCACGTGCAGATCAAAAGTATGAATTCTTAGTTAGCGCATAAATTCTTAATTTATTTTATATTACGCATTAGTTTGCTTTTTTATTATTTTATTTATTGTTTAAAAATTTTTCTTTAACATTCGTAGTTAGATTTGGGTTTATAGAGAATTTTTTTTGAACAAATTTTTTTCTTATTATACAAAACAATTGTATTTAATTGTTTAACATTTTTATTATGTAAACATAGATATCCGCATATTTATATATGACATCATTTGGTCAATATTAGCTTTTTAGGATTTTAAATTTTTGTTTTTTCGCCAAGCCCATATTTAGTCTATAATTTTCTACTTTTACACATTGCTGAAAACTTTGTAAATTGCTAAAAAAAAGCTTAAATAAAAAGAGTATTTTATATTGGACATATTAACAAAGCAATTAATTTTTGAAATTTTATTTATTATTAAAGTAACCAAAAGATTTTAACTATTTAAAACTTATTCTTTTCAGGGGGTGATTTTGGTTAATTTATGATAAAACATTATTTTATTAATATTCTCTATTCATTGAGAAGCCTAGATATATAACTTTACATGCCATCTTTTAGTTTAAATTATAAAACTCGACTGCCTTATTATTTTACTTTTTCCTTTACTTTTTATTCTATCGTTGATTGATATTCTTTTATTAAATAATTATTTTACGTTCATTTTTTCGAGTTAAATTCTTAATTGATTTTAAAGGTTTTTAAATTAGGTTGCTTTTACCTTTTTTCAAATATTTTAAAACAATTTATGATTTATTTTATAATGGGTCCTAGATCTTTTCTTTTTGGATTTTTCGCCTACGATAAAATTTCATTTTACATATATGTAGTATTGAAATCAATTTTGTAATGTTATTTTTTAATTTTGTGGTTTCTTTATATAAGTGATTGCTTTGACTTTAAAGTTATGCAACCAATTCATCTTTAAAAATATTTACTTAATATGTTTTTATCAAAAAATTTTTTTTATTAATGCTAGCATGAAGTTAAAAAAATTTTATAAAAAAATTTAAAAAAGTTTAATTTAAACTTCTATCAATGCATAATTACAACACCCGGAAATAAGTAGCCGCGATAACAATACTTGTTTTTATAAATTCAAAAGCAAAAAACACCAAATTTAAATAATTTTTAAATAATTTTAAACTTTATAATTACAAAATAAAAATTATAAAAGCTATGGTATTTAATTTCTTTATGATGTTAAAAACTAAAACTAGATCTGTAAATCGAAGAACATATGGGTTAAATAAGAATAATAATATATTTTGATTAATAAAACTAAGATAAAAGATTAGAAGATATCAAAAAGAAATAGTTTTTTTATAAAATAAATTTCTTATAATATTGAGGATTTACTACAACGCCAAATCTACATATTAAAGAAATGAGAATGTTAATAAATGAACCCCCAATGCACAATTGTGATCTTGTATTAATGAGTGTGTATAGATGCAAACAACACGGCATATTATTTCGACCGAAAGAATTTGCGATCATGTGAAGCTTTTGCTGAACTCTTATTCCATTTTTCCACGTAAAAGAATTCGGCGCCCATACAACCCATAATTGTTCAACGCGGTGGATTAAACATAGCGCTTCTTTAAATGCAATAATAGGTATTGCACTAAAAATATATAAAATATATATTCACTCGCAAATTAATCAATTTGTCAGTTGTTTTATTATGTGAAAAAAACCAAAATAAAATAACATAAATCGACTCTGCAAATGTTATTTTAAATTTTTACTTAATATAAAAATTTTAAATCCTTATAGTTTAATAAATTTTGAAACCAAATTTTAAAAAATATGGAGTTGCCCACTATGTAAGCAGTTAGTGTCATATTAAAGCATCTGTGGTAAAAAACAATTACAAACAAAAAAATCTAAAAATGATATAATGAAACTTTAATAAATGCAAAAAAAATCATTTGAATTATAGAAAAAAATAATAAAAAGCAAAAACCTTGTATAAGAAGAATACATTAGCTAATTGTCAATTTTTTGTATTGTAAGAAACAGAGATTTATTATTTTTGACAAAGATTAAATATATGTATTTTAATGATGAAATAAAATAGCATATAAAACTATCATCGAAAAGACAGAATAAAAAACCCACAAACAGCATTAATCAGAAATATAAATAAATTTACAAAACAAGAATGTCAGCGCATCGCACATACAGAAATATATTAAAATTAAAAGTCAAAGTTTAATTTAAACAATAATAATTGGTAAAAGTAAATAATAATTTCCTTAAAAATAAATTTTTATACTATTAATTCACTTTAAAAAAATATGTAACTTAATTTAAAACAAATTGAAAACAGTTGAACAACCCTCGACGAAAATAGAAGAATCGGGAAATCGACAATTGAATATAAAAATTCAATTAATTAAAGTGCAAAGAGTAAATAATATTAATACAAAATTAACGTATAAATGAAAACAAAATTTTTATTCAAAAAATGCAAAAATTGTTCTTTTATAAAATTGTTTAAAGTTTTCAAGAGTATGAAGCAAAAAATAACAACGCCCCTAATTACTAATGCGCATAAAACAAATGACACAAAAATTTAATCTGAAATAAATGCATAATAATATTCAAGAACGATATAATACTATAAATGTTCAAATGTTCAAATGTTAAGTTTTATTGTTATTATTTCAAAGAAATGATTATTCAGAAATCAATTGTGATTAAATATGCCGGAGTTTTTGAATTAAATGCTTTCAAAAATGAAATCTATAAATATTAAAAATGTTAGATAATAAATAACTAATTTGTATAATTGAAAAAATGTTTTTATATTTATTTATTGTAAAGTATAGCTAGCATCAATTTATAACAATTTGAAAATACAGGAAAATGTTATTTGAGTGCATTAAACATAAAAATTACAAAAAGGACTAATTCGATAACTATTAAAAAAAGTTAAATGCCAGCGACGCTGACTAAATTGTTTCTTAATAACACTTAGAGATAAAATAGGAAAAAGGAAAAAAATATATAACAGCAATTCTGCATTTTTTTATCGACTTTTGTTTATTTGGCCAAATTAATTAAATTGTAAAAAGGTAAAAGCAACCTAATTTAACCTTTAAAATCAATTAAGAATTTAACTCGAAAAAATAAACGTAAAATAATTATTTAATAAAAGAATACCAATCAACGATAGAATAAAAAGTAAAGGAAAAATTGGCCGATCTAAGAATTCAGGTTATTATTCCTCCAACACCAATGATTTATTTCTTTTTTAAGAATCTGTCGTCCCAGTTCTTTTGAGTGTTTTTGAGCACCTAAATTTGCAAATCGACAACTCAGCAACGTTAGGGAATATTTTAGGCGGCGTTCTTCTTCATCACCAAACAATTGTCCGGATCGCTGGAACAATATTAAAAACAAAAAAAAAGCTTTTAGATTCAATTTGTATTTATTTTTAAAAATCGTATTGCGAGGCAACATTATTCGGATTATTTTGTGTTATTTTATTTTATTGAAATTATCATTATGATTCTGTACATTTTTAGATTGCGGCTTGGAAGGAATTTCAAAGCTCTTTTTAAGGCGCAATTTATTTGCACTAAGTTGAAAATTATTCAACTACTTATAGGAAGCATGAATGATACTTTATTTTTTTGAATTTGATGATCTTATCATTTTGTAATAATATTGAATTTGTTTTATAATTGCTCCGGCTAATAATTATCCTCATCACTTATTTTGGGTTTTTTAGAATAAAGCCGTAGTGGTTTGCTCACTGCGACAGACAAGATATTTAGCTGGCCAAATTCCGCGACTAGGTCGTCGAAGAATGCAATAGCTTGAGTTTTTTATTCCTAATAAATGATTTTTAATTTGTCAGATAAGTGATACGATCTTTTTCCATTTTTAATAAAATAAAATTCTATCTGTTGTTCTGTGATCTGAAATAATGAGATTAACTTTTATTTTTATAAAATTTATGATGATTTTTTTTATTGCACGAACTCCTACTTCAATTCACATTTTTTTCGGTACTTTTCGGTACCGGTACTTTTTCGGTACTTTACCAAAAAGTACCGACCAAACCTTCTGGCCGGTCTCTAGTATATACCACCTATTTTATGGGTTATTTTTGTAACATTTTAAACGATTGGCTTTATTTTGCAAATTAAATTTGAATTTAATAAATATTAAGAAGATTATAAATATTAACCAAATAAAAACTATCGTAATAGTTTTTTTATTTAAGTTGAAAAAAAAATGTTTTTTAAATTTAAATAAAATAGTAGTTGATTGACACTGGTTTACTATTACGCGGTAAAGTGTTGATCAGTAAGGCAGCTAGGGATCAACAAGCCGTAAATTATATAAGTTATTGATACTAAGAGCTTCGTTTAGACGAAGCTCCCGAGTATCTAAGAGACCTACACGATAATCCGAGATTTCTCGAACACTATGCTGAGATTTGGAGAAGTGCACCGTTTTGTTCATAAGATCGATGTCAGCCAACGGGGCAGTCTTTTGCGTTGGGTTCTTGTGAAGTTTTGCGACTTTCTCGCTTAAACGCGCGATTTTTTAAATTTAATTTAGTTTAATAAACAAAGCAACTGATAAAATTCGTTCTGGTCCAATATTTGTTATCAATATGTTCAAAAATTTTCAAATGTCTTTTTTTAGGATTCCGAAAGAATTTTGTTACTGTACTGTCTTCGCACGCCCGGTGCTAGTCATTGTTTGTCAGAGAATATTTTTTCTTTTTTGTTCCATAATAAAACTTGCTTTAGTAACGAATAAATCAAATTTTTAAGACGTTTATTATATGAATACTTAAAAATTTTTACTGCTATTATTTTTTATTTTTATTAAAAAAAAAGTCTTCATCATTATTTCATAATATGCTGATGACATAACAATCGTTAGCACAACTTTTAATTTATTTACGACCATTCTGAAGGAAATCAATTATTAAAAGTCCGCACTTTTACCTGCAGTCGCAGTCATCTGCCCCGATTAGTCTTACGATTGATTGAGTACATCACAAGCCTCATTTTCTTAAAATTATTTTTAAATAATATAAAATTCAAATTAAATTGCTTCAACCTATACAATAAAATCAAAAATCATGGATCCGATTCCAAACTGATAAAAGCTGAAGCTAAAAATAATATTTCAAATTAAAATGAAAGCTATATGAATTTGATATTGTTATTAAAATTTAAAATAAATTATGAATAAATTATGTCCTGCCTTTTTTATAAGAAAATATTGAATAAAAACAAGGTTTAATAATTGTGGCTATATATTTTATAATAACATAACTATATTTTAAGAATCAAGGCATCCAAATTCTAAAGGATCGCATAAAAATCAATTAAATATTTTGATCGCAAAGTTAAAAACATTCAAATGTTTTTTGGAAAGAAAATTTTAAACTTTGATTAAAAACCAATTCAAATATGCTATTCGTCACCTATATGGATCGCGATGAGAGCAAAATGGAAGCCGTATCAGGCACTTGGATGCTTGAAACTCTTCTAAATGGTTTTGGAGTTAGTATAATCGGCGTGGGAGAAGTGATCCTGCTAATCAAAATTCAAAAAAAATTCATTTGAGAAATAAAGCTTAAATAAAATAGCCAATTCTTTATTGAACGAATTTAACAAAAGAGAATAAATCATAATGAAAAAATTGCGTCGTCGATAAAAACTATTTCTAATTTCAGCTTTTAATTGAATGATAAATTGCATTAAATATCAAACAATTATAATCAAAAAAAAAACACCGCCCCAAATAAATAAATAAATATTAAAACTAAGTTGACTCAAAATAAGATCAACTATGCATTGTTACATTGGATTTGAATGCCAAGAATGTAATGAAACCAATTGTTGCACCTTAGATAATTATTAATTTTGTTTTTTCTATATAATCGTAAAAAAATCCTAAACGATTTGGTGCATGTTATGGTCGTGGATTTTTCGAACAAAATTCGTATTTAAACAAAAGTTAAAAATGATTTTTCTAATTCATAACTTATTATTTTTTACTTTCAAAACAGAATTAATTAAACTGAAGGAATGAAACAGAAATTAAACTAATTAATAAAATTCGGAATGAGCATATATTTACAAATAATTCAACTTTATTTAAATATTAACGCCAATAAATTAAAAAATATATAAAACATTAAATAGTTAATACTTCACTCAAAAAATATGGGCTAATATAAAGAGTAGCTATTTCGTACTTTGCCAAAATTGTGTTAGATGAGCAGCTGGCTCAACAAATGAAATCGGCAACTACTTTTCGCATCATTGCACCACTCAAAAACGATCAGGAAGTCGACGACATTAAAGAGAGATGCAATTATATTAAAGTTCCTGAAATGATTAAATAAACAAAATAATTAATTTTTTAAGAAACTAAAACGTTATAATCTAAAAAAGTAAAAAATTTAATAAATAAATATTGGAAATGCTTATATTGTTGCTTTAATTTCAAGACGACCGGGAATATAATTTTTTTAATTATTATTATTATTCAATTAGTTAATTGATATTTTTTTGTAAAATATTGAATTTTTTTATTGTATTAATAAGAAGTAAATTCTCAAGTTTCTGATATATTCATACAAATTTGTTTAAAGTTTTATTTAAGCAGCCGTTGAGCTTTAAGACCTGTTAATTGTTCTTTCTAATAGTTTTTTAATTAACTTTAATACATTAATATGTTTATGTATTTTGGTTAATCAAATAATTAGTTTCTAACGGACTATTTGGGGTTTTATCAAAAAATGATAATATTGTCTGGCATACTTAATATATACATATATTTTTAAGGTTTTATTTTGAAAATTAAAGTTACTGAAGTATGTAAAGCTCGTAACGCGACAACTCATTTTGGTAATGTTTAAATTTTATATTTTATTTTTGCAGAACTTATTTTTATTATTCTATACATGTTTCTTTCTTTTTCGTTTCATTCAAATAATTTCTCATAAATATTGTTGAATTGTTATTTATTTTTTTAAACTTGTGATAAAGAACATGACAAAGTGTAAATAAACAAATAAAAGAAATTAAAATTAAAGTCACTCAAATATTAGAAATATTTTAACTTTGACAAATAAATAATTTCTGATAAAATGTAAGCACCAGATTAAATATAAATACTTTTCTATAAGTAATATACATTCAAATGAAGGCATCGAGCATTTTATTTTAAAAAAATAAAATATCTAACTAAAAAATATTTTTAATTAATTAATATATTTATAATTTAAGTTATAAATGTGAAATTTCAGTTAAAAATTTAAAAAAATTATTTTTTTAAATCGGATAACATACTAAAAAGAGAAAGAGATTATTGCATTTTTTGCAACAATAGATAAATAACAATTTCGTTAATTAAATAATTTATACAAATTTAATTTAGTTCTTTTTAAATAAATTAACAAAACAAATAACAATAAAATGCAAAATAAGAAAATATGGTTAAATTTAAAAATGCCTCATAGGAATATTAAGCACACTTGACACAAGTTATGATAAAATGCCAGCCCTACTTGAGATGAATACAAATTGTTGCTTTTTTTAATTTAGCGTATTAGAATTTGTAGCTTATTATTAATTGTGTGTTATTTAAATACATATGTGCCGAATATTGTAGAAAATAAATATTTAAATATGCAGAAGATTGTTATTTCTTTAAATTATGTTTTTCGTATTTAAATTCACCTTAAATTAAATTTTCAAGATTAGTTAACTAATCAAATACTTAGGTCGAATCTTGCCTGTTTTTCGAAGTTTGGTTGATTTAAAATTAATCCGTTTTACATATGCTCCAATCTTTTTAATATAGTGTAAATTAATAACAATGTAAATTTATAATTTTTTTTATTTACTTAGTCCAAATAAATGCATAAATGAGACGTAACGTTTCTGTCACTCATGTTCTGCAGGCTTTGGATTTTATATTTTCAGATTTTATAACTAAGTTATACATTAAATTATTTTGTTGTTGAATTTTTTGAAAGTCAGCCTCATAGCGGAATATATTTTTTTGAGGATTGAAAATATTACTCGCTTCCCTATCTTTTCGGCTCGCTGGCCATTATTTATCATCATTTGGCCGGATAAGATTATGGCTGTGTAAAATTAAAATTAGTTAAAAACCAATATTTATTTTACTTAACTTACTAATAAAAATTTGTATAAAAAATGTTGCTATTCAACTGACGCCATAACCAAGAGCAACCATCCAAAAAAATTATTGAAAAAACAGCCCACCGAACCAAAATATTTTAAGTCTAATTGCCCCCGTTTCCTGATGCCAATGGAAGGTCAGCACGTCTTTTGATGTTCTTTTTGTTAAATAAAAAAACTTATAATAATTAAAACATAAATATGGCGAATAAATAATTACAGGCTTCCTGAAGATAATAATTTACCAATATAAATGTTCTATACAATTTTTATACAATTGTATAAAAATAAACTTATAGCAAATTTATAAATGATTGACGGTACAAACAAAACAACTTTTAATCCATTGCCTTTGGACTGGAGCTTCAGGCGAATTTAGTGTGACAGAACGATCTGTCACGCCCGGAAATGCATATATCACTGGTAAGGTCAGACAGGTGGATAATTGCCACATGTTTTTTTAAACAATACATAGAAGTAATTTAAAAATAACCAAATTCTTAGGTAAAAATAACTAAAAAAATTAAAGATTTTATATAAACTGCTAATTTTATAATTTCAAATACGAATAAAATGTTTATATTTTCAAACAATGACATTTTTTTAAAGTATAATTGTTACATTTAAAGAATATAAATTTTAACCAAATAACCAATATTGACTTCGGGGTGCCCAAAAAACCAAAACAAGTGCTGGAAAACTAAAAGATTCCCCCCTTATGTTATTAATACCAACACAAAACAATCGATTAAACAAATATCTGATGCAAATTGTTAAATGATGTTAATAAAAATACATTTAAAACTTATGAACTAAAATATTAAATAGTTGAACTAAATTTAATGATAAACACATTAAAAAAATAATACAAAGCAAAATCTAGAATCATATAGATTAAAAAAGAATGTAAATATGGTACAATAATTTCCCGATATCAATTGTTAAACCTAAATTGCTAAAAAATTTATACCCGCGGGAGGAAAAATGATAAATTATCTACTATAAGGTATTAAAGCCAAAGCTTCCTACTAATAACGCTTTTGGAAAACTCGTTGAACAAACGCGTTGGGCCTTAAAAATTGTGTCTAAATGATATAGAATCAACATTTTATTTATTTTCATATGTAATTTAATACAATAAAAGAAAATGCCTTTTATTATTCTTATATTTTTGTATGATTTCAACGTGCATTCAGTCAATATTAATTAACACAGTAAGCGAACGCTATTGTTTTATTTTAATATAATAAAAATTTGAATATAATTTTTTTATCCCTTGCATTTTAAATTTTTTTTAATTTTATAATTTTCTAAATACTCTTTTAAGTTTGCGTGCCGGTTGGGTAAACATCTTTTGTTTTAACCTATACATTATCAATACTTAGGATTATAGTAGTCTTATTATTTTATTTTATTTTTTTTTGTAAATTTTTAGATTTATGGCTTATTGCCGTAAAAACTTTTTGATTAAAATAATCAATCAAAACTTAATTAAAAAGACCGATACATCGGTCACGTTTGAGACTTGAAAAATATTATGTTTACAAAAAAATAACAATTATGAAATTAACCGACTCTTTTTAAAATCAGCAAAAAAATATTTGAAATTTGATTGAAAAAATTTCCTTCAATTTAATGGGTACGATGAATAAAATATTATAATAAATTTATTAAATGAACAAGAGCTAAATACTAGTTATGCGCGCGCGATCTGTACCGCCGGCCACTTAGTATACATCTCTGTGTCAAAAATTAAAAAAGTAAAAAAAAACAAAAATTCCTAATTTTTCTGTCAATTAAAAATTTTACATTCAAATTAAGCATAATTTTAAAATTAACAAAAAAATAACCAAAACCCTGCTAATCTGGGAGTGGGGCAAGCTGCCACGGTGACAAAAAGTTTTGTGTTGAACTAACCACTAATCAAAACATAATTCTGATCAACTCAATTGCTAAATTCATATATATTCAAATTTGGTAAAAAATAAATTTCAATTTAAAATGTTTGCGTATAATGTAAATATTATTAAAATTTGAAATAAAAAGAAAAAAAGCATAAATTAAGGGAATAACTCTGCCAACACGTTTTTAAACAGCAATATTTATTGTATTATTTATTATATGCTTTATAGAAGAACTTAAAAGTACTGAAAATTCAAAACTCTAAAGAACAAATACGTATGAAAAGACAAAAAGTTAAAAAAAGCCTAAACGGCAAAGAGCCGAAAGAAAGAAGGCGTTCGGGAATTTGTAATAAATAAAATTTAATTAGATGGGCGTGCTTTACGACATATCTTTAACAGGATTGTGCATTTTAAAATATTCATAAATTTGATAACATTACTTTAAAAATGTTAATCCAATAAAATTTTAAAAAACAAAAGTTTAAGAATTATATTTGGTTTTTCATAATGACTGCTTTTATCTAAAAGATTATTTCGTAATTCTTTGTTTATATCCTTATCTATATGCGGTTTTTATTTTTTATTTACTTGTTCCAAATTATGATTTTACATGCCTTTTAATGCAAACTTTTAAATTTATAATTTCTTAATACTTTTCCAAAATTTTCTTTAATTTCGTTTTTTATGTTCTCCAAATCTGCAAAATATTTTTGTAAACACTTTTATATTTATATATAATCGAAAAATAATGACAAATATAAATACAAATTAAATAAGATAAATAAAATATTAACAGAAATACAATTTTTAATTTAAATAACATTGATAAATTGAAAAATTTCTATAAAATTAGAGAACACATTTGACAAACAAACTAATAAAGGATATTTTTAAATTATAAAGCATTGAAAAATAAATAAGATAAAATAAGAAAAATTGAACAAGAAGTGTCATTTATAGTAATTAAATAAAAAAAGTTTTGTAATTCATCTCGTTAAGATTATTTAGTGCATGTAGTCTGCGTAATGCATATATATATATGTCTATTTATTTCATATGTAACATTGATTTTTATAGACTTAATTTTATACAAATATTGATTCTATTGGCATCAGCTGTGGAGAACAAAAGTTCGGGGCTTCAACATTTTTCACTAGTTGGAAGGGGCAATCTACACCTATAAGTGCTTTCTGAACGGCAGGGTCCATTTTGTAAGGTTACCTTAATTGTAACTTTAATGGAATCAGGCGCCCGGAATCTTTTACGTATTAATTTGTAGTAATATTTGACTTTTGGGGTTTTTTTTTGCGCTTTAATTTGTGAAGAATACTTATTAGTTTTTTATAGCTAATATTTAAAGCAGGCTTTTCGCTACGCTTTGAAATTAGCAAAAAATAGTTTAAGATGTTTGAATTATAAAAGATTTATTACTTTTTGCTTACTTGTTCATTTTTTCCATTTTTTTATAAAACATTAATAATATCATTTATAATGTTTTTTCTTCTACTGTTGTCGTTCAAACGAATCCACCCTAAAATCACCATTTTGTTGCTTTAATTTTTAACAAAAAAATTTAAGGTTTAAGGATATATTTTTAAATTGATTGAGTCTTGTACGAAGGGTTGTTTTTCCATGAGTCCCGGGTTTTAATTTATTTTTAATCTAAATTCAAATTTGTTAATTGATACCATGAATTAGTTTACTTTTAATAAACTGATTTATCTTTTTGATTTAGCCTCTTGGTTTTTTTGTATCTCGTGCATTTTGTATTTTCATTATTTTGTCGTAATCATATTAGATTTAAATTAGTTTATATATTGTTCTGAATAATTCAAATTTCTGTCATAATCATTGCTTGCTTATAAGGATTGCAGTGTTTTCAAAACATTTTTGTGTAAATTTTGTATATTCCTTCATCTAGTCTTTGAATCTATTTAATCAAATCAAAAATGGAGTGGAATTCACAAATTTCATCATTTTTCATTTAATAAAGAAAGTGAATGATGTCGTCGCATTTTCTGCTTTTTACCGACAACAAAAAATATTCTAATTATAATCGAATAAAAAATAGCGAAGAAATAGTGGTAACGAAAACTACCAAAATTCAAATAAATGGCATTGCGTCGCTAATTTTGCATAAAAAACACAAGATATTAAACAAAAATATCATTTGCCAATAATGCCGATCAAACTGAATTGTTAAATAAACTATAAACTTAAATAAATATTATCAACGCCTGACCTGAAAGCGGCAGCCTTAAAATTACATGTATTACAGCGTGTAACAAAATGTTACTAAAACAGATAAATTGTTTTGCTTTAAAGAAACTTCGGCTATCATTTTGCAGACCCCTGGCATATCTCGTATCGAAAAGCAATCGGGTAGGTGGAAACCTCCATTCCCCAGTAATATATTCCCGTTTTAAGTTATAATTTTAATAATGAAATGCTTATTTTATGATTTTTTAATTAATCCACAACTGATTTTCAAATTTGGATAATAAACAAATCTTTAAGACATTTAATTTAATCATTATGCTGTGGGAATGTCAATACAGGAATTTTTAGCTGACATTTGTGATTTTAATGCATTAAATAATCTAATATCTCAATTTATGGTTTATTGGCGAAAGCGCTTGCAGTGTCCACTCATATCTGCGGTACGGATGAAAAAACGTTATTCCGGCGTATTCATTTTGTTCAAAATATTAAACATTGATTGATTTATTATGAAATCTTTTGTATCGCATAATTTAATTTTAATATAACAGTGATAAATAAAGCGAACAAATAATATAAATAATATTTAATTAATTTATAAATATAATGAGGTTGAGGCATGCGTGGGGGTTATGAATAATGATTTTTTAATTTGTATGCGTTTATAAATATGTTTTATTTCAAAAGAAAAAAATTTAAATTAAATTTTAAAAAGTGTCCCTGAACAGATAAATCTGAAAAGACTTTGAAGACAAGTAAATGTGGCATTTGCCCCAAACACCATGGTTGAAATGAAAAGCGACTACATTTTCCGGGAGCAAAATAATGTATGTATGCTAGGCATAAACAAAATGCAAAAAGTAATTATAACTCAATATTAAACAACAAAAAAACAATTTAACAAAAAGCTACAACAATCATCTGAGGATGCAAACTAAAAATATGCATTTTAAGTACGTTGTTGCTGCGGGAATCTTCATCTGACTTATCCGAGACTAGCGGTATCGGCGACGTTGGTATCGCAACATATTACTTCGCAGAGCGTGGAACGAATAGGTTGCGTCGTTTTTAAAAAAGAAAATTTCTTTTGTTTTTATGTTATATCAAGCATTATTTTGTAAAAGATTCACCTTTTTAGTAGCGTTTCAAAATTTTATATTTGATGTTAAGCAATTAAAAAACTTACGCATGAACAGTTGGCAACTACAGTTGGCTGGAGTACTGAATTGTAAGCAAAGAATTATATTTAAATAAAATACAATTTCCTTTAATTTATAAAATTCATTGTTATAAATTGCTGTTTCATCGGATAAACGGTGTAATTTTTGAGAATTAAAATGAGTTTGTTTGTTAGTTGCCAACGGCCTAAACCCTAAATTTATAAAACTCCTAAATAAAGAATTAACGAAAAGTATTCAGAAATAACTTCTCTTGTAAACTATTCTTTAGCTTTAACAAAATTTTATTTTTTTAACACCAACGAGCAACGAAAAAAAAACAATATTTCAATATATAAACAAGAAAATTAATCGCAAAACTTTTTTTCAAAATAGTTGAAAATATTTTTATTAAAAAACAATCAAATTTCCAAATTGAATACCTGCAAACTTCTCAACTTTAAATCCAAATCAGTCTATTAAATATTTTTGTATTGAAATAAATAATTATTTTCAAAAACAGAGATCGGCCTAAATAAAAAATTAAATTACAAAAATTCATAAAATCAGACGTAATAAATGGTACTGCGTCTATTATTATGCATATGAAAAATAAAGAAATATTAGCAATTAAATAAAAATAAATAAATTATAACTTATTTTAAATTTATCAAATTAATAATGGAGCGTTTAAGCAACCACGTCATGACAAGATCTCATCATGACCGTTGGCACTGCTTCATGGGTCAGTAGAGAATGGGATGGACATAAAACGCTATACGATACGCAACGTTTTAGCTGCCAATGCCTTACACGTGGGAGCAAAAGTAGTCGTTGAAACATGTGCATACCATACATGGGTATTTTTAGTAAAACAATTTGCATTTGTTAGCAAAACGACTCAGTTTAATCGATAAATAAAATATTATAAAAAATTAATATTAAATAATGCTTATTTAAAATTGAATTACAACTCAAGATAAAACTTCAGAAAACAAACATATTTCAATAATATACCGAAATTATATCAAATATTCTTGAACAGCTATTTTCTTTTTATATTTAATAGAATAATTTATTTATTTATTGTATGTTGAACGAATTGAGCATGTCATTAATTTATTTATTTTTATAAAATTATTTATGCAAATGATATGTTTGAGTTAATAATGAATAAAAATAGGGGTTGAAAATCGATGTACATATCTAAAAATAATGTAATTAATAAAGCTCGGGAACAACTCAACATGTCAGATATCGTTTATTTAATTTCTGTGCTTTGATGATGGCTTGATGAGATAAACTTAGTTGCATTGAATTGCTTTAATATTTTAGCTTAAGTTTAATGTAATTTGTTTATTTTAATTCATAGTTAAAACTTCTGATAGATGTTTACAATATAATAGTGCAATCGAATCCAAATCCAATCATTGATTTTAATAATGGTTAAGTTATTCGTTTTCAAGAATTTTTATTGCGAATTTTTTAAAAGTTATTTTTACATTAATAATGAGGCGTTTTATTTGCAATCATGCGATTTTCCCGGTTCAATTCACAGTTATTTTTTATAAAAGGTGTCTTTAATTAAATTAATCTTGGTCGTGCTGACCCAAAATAGAAAACGGCGCCCTTAGCGATTTTTTCCTTCTAAGTTGATTTTTAAAATTTCGTCATTTCTCCTTGGAGTCCAACGCTTTGTAAAGATAAAATTTTATGAATAATTGTTTTAAAAATTCATAATAGTTGAAATATTAAATGTATTTAAATATTTTTGTCAGTTTAACATTATTTTTCCGATATTATTGTGAAAATAAAATATTTAAAGTATTTTGTTGCATTTACCTTTCTCACAATGTATATTTCGAAATAAAAAAACACATTTTTTTTTTGTTTTAATTTTGATATATTTTATTTAAATAATACGACTTTTTCACACTTTCTACGTTATTTAGATTTTAAATATAAAGGTTTTTTAAATAAACAAATATAATATCAACTTTGGACTATTGTTTAGATTGTAATTTTCGTTCAACAAAAGACTTTGTTACCGAGTTTCAGTCCCATGTATAGATCTTCGAACGAGACGATTTCAGATTCGATCATTGCGAATTGAATATTTTCGTTTTGGGCGTTTACTTTTACAATAAAATCTTTTTAGTTTGGGCGTTTATTGGCTTGGCATCTCCGGGCATCTTTCCAAAATTCGTCTGCGCTTTCAATTTTCAACATTAATAATAGTTTAAAATTTATATTTGAACTTTAGTATCCAAATCAACCGCTAAGCCATTATAAATGTTTTAATGTTTAAAAAAACGCCACCAGAAACCGAGAATGCATACAATCTCTGAGTGCATAATTTACAATAAAAACAGTGTGTTTTAGACTATCAAAAAAAAATTTTAAATTGTAAGAATGCGTAAAGCTCTTACGCTATTGATTATGTTTATTTCTGTGTATTTAAAAAGTGCAAAAAAATCATTAGTTAATTATAAGTTTTGCAATTAAAAACTTAAATTTTTGAAAATTAGTGTTTATGTATAAGTAAACAACTATAAAGTTTCTTTAAATTCATATTAATCAAAGCTAAAACCTTAAACAAAATCGAAATAAAAAATAGAAATAAATGAATTACGACTGCTACTATAACTTTTAAATTTGAATGCGCGCATTAGAGTCTCGGCGATGAAAAATAATGACCTAATTTCAATTCCCTCTTTCAAAAAACTTCGAATAAAATGACACAGCATAATTCACAAAACCAGAGCATACGGATGTGGAAGCTCTAAAATTTTAAAATATTTTCAAATATCAAATTCATTACTAATTAATCTCATTAAAAATTTATTTTTAAATTATGAAGTAATTTTTATGTTGTGTTTTAACATTGCAGTTATTATATGAAAATAAATATCAAAAAAATATTATAAAAACTCAAAAGTTAAACAAGTAAAATTTCTTTCCTACTTCAGGCGCTACCGCAGCAGCCCCGTTGTCCACACCCGCCGAATGGACACCAATTCCGGAAGCAAATCAGATATTAGCGAGAAAAAAATCATCGTCGAAAAAATGAAGCATCTTACAACCTCATAGCAGTATTTTTCAACGCAAATGAAGCAGTGCCATGATACTACCTATAAAATTAATTTATAATAGTAATAAATTTGTTACGACTAAATTATAATAGATTAAATACTAAAATCATTGGACTAAATCGACATATTTAAATGAATTAAATTGGTAATATGCGTAAATGATTGTTGGATGAAACAATTGATAACCCTTTGCAATTTTTCTATAATCAAAAATAGAAATCATAAAAAAATGGTGCCGAGTCACCGCAATTTACTGCGTTTTTAAAATTTAATTAAACTAACTACGGTAAATAAAAATAATAAAATATAATCCCTTTAATCAATATTGAAAAAACATATAAAATCCAACTGGGTTATCGAGAAAGTAATTTTAAATTAAATCAAAACCATAATTAACAACAATAATGAAAAAATCTGTTGAAAGGCCGATCGGCAAAACGAGAAAAACCTTCCATGGGTCAATGTTTATAAAAGGTTTAAAAATGAATTAAACCCAATATAACTAAAACCCATCAAAATAAACCACCAATTTATATTCAGCAAAGAAGCATTGTAAAAATGTCTAACAAAATTTTGATAAACAATGTGATACTCTATTTTTAATTGCAATAAAAATAATGAGATGTGAATTATAATAGGTAATTTGACAAAAAGTGTCAACAAATGTCGTGGCGTTTGGTTATTTCAATACGTATAATGAAAAGGTAAAAAAAATGTGAAAAACTATTTGTAAAAGCAGAAAAGGAATAGTGTAAAAATAAGTAAAACAATATTATTTATAATAAAATTTGACGAAGATTTCGCTTTGCTTTTTTTAATAATTTAAAGCAAAAATATAAAATATACTAAGTTTTAACATGAATAAATGTAAAATGCAGCAAAAGATGAGGGCTTTTAAAAAATTTATGTTAGTCGCTTTAATCAGACAGACTTTCATCAAATTGTTGCGTATACTTCCGAGCACAACAAACCAAGGCAAAAAATGTGGGTATGATTTGCGGCAGAGTGTATCAGGCAAATAATTAAAGCATAATATTAAAAACCTGGCGCAATGGCTAAGAGAACAACCCCACATTGCCGCGATAGAAAAGAGGGAAATATTTAATAAACACAAGATTAAATATTTAAAGTACTTTTTTAATTTTATCTAGTAACAAAAAAAATGATTGAACGAGGTGAACTGATTAGAGCAATTATTGCCGCCGCACTCTCTGATTCGCCACCGCTTTTAATGATTTGCAGCCATTATTTTCAACACATTTTAAATTTATTTACTAAAATAAAGTGTTATTCTCTCATTAAAAGCTACGTTTAGTTCATTAATAAACAACTAATTAGTACAAATAAACCATTATAAAAAAAGTTAATAAAATTTCAAACATGCAAAGATAATTAAAAAGTTTAAACTTCGATTTAGTCAAATTTTAAAAGTAACCACTTTGAATTAAAATATAATAAGTTTTGAATTTTAACATTTTTTAATTTAACATCATTTTGTCTTTTTATCAAAAATTAGTTAGGTTCATTGTTAATAACATTAACTATTTGAAAGAGAAGTATGATAATTTTTAATTGTAAAAGGCAAAAAAACTATATTAATTAACTATATATTATTTTTATAAATTTGAAATTGAACATCCCGTTTTATTGAAAACAATTTAGCAATATTTAGCATAATATTAGTAATAAAATAATTTAACAAAAAGTGTAATTTTAGGCAATTAAACTTAAATAAATGCATGAACGCACTTATTTAAGACTGTTATTTGGATCGCCATTTGTTTTAAGCTATTTTTTCTAAAATAATTAATTGAATTTGATTAAGATTTTCGCATGGATTTTTCAATTTTATTGTGGATTAATGATCCAAAATGGAGTGCATTCGCTTTTAAAGCCATTAGAAAATTAAAATGTGTTGTTCATTATCCAAATTTCCGTCAATTATTTATTAAGATTTAAAATTTAATTTCGCGACAAAAAAAATCTTTAAAGAACAATTTTGAGTAAAAAGCATAATACCGATGTAGTCGTTCATAAAGCGAATCTATTTTGTTTATTTGCAAAAATAAAAATTTCTCATTTGTTTAATCTAATTTTTTAAAGAAATCTATGGACGTT
Organism: Globodera pallida; assembly: GCA_020449905.1. NCBI lineage: Eukaryota > Metazoa > Nematoda > Chromadorea > Rhabditida > Heteroderidae > Globodera > Globodera pallida. Next base: position 201,121 of record JAIXHY010000071.1, read on the forward strand.
CTCTTTAATAAGCAAATTGAACACCAGCGATGGTCAAATAATTTTGACATAAGTTTACAAATATTTTTCATTGGAATTTTATTTTTTAATCACTAGCTTTTATTATTAATCTCAATTTATTTGACTGACAGTCGTAAGTATTCATCAACTGCGCCAAGCGCGGTACGACCATTTCCATTTATCTGATCAAGCGTCCGTCTTTTAAGAATATTTTGTTTTTATAATAGGTATTTTGTTTATATCAATATTTTTTGCCACTTTAACTTTCCAAGTCCTGCGAAGTTAATCAATATTCTTTGAACAATAAATGTAAAAAACTAATTTGCACAATTTCAAAAGAGTTGTAATTATTTATTTTCTAAATTAAGAATAAGTTTTATTAAAATATTAAATTAATGATGCGCTTGGGTTAGGTTTTTTCTAGGAGTTGATCATAATAATTTTGCTTTAAACTTTATTAAATTACACAGAGACGGAATATCCGCCATATGTTACTTTAAAGTTTAATATCTTTAGCCAATATTTTTATATATAGATAAACTTATAAATGTTTATTTTTGTTGCCGAATAGTTTCCAACTTGTTTCGGACTTCCTTCTTATTTTATTTATTTTAGTTTTAGAGTTCCTATCAATTCTTGATTGCGAATTCTAATTTTCTTTATAAGTATAGATTATTGTTATGAAATGGTAATGTTATTTGTATTTTTTTTTAAGTTTAGTATAAGGCCCATCGTGTTTGTTTTTAATATTCTATTAAATTTTTTGCATTATGTAATTTAAAAAAATAATCTAAGTAAGGAATCTTGAGTTTTGTTACTTATTAAGTAAATTTTTATTTTTAGCTTTTAAATTACGTTTTTTTTATATAAATGAAAAATGCAAATAACAACCGCTGTGCTGATTTGTAGTGTTTTCTAAAGCGTTGGCGAATTTAATTTTAAAAAGTTATTTTGCATGCCCAACAACTTTTACTAACAACGATTTTATTTTTTTCATTTTTAGTAAACACAAATTTGATTAAAAGATATTAATTTTATTTTTCTATTAATTGTTTGTTTTGTAAGTAAAATTTATGTTTTCTCAGTTTTTTTCTCTGATTTTAAGGTGGTCCGTGTCAGTTTACAACGCCAACTTGATTTAATAAAATTGCTGATTTGATTATAAATTTAAACTTTTTATATTTGAATATTAAAAAAATCACCCATTTTAAAAGTCGTGACTATTGGAACCCAACCTTGATCAAACTTAAAAAAACAAACCCAATTCTTCTAAATAAAAATTGAATTAAGGGAGTAAATTTATATAAATGATTCAAAACATTTATAAATAAATGAAACAGAATTTAAACAAATAAACAACAAAAGAATTTAATTTAAATGTTCTAAGAAATCACTAAATGTTCCTTACTGGAAAAACAAAACAGAAAATATCACGATTAAATAAACTACAAAAAAATTATAAAACGCATGATAACAACTATGGACCGCTGCCGACTGGAGTCCGGCCGGATCCGGAAAAATCCAAAAAATCCCTCCAGTAATTTTCAAAATTGACAATCCGGTTCCGGATCCGGAAATTTGATTTCACCGGTTATTTAATAGCATCTAATTAAAAAGTATCAATTATGCATATGCATGAACAAAAGTTTTACCCATTGTTTTAACTTAATTTAGTAGAAGCGTGCGGATGGCACACATTTATTTAAAAATTGATTTTGACTAAAATTTTAAATTGTTCTTAAACGATCACGAGTTTGTTGAACAAAAATGAATTAAAAAAAACAACTATGACATTTAAAAAAATCCAGGACCAAATCTTCGACCCAATTCATTGTTGCGCGGACAAGATTTCACATCCTATTACCTATATGTGAAGATTGAAGAATTATAATAATAAATAAAATAAAGTTATAAATAACTATATCAAAAAAGGAACTAATCTGTCAAAACGCAAAGCATTGTCGAAAGGGCGAGACATTCCGAGATTAAATAATAGCAAAAAAAAAAGTTTCCAGAAAAACCCTACCTAATAAAAACATTTTGACTCTTCAACGACGTAAGCATACGAAATTGTGGTATGAAGACAGAATTCACAAATGAGAATAATAAATTAGTTAAACTATAATATTAACAAATTTTAAAACATTTTTTTTTGCAAAAAAAGTATTAAAAATTCGTCATCAATATCAATTAGCAAATGCATATTTTTATTCTACCATAATTTAGTTTGCGAACTTTTCAGAATGTAAATTTTATAACAAAAATAATTTTTTCGGCAATAAGCCGTTGTATAAATGTGTTTCTTCTTAATGTAAAAAATTTGAATATTAAACTATCTTTTAAAATAACATAATAATATTAAAAATTCATAAAAGTAAAAAATAAATTTGGCTTTTGCCATCTCACATATTTCAGGGGGGGGGGGGCGTAAGTCGCCCAACAATTCATCCCAATGCCTATTCCTCAACAAATTTATTATCTCCTTAATTATTATAAATTTTTAAAATTATATTAAAGTGAAACTTTTTACAAAATTTGTAATATATTGGTTTTAAACTGAACTCAACTGTTTTTGTAATAAAAAGGTAAGTGGTGTTCCTTTACATTAAATAATTTCTTGATGATCAAATTAACCTTTCAACTTATTTGATTCAAACAAATTCTTTTAAATTCTTAAAATAAAATACGGTGGGACGCTCGCTGCCCGTCAAAAGCTTGCAAAAGAAAACTTATATAGTTTTAGAAAAAACTAAAAATAAACTTTCATCATCAAAATAAATAAAAATTATACAAAATAGCATTTATGGCATTCGTAATAATTCAAGATAATACAGCCGTGGATTTGTATTTTGAATACAATAATAACGCTTTGACTATAAACAAATAATTAATTGTTTACTACTAAATTTGTACGCAAACCAATGCACCAACCCCTGGCGAATGATTATAACGTCGACGGACCCGACTAGCATCAAAATAATTGAGAAAACGATAGGAAGTAAAGAGTTTAAAAGAGTAAAGGTTATTGCGCGATTTTTATTTTTAATGATATTGTGTTTATACTAATTATTTTTTGTAAAATATTTGAATTTCTTGTTTATGTCTCTAACAAACATTTATTAAATTCCGTTGAATTATAAGCAGTTATTTATTTTTTTACTTGTTTCATTTAAATGAGTTTCAGTTTTGTTTTATCCAAGTACCTAATGAATGTATAGCTTCAGATTTAACTAATTGTTTATCTCGTGTGCAATGGAGTTGTTAACTAAAAAAGTCGCCCTCAATTATAGTTTATTTAATATTGCAGTGCTACCTTTTGTTTTGTTTATCAAAAGTAATTTTTAATTAATGGGACATTTAACTATTTTTATTGGGTTATCCATATACCTCTACAGCATAAGTTATCAGCAAAGGAGAACCCGCCATATTGCTGCCGTGCAAAACGTTGGTGTTGGACCGAATGGTGTTGGTACGAATTTGGTTATAATTTAGTCAATAATTCAAGCTTATTCTTGTTAGGCCTCAAACCCAAACTTGGATAGCTGAAGCGTTATTGGCTATTTTTAAGTTTCATTGTTAGTAAAAAATGCTGATTCCGGGCATATTTCTTTATTTTAGCTATCAAAATTTTTAAAAGTCGCTTAATTTCTTTATTTTTACGCATCTTTTACGACGAACTCCCGAATTTCACTTGAAAAATGATAAATAATAAAGTGGAAAAGATTTTATTTATAATGTACCTTCAATGTATTCACATTCTATTAAAAAATGTATAAAAATAAATGATTCGCTTTATCTGTTAATTCATGTAAATATTTTATTGTGAACACTAATTTTATTAAGCTTAATGTTTCATTATTAAACTCGAGTTTTATTTAAGATTTTATATTTTAATTTTTCTAGTAACACTAAATATCACTTCCATTTTTTTGTTAATGTTTTATTTAATATATTTTACGTTAATTCATGGTTATTTCAAAAAAATCATATCGAAATATTATGCTATTTATTTTTGCACTTTTATTATTTAATCGCTTGATATTTCTATCGTTCTACGGGAAGACACTTTTTCAAGTAATTTAATTGTTTATGTTTAACCCGATTAAGTAGGAGCTGTGATAATTTTTTATATGTAATTATTAATTAATGCTGTGTCAAGTTCATTCATTAAAATTAAAACAATTACATAAATAAATCTTGGATTTATGTACTATTCTACGCCACTGTAGCTTCTTTAGATAGTATTACAAATTATTAACAATTTTTCGTATGAACATGCATTTCACCAATTCCAACCGAGGGGCAGCTTCTACCCGAGGCCACGGTGGCGGCTACGTGCATTGCTATCGTTCGATTCCAATCGAGGGGCAGTTAAAGAATAATCATATAAAGTTAAACAAAAAAATGAAACATTTAAAATAATGTAAAAAACTTATTAATTAAAATATTTGTTTCAGTTTTTTTATTTATTAATCTTATCTTCTCCCAGGTCGCGAACAATGGGTGACCATCGCTGATCTTTTATGTAATTTTTATAAATTTGTCAATTTTTTGTTTATAGAGCTGAGCTATAGGTTATTCAATGATGTAGATGCTTGCCGGCGTTATTGACCAAGACTCGATCCCGGTTGCGATATTCAAACTTCGAAAAAAGTGGGCAAATTCAATAATTCATTTTTTTATTTAAACTGCTGGGTAAATGTTAAAAAAAAGCTGAATTTTTGTTATGAATTTTAAATTTTTTGTAGTCTAGCATTTTATATTTATGATATTTTTTGATTTATTTAAGTAATGCAATTTTTAAAGCCGATTATTCCTCAATATCGAACAGTCTTTTGTCGATTCTGAGAAATACGCAAAAGCCATTATTTAGTATAGTGCCAGTTTTTTCCGTTCTGTGGTGTTATATAATGTCAGGGGATAATGTTTGATGTTTAATTTTTATTTTCTAAACAGACGAAATCTTATTTATATCTGAAGAATAAGCGAAATTTGATGCAGTATTTATTAAAATTATATGTTTTAGTTAAAATTTTGTTATTAAAGAAAATTAAAGCATAAACTTAGTTAAATTCTAATTTTCAAATTCATTACTATTTTATTGTTTTTCGCGGTTTCGGAAACCCTTAAAACTTTAGCTTTATTCTAGATTAAAAGCTATATTATATTTAAATTTAATATTGTACGCTTGAATATAGCTATCCATATGTGATTGGACTTGGATTCGTCTGTGTTTTAAACTCTCAATAATAAATTAGGTTTGGCTCAATTATTCATATGAGAATTTTGATTTAAGTTAGTGTTTCTTACCAACATTTGCATTATGACAGTTATTAAATTATTTGTTATTTAGTTCTTATTGAATTCGTTTATTTATTTTTTGATTCTTCTTTGTTATCTTGTTTTAAAAAAACACTATACTGCATAACACATCTCACACTCAACGGTGGATGTTAACCAGGCCGTTTGTGAACCGTGGCTCTGCTTCTTTGTCTTTCTTGTAAAATACAATTTTTATTTTTGCTTTTCTCATTTATTAAGCATTGTCTTTAAAAAAATAAAGATTAAATAATTCAATTTTGCTTTTTATATTTTGTTTAGTTGTCGTTTTCTTCCAAATCGGAAGAAAAACAATTTTGCTTTTTTTGACTTAATAATTTATGTATTTTAAAGAAAAATAATTGTTATCCATTATTTTGAACGCAATCCAACAAAGGAACTGTTATTCTTTTTATTCCTTTAGAAAATTCTTTTACGCCCAAAAAAGGAAATCCGAGCGCTCTTGATCCGATATTATTGTATAATTTGTCGTATCACGATCAGAATTTAATGCATGTAGATGCAATCTTCAAAAATATTTGAAACCTATAAAAATGATTAGAAAGTTTCAGGTTCACAATGAAGGGCTTTTTTCACTTTTCATTTTTTTCATTAGTTAAATTTTAACTCTTCGTCAGATCTTCTTCAAGATTCTTATTTAATTCATGATAATATGCATTTTCTGCATTTTGTTGTAATTTTCATACATTCCGGATAAAATTTTTATTTAAATGCGATCATCTACCTTCCGGCTGTCCAAGTTTGCCGCCCTCATTATTGCGCTTCTGACTTTGACCAAAATCTCGAAAGCAGCCTTCTTCGATGTGCCGGACATTTGTGTTTTTTTTATTGTATTTTTTTAGTAATTATTGTCATTATTTACTTTTTTATTCTTTTTCCATTTGTTAAATATTGTTGATCAAATTTTTAAATTAATTGGTCTAATTAATTTAGAAATAATAATTCTATGTTTGAGTTGTATAATATTTGGATACTGATTTTTAGAATAAATTAGTTTTTTTTAAATACACTAAAATTTTAATGAGGAGACGCATTTGGCCAGACCCCGTTAGCAAAAATTAGTTTTAAGTCTAGATTCGGCATGCTAAAACATTTTAAATAAAAATGAAGTAAATAATGTTGATTAAATTCATTTTGTTATTAAGATTTGTCTGCGCCAAGATTTGTTAGTGTTGGTGCTAAACTGGCCGCGCCAAACCGGTCGCGCCAAAACGGCCCGCGCCAAAACGGCCCGCGCCAAAACGGCCCGCGCCAAAACGGCCCGCGCCAAAACGGCCCGCGCCAAAACGGCCCGCGCCAAAACGGCTGCGCCAAACTGTCCGGATCCGGGTTTTCCGGTTTTGGTTGTAAAAACGAAACTATTCCAAAGTTTTTAAATTCCCAATTTTTTTAAATTAGATACAATTCACAAGTTTGATTGGACGAATTCAATGAATATTTAAAAAATGAAAAACTTTGTACAAAGATGAGTGACCCCGACTGTGTAATTTGACATTCGGTGAGCATTTATGGTGGACGAAACAAATAATTAAAATTCAATGATTTTTTTTGTAAAATTGGTAATTACTGGTCCATTTACTTAACAACTTTGTTTAATCCCAAAAAAATTTCACCCGTCCCTTATCACTCCTAAAAAGCTTCAGAAATTAAAAACAATATAATAAAACTAGAGATCAGACAGAACCGGCCCCGGATAGGATTTATAAAATGTTAAAAATATAAGGCCTTTTGATTTACTTAAATCATTGAATATAGTCTGCAAGAGAATTAGAAAAATAAAAATGGCAAAAAAAATTATTATTAAAATGTTTAAATTAAATGCTTAAATTTAAAAAATTTTTAGGCAAAAATAATAACTTCTAAAAAGCGAGTGATCAGTACGGCTCCGGAATAAAAAAAAAATCATTTTCTGGTTCAGTTACTTTTTATATGATATTATTCTTAACAATCGATTGCATATGATAACTCAAAAACTTCAATAATTGAAACACAGATAAAAACATTATCTAAAATTTTAGTTAAATTAGATATCACGTGCCACAAAGTAATATGTTGACAAGTAAAATAATCCAATTCGACCTATAAATTTATAAATGCGCAAACCTATTGTTTGATTTTGAGCGGACATCATCTGTTTTCATAAGAAAAATACTATTAAACATAAGTTTAAAATTGAAAATAAATTAACCCTCTATATGAACAGAAATTTTATAAAATTAAAAAAAAAAATATAAACTAAATAATCATTATAACCTCAAAAGCTTTCTTTAAATATTTTTAATCACTAAATTATGTTAGCTTAAAAGCTATGGCAATTCAAGCAAAGGTTTCACAATGATATAATAGCTTTTGGCAACAGTTTAACTAAAATAAACTGTTTTTGAAAATATATTAAAATAACAAACTAAAAACTATGCCTGCTATACTTCAACATTATATATTACACTAAAGACATATAAAGGGTATTATTATTTAAAAACCCAATTAAATTATATCATGCTTTATCAATTTTTGTAACTTATTGGCAAGTTTTTATGATGCATGGACCAAGAAATTTAGAGTTTGGTGACGTGTCCAATTCAAACTTATTTTTTTCGGAAAAAACAAAATAGTACAATTAATAAAAGCGGAAATGTACTAAACAATTCATTCGTCAAATTAAGGAAAAAGAAATACTAATTAAAATTATTAATGTTACCTAATTTTAATTTAATTTTGTTTTATTCATTTTTTTTATTATTGTCTTTTTCATTCAAACAATTAAAATAATACTATACTTAAACGGCCTTTAATAATATGTCTTTTTTCTGTCTGTTTACTTTATAACAAATTTTTGCAAATAAATTATTTTTTTATTTAATCGTAACCCCCCCCCCCCCCTGATCTCGCGCTGAAGCCTGAAGCGTGGCGGATTCTCTCAGTGATGCTCAACGCCTCCATCGGATAGCCAGGCTTAGGCTTCTGCCAATTAAATTAACTGCTATTTTTATATATCTTTTCGAGCGCATTGCACTATTTGACACAACTTTTTTTTCATTTAGGTATATTGTCTTTTCTAATTCATTAGTTGGTTCAGTACAATTAAAGCAGAATCTTACATAAAAATTTTTTTATTTTTTTTTATCTAATTCAACTAATATTTTTATATTTATAATAGAATAGAAATGTACTAAACAATTCATTCGTCAAATTAAGGAAAAAGAAATACTAATTAAAAAAAATAAAATAAAATAATTTTTAAAGACTTAAAGTGAATTTTGGACACGTTAAATATCAAATCAAGAAAAACCTAAAATATTAAAAAAATTAAGCTTTGAAGAATAATTAATATTAAAATTAATTTTTAAATTATGCTACCGAAGATTTCACTATGAAAGTATAATGCTTATAAATAATTAACACAATCTTTAAAAAACATTTTTAATACTTTCTATAATCAATTATTTGAGTAAACTGCAACGATTCTGAGCAAGTGTCAAAGAACCGGCAAATCAGAAAACACGAAGGAACCATTATTTTGTTAAAAAACTTTGAGTTTGATTTTTTCTTAAGATTATATATATTTTGTTTTTCCAATAAAAGCTTTTTCATTACCTTTAATGAATTATTTATTATCACGCGTTTTGAAAACATTTTTTTAAAAATCTCTTAAGAAGAATTTGAAGAATAAAAACAGATCGGTTTTTGTTATTCCAATAAATGCCATTAATAAAATATTGTAAACTGTTTTCAATTATTTATTACTTGATCCGTTATTCATTTATTCAATCATATTTGCATATAGGTATTTTAACTTTAAATTAAGGTTATCGTAAATAGAATAAAACAAGTATTTTTAAAGCTGTTTGTAAATTTGATAATGTTTCATAAAAATGTATGAATATTTTAACAAAATAATTTTTTGCAATTTTACAATTACTAAATCTTTTCGTTTCTGTAATATCGTTTATATAAAGAATTTGTTTGGCGTAGTAATGTTTTGAATTTTTACAATTTAACTGCATTCCTTGCTCCACAGACTTTATTTATTTTTTGGCAAAGCAATGGATGCAGAATTAAAAGTTTAATAATTTTGAATTCCGCAAGAAATTTAACTTTAACTTTTTAAATTTTATTTTGATCTTGTTTGCTTTTTCATCTAATATCCTTGTGATGATTCATTAGAATATTTTAGTTTTAGGTTTAATAATTTGTATATTATACCTGATACGGTGCCCCTTAATGGATTGGTCCATTAAGTTTTATATTTCTTAATTAATATTTGATTTCATTTCTTTTGATGGAATAAAATAAGTTTAAAAATAGGTAAATACTTTTTATAATGTTGATCTAAATGTTTACTGGAACATTTTTTAAATTAATTTTCTAATTCATTAATCTGAAGCTCGTAGTTTTCAATATTGTTTATTTTACAAGTAAAATTGTTTGAATATTTTAGTTGCATATTAAAATTAATACGCTAGTTTCGTGATTTTATTTTAGTTAATTCTTTCTTTTCGTTACCCCTCTTTTGATCTCGATGGTGACGTTTTTTGTTACGGAATTGTTGGTCCGGCAACGTAAACCCCTAAAAGAGTATCGTTTAACTTTCATAATTTTCCATCTGCCGTCTGATAATTTCTTGTTTTTAAAACTTTTATTATATGTATTGCATCCATAATGAATTTAACAGAATATTTGGTTCATCAACAATTTAAGTAATTAAAAATAGAATGGAGCAAATATCAATATTATAAACAGTTTAAATCCGATTAAAAGCTTTTAAGTTTAATTAGTTGCGCGTATTATTTGCAATAGAATATTATTGATTAATCAACAATGGTTATTGTTAAAAATTACTACTAGGCTCATTCATTAAATAAAATAACGTTTAAATTTTTTTTTGTTGTAATTTATTGATTCATACATTTTATTGCCTATGCTCTGCTATCCCGGGAACACATAAATAGAAAATAGTATTTGAACTAAGTTTAATATGAAAAACGAATTTTGGGACAACATGGTCGAGCAAGAAATTCGCTTTCCATCGAAAGATAGTTTTTGGACAACAGCTAAGCAGAAGTCGTTTGGGGATGGTGCAGGTTTGATTTGCTCCGTGGTTCAGATATTTTTATTGTTAAATTTTTTTTGCCAATTGAATTTTAAAAACTAAAAGAAAATATTAATAAAATGTTTTATAAATGCCATTTTTAATATGAAGTAATATTAAAAAAGATTTATGCGTTCAAAGAAAATATGTTATAAAGCAGTTTAATCTAATTCTAAAATATTTATTGATACGAGAAACAAATATATGCATGAAATATTGAACAGTCATGAGACTTCTGGATTATTAAAAACTATTGTTTTATTCAAAAAAATAAATTTAAAAAACAAAGCAAAAATTTTACAACACAGAAATAAATAAATCCAAATTAAAAATAAATTAAATAAAGTCAAAAAATAGAAATTTATAAAAGTTATTAAAATAGATTTAGGCAAGCAAATTATTTGCGGAGATCGCTTTATACTTTGCTTTTTTGACCCAACGAAAGAATTTAGTTATTTGTTTTATATTTTATCAAATAACAAATAAAATTATTTGCTTGCATCAAAAATATGCGCCTAATTTTCTCAAAAATTAATGAAACAATTAAAATATGCTTGACTTATGAAAAACCATTTATGTTCAATTGTTGTTTATGTTTTTTACCTATAGTTAGCATGGGAGGAGAACCCTTTTGGTCTAAATCTCTGAGAAAATATTTTTTAATCTAAAAATTGTCAGAAAATTTATTTGATTCACATGTTATTCGTGTATGCGGTTTTTGAACCAATGACTTTTTTTGATCAAAATGCCCTCCTAAAGATCGAATTTTCGAAATTTATTAGTATTCTATAAATTTCCAAAAAATGTAAAAAATATTACATTTTTCAATTTTGAGAAGGAACTCGATAAATATCTCCAAATTTTGAAGTTCAGAATCGGCAGATTGGGTCTGAAAATTAAAGATGATGACATTCAAAATCATATACCAATTTGAAGAATAATTGAATTTATTTAAATTTTTATTTCGTATAAATTAACATTACTTTATTTAAAAAATTCTAAATTTAAAAATTTAATATAAATTGGCGTAATAAACGGGCAGTATGGTCAATTACATATGATTAATTTAAATACTGTTTATTTTTTTATTAAAACATTCAAAAAGAGTAATATTAAATCAATAATAAAAGTGCCATTGCTGTAAAAAATTGTTATAAACTATTAAAATTTTATTTAAATAAAGATGAAAAAAATAAATTAGATAAATAAAAACAACATTAAATGTAAAATTAATACAATAGCCAGCCTCTAAAATACCAAGCCAATATTTAAAAAAAAAACCAAATAAGTTAACAAAAAAACGTATAGCGGTATGCGGTAATCGAAGGAATTGTCAACACAAGGCACTTGGCAGGCGCATATACCAAAATTTAATAAATAAATAAATACTCTGTTAAACATATAAAATTAAGTTTCAGAAATTAAAGCTCTCACCAAAAGGCTCCAAATCACAGGCAATGCCACCCAAGAGGCGAAGGTAGGTGCCATGAACCTGAGACATGAAAACTATTTATTAAAAAAAAAGACCTACAAACAAAATACCTATTTATCCATCAAAGACTCATCATTTTAACGGGCGAGAGCAGTTGTTGGCGTAAAAATGCAGAAGAGACCAAGTGTCATTTCAAAAACTTGCAAAATATATTAAAAATTAATTTTAAATAATACTTCGTCTTTTAACGATTTGCAATAATTGCAAATAAATATTTTAGACATTATAAAATTAATAAATTTAAAACAAATCTTTACAAAACTATAAATTAAAAATAAAATTAACAAATTTTAAATGAAAGCTTAATTTATGAAAAGAACACAAAAGCCATTTTTAAAACAATGATTTGGAAAACAGTGCCTATCCAATAAATTAGCATAAACAATAATTCTATAAAACATTGGAACTTTGAAAAAATTATGAAAATAAAATAATTTCTTAATTCATTCGATAACACGTTAATAATATTTTTAAGTAATGACATGCGCAAAAAAATTATCAGCAAAAAATGTCACCTATCCATAAAATAGTAGCGGAAATAAATTAATGATATCTGCTATCATTTGATATAACGATTTTATATTTCATTAAATGACTCATTCTGTCTTTAAAAGTTTTAATTTTTGTTTAAAAACAATTTAAAATTAAATTACACAAAAGCAAAATTAACAAAAAAATAGGTTTGCTTCTTGAATGCAACTTTTATTATAAATTTAAAGTTTGTTGCAAGTCAAAGAAGCAGCACCGACTCATTTGGTTGGGTGTTTTGTGTCTGTTAGCCTCGATCAAAGCAAAGAGCTGGGTGAATTATTTTAGCGAGCATTTCCAGGACTTCAGGTTTTTTTTTTCATTTCGATTTAAACGATGCATCATAATCCCTTACCCAATCACAGGAGCGCACATAGAGGAGTCACTCAACAATTTAATAAATAAATAATGCTGATTATCTATCGGTTTTTACTTAAGATTTTATAATGATTATGATTATAATTAAAATATAATTCTTTATTGTTTTCTTTAAAGGAAAAAAGAATCAACGACATACGACAAAAATTATTAGAGCGCAGATGTTGTTGCAAATTCAAATAAAAATTATAATGAATGTAATAAATAAATAATTTCTTTGGGAATAATAAAATAAAATTATGTAAAAAAGAAAATGAAATCATCAATATGGATTTAAAAACGCTTACTAAAGAAAATTTAACGGAATTATAAAGGTAAACAAAGACTATGGAAGAAATGAAATATAACAAACGCATTCATTACTGAAGAAACAACATTTTTAAAATTACGGGTACATCAATCAGATAAACCTAAACAAAAAGTTGGAAACAAATCAAATGTCTTTTTATCTATGTTGCTGTTCAGCGGCTTCTGTTTTCCTGAAAAGAAACGCGTCTTTTTTACGTTGTTTTATTAACCCATTTTTAATTAGTAGCACTATTATCAAAAAACGGGTTTATCATGTTATTTTTTGAAGTATATGGGTTTCTATTAGATATGAATATTATCTTTTTTTAATTTTTAACTAACTCTTTAATTTTTAGCGTTTTATGATGTTGTTTTAGTATTTATTTATCTCACCACCATTTAAATTTAACTATTTTTCAAGTCTATTTCTTAAACAGTTTATCTGTTACAAAGCTTTGAATTTATACTCTTGCTATTTAATTTTTTTGGATTAATGGTTTTAATATTATTTTTGCTGGGTCAACGCAATTATGAGATTTATTTTATTTTATGAAAGAAAAATTGAAAAAAATAAACTAAAGATTGATTTTCATACATTAAAATATGCATTTAATTATTAACTGTGGCTTTTGTACCTTCGCCTTTTTTCTTTATTAAATGAAGATTATATTTAATTTTAAGTGAAATTTAATTTTAGAAAAAATAATTTGTGCAATTCGACGACTACACGTTTGTTAACTTCGTATGTATTTTTAGTTTTATGTTTGTTTGTGAAACCGCGTGCAAAACTTGACCAATTTTATTTAATATGGAATATCAGAGCATAATTAGAATAATAATGTAAAATTTAATTTAATTTATCCATCTGCAAAATTATTTGGAGAAGTTGTTAAATTATGTAGCGTGGGAAAAAACTGTTTTGTGCCCGTGTAAAGGGTGGGATTTTGTGAGAATGGGCTTTTTAAAAAAACATATGTTATTACTGATTTATTTTGTAGAAAAACAAAATATTTGATCACAAACTTTTGAATTATTCATTCATTTGCGAATATTAAACTTCTAATTGGTTGAGATCTTTTATTTATGCGTATTTTTTGTTTACACTGTAAAACCATGTGTATTTCACAGAATTATTTGCAAATAAATTATTATTTGTTTAATATCACTTTTTTTTATCGCCGATGGCAAATGGGGGAAGTGGGATACGGAATTTTTCGTAATGAGTTTAAATTTAACTTAAATTTTTAGTTTCTACACTTTATCTAAATGTAAATACTTTTTAAAGTATTAAGTAATTCGAACTCTGATTAGATTCGAATAAGATTTTTTAAGTAAAATGTGCAAATTTTTTAAATATTAAAATTTAAGTTTATTACGTAATTTTAATAAAATTGATAAACTAAAAACTCTTTCACTGAGGCAAAGAAGCACATGTGTAGTCGGGCACATGGATGTTACCGAATTTATGATTACCAATCATTATTTTTTAACCAAAAAAGCCAATACTTAAAAATGTTTAATGAAAGTAGGCAAAAACAATTACTATTCGTTAGCCTCATAAGACGACAATGTCAAACTTCCAGACTACGCAAAAAAGAATAAACAATCACAATCATTCATTAAATTTATTCGACAATAAAATAATTGGAATAAGTTTATACAAATTAAAATAATCTTAACAAATTGTTGTACTTAAGAGCTAATCTCATAAAATTATATAAAAGTATTATTAATACAAAAAATAATGAAGCAAAAAACAACTAAAATTAAATTAAAAGCTCATTAATTAATGAAGAATGAGAATAGCAAAATACCTTAATTTAAAAATGAATAAAATCCAATTAATAAGCATTAAGGATCGATACTCAAAATAATCACTTATGAAAACATTTTTATATCAATTTTTTTATGCATAAAAAAAAATACCAATGAATAAGAAATGGTTACAACTTTCTAAAATATTGACAAAAAAATTAAAAAGTTAAATACTTAAAACCTAAAAATAAAAAAGGGCTATAAAAAATAAAAGATTAAATAAAGCAAATAAATAAAATTTAACATATTCAAAAAAATATTTGATTAAACTATTGTTAGTTGCCTAAATTTATTATTGGACCAGGATCAAGCATCATCGTTCGAGCAGCTGTAAAATAACAGAAAATTTATTTTTGCTTTTTGTAATTATAACAACGAATTTAGTCTTTATTCTTAATTTATTAAGATTTTTTTTATAATAAATATACTTTAACATATATAATTTACGCGATTATTGTTTTTTTCAAAAAAAAGTTAGATATTTGAAGCTAAGATAATTTTTCTAATGATATAGCAGATAAGAAACAATTTAAAATATTACAAAGATTTTGGTAATTGATTTAATAATATTAACGATTCAACATTATGCATATTCTTTTAATTTTAAATTTATGGCTATGTCTCTCGTTTAGAGTAAAATATATTTATTTAATCTGTGAGTTAAATTAACATTTATTATCAAAAAATCCAATGTATCATCAGTTGAATAAACATGTTTCTAATGAATATTTACTTTTCCAAGCCTTAAGGTTTTACGAGATATTCGAGCAGGTTTTGATTGGTGTCTTTAGTACTTTTTATTGATGGGCGTTTCCACTTGCTCTTCAGCGAAATTCGCTGTACGATGCGTTTCTGGATGTATTTAACACCTGTGGTTTCTTTATAATAAAGAGAGTTCTTTATAGCATCGTTGCAACATGATAAACGAAAACCGTATAAAAGCTTATATTTCAACCACCTCTTTGCGAAGGCGGAAGTTGTCGGGAGTTGTTGAAGCTTTTAGTAAGTTTTTTTTTATTCTAGTTTAAATTTAATTTGATTTAACAGTTATTGCTTTCTTTGCTGAAGCCCTCCCGAAGTCTTGCCTTTCTTCTCCCTTTCCAAGTTCGAGACGGACATCCCAGCTGTTCTGTCCTCAGGCACTCATAATAATCAGCACAAAAGTCTCCGGTTTTCTGTCTCAGTATTAAAAATATTAATAAATTTATATTTATTATCAAGCGTATAAAGCACTAGAATTATATATATGATTTTTTCTGATTTATCAAGAGTATTATTTTTTTTGGCAAAGATTATTATTATTAATCGAACATAACTTATGCGATTTTTAGATAACAATGTTAAAATTCATCATATTTATAATATGCAAAATTACAAATTTAGTTTATAATTGAGCAATGAATAATTTATTATTATAACGGAGCTCCTGTCGCCAAAATTAGTTAAAATATGTTAAATTAGTAGCAAAAACCTTTTTTCAAGGTTGGGTGATTTGATAAAATTATGGTATTAGAAAAATGTTAATAAAAAAATAACACTTAAAATTTTAAAATTCATCTAAAAATATTAAACTAGACGTGAGAAAAAATAATAAGCAAATAACAAATGGATATGAATAGGTAAATCGAATTTCTGATTTCTACGAGACCCAAAATATAAATCTAACTACGCCGTTTCTTCAGTTCGAGTCAGACTGGACGTCGTGGTCAAATATATAATAAAATTTTAACTCGAAAATAATAAATATATATAATTATATTTATGTACAAAAACCCATAATGGGAAATGAAAAAATAATAACCATAAAACAGTTTTATAAATTTGAATAAATAAAATGTAACTACAATTTTTGGTTTGCGTCACTTAGAAATATTTTAAAAATGAAAAAAGGTGTATAATTAAAAACGTACGGCAATAACTTGCCACATAATAATTTAAAAATAAAAGAGCAAAGAAAGAAACTAATTAAAAAGCAAATTAATAAAAGGTATTTTAAAACTTGTTTGTGACACGATAAAAGCATATTAAAACAAAGATCTGAAAAATTTTATGCTGATGTTCAAGTGAGTCTGCTCCAATATTAGAAACAAATGATGTTCAGAATTTTATAAAACAAAGTAATGCCATGATAAAAGTAAACAAAAACTTTGCAACATACTAATATTTAATTATCATGTTTATGTTTTTCTTGTATGTACTTACATTTACATAATTTTTAAACCGCAATAAATATTTTATACGCTTGTTTTTTTTTAATGGTTTTACTTAATTTATGAACGAAATAACCAGTTGTGTTTTAATGGATCATCGGATTCGGTGAGTCTTCATTAATTAAATTTTTTAATATAGTTTAGTTTATATTTTAAGTGATAAACTAATATATCTATAATTTTCCATTTTACGTTGTTTTTATAAATATTTGTGCAGTATCAAAATGTTATTTTATTGAGTGCATCATAATATATTACAAGGATTTAAATAACCGACTCCAAATCATATAAATACCAATTTGGGCTTGCCAATCAAATAGGGGCAATTTTTGCTGTTCATCGGCAACAAACTGATGCACATTTTGTTTAATTTTTTTAATATTAGACAGAAATTTTTTAATAGAAAATAATAAATCAAACAAAAAACTTTAGAAAAGTTCGGCCACCCTTCGGCACAAAAGGTCCAATCATAAATTGAAAAGCTAATAAAATAAAATGCTTTTAAAATAACAAAAAAGCCTACGAGTTAATTTTATCGGCATAATCTGTTAACGTTTCGCATATCAGGATGACAAACTATAAAAATCCTGTATTTAAAAAACAATAATTAGGTATATCTTAATTTTTAATAAAAATTGTGTTATTATATTTAATCGTATATCAAGCGAGATAGAGATAATGTTTTATCGAAAAAGAAAGAATTATAATAAACTTTTTATTAAAGGTTCTTCTCCTCGTCTCATTGCATTCTCGGATTGTTTAGTTATTAATCGTGAAATTAACAAATTCATTGAAAATTAATTGCATAAATATTCTTGTGTTTTATTACTTTATATATAAATTTATTTACTTCGTAATGACAAATCAATTTGTTTTCTAAATTTTAATGTAAGAATAAAAAAAAAATATTTTTTTTATCTTATTCGCCTTGTGGAATAGGAGTATGTAACTATTTACAGCCTTTTATTTTTCAGTTTCTAATATTATCAATCTTATATAGCATGCTTTGACTTTTTGTCATTTTGATCAGTCCCATTCTTTTTTGATTGAGTTGTAAATAACATTTTATTAATGCGAAAAATCATATTTCGGTATAAAGTAGATAGAGTGAAGATAAACATTAATCACCGCGTTTCATTAAATATTTTAGAGTTATATATAATATTACAAAAATTATTTATTTCAGCTTTGCCCTTTCCAATTATTTAATTTTCATTATTAAATAAATTTTCATTTACTATAATTGTTTTGCTTAATTTTAGTTTTATAATTATGGTGCGTTCCGCATCTTACGGATGGCGTTGCCAGTAGCCCTGAGTCCAATTGTTTAATGTATTAACAGACAGTTTATTTTATGTTGTAATTTATTCATGTTTGAAATTGCTGAACCTTAAATCTTCAAATTTTTTAGGTATGTAAAATTTTTTAATAAACACTATTAAATATTTTATTTATAATGACATAAATGGCTGTTGAAATAGAATATGACATTTTATCTAATGAATTTTATTCTGCTATTTCATCTGTCTTTTGGTAAATTTTTTATGGTTCACGTAGGAAAAACCATTAGTGTGTATGCTGACCATTTCATTTACATACAAATCCATTGATTTTCGATTTTTCAAAAAATTTAACATTAGGCGAATTAATAACTAATTTAAATTTAACTTGTTTTACAATAAATTTGCAACTATTTTATATTTTTGTAAAAGAGTATTAGGCAGTAATTTTTGTTTTATGCGATATACATATTAAATTTTGTAATCATTTTACATCAGGCGGGGAGCTTTGTCCATATTGTGTGCATTTGTATGCACACCCCAATGGTGCTCCCTAAAAATATTTTCTATACTTCTTAGCTTATTGATTTTATATATAAAGGCATCAAATTGTCTTAATAATGTTTTTTAATAATAAATTATATATTTTTTATTTCAATCAAAATAAAGTTGTCTATTTTCCGACATTTGTGCAACACAATTTTAACGCAAAAGAAACCACAATCAAACACAAATATAAAAATGATAGGTATTTTGGTTATGTGCAATTGATCTATTTTTAACTCAGCAAATGAATAAAAGTAACATTTAAATATTTAAAATTAAATAGGCCTCTATATATTATGTGAAAACTACTTATATGCTAAAGCAAAATATCATATTTTGATTATTGATACAGGATTACGAGTTTGTCCTTTTTTGCTGTTTTCAGCAGGGATGCTTGATGTGCTATTTATGTCGCTTCGGTGAATTGTAATTAAATTTGTTCATAATATTATTTAAAATAAGCGCTTGAAATGAAATCAATAACTTCATAATATAACTAATTAATATTTTATCATGCATTTAATTAATTATATACCTTTTACTAAACTTTTTAAAGATACAGGGAATCAATTTAAAAGTAAATGGAAAACATGATTTAGCATACCTGTTTTAAGTTAAATTGTATTAGAAATATTATTATTGAAACCAACACTAAAATTAACATATATTAAATAAATTTATGCGACTTTCTTTAACTTTACGGTTTGAACCTATACAAGAATAAAACGTACTAGAAATAGTGAAACAAATAAAACGCAAAATTATTATAAACTAGATTATAAAAAAAGATCATTAAATTAAATTTCAAAAACTCTCCTTAATAAAAAAATTAAATGGATGTGTTAAAATTACAAACTAGATTATAAAAAAGATCATTAAATTAAAGTTCAAAAACTTACCTTAATAAAAAAAATTAAATGGATGTGTTATAAACTTAATATCAAATCATTAAACACCTAAAATTAAATGATTTTTTATACCGACAATTGTAATATTTAAAAATAAATAATTCAAATTCCCAGTTTACTCGAAATGGATTTGAATGCGAAACATACCTAACAAAAGAAAACACACGAGAATAAGTTTGCGCCACCTAAACAAATAAAAATGAATCTTTAGACTCATTTTGGACTGCCGGCTGTTGGTAAAGCATCTCGTAACCAATATTAACTGAAGGAGAACTCCCATCAAGGAGTTCCCTCGATGACTACCGGAGGACAAAGATGCCATCCGCGTTTTCAATGGCTCTCCATTAGACGAAATCGTCCACAATATAAAACTTACGACAATTTGAATAAATAAATTAATTTTTTTTTATTAATTGTTCAAATTTTACATTTGCCTATTAAATTAAATTATTAGATAAATCATAAATTGATAGTTGTGTAATTCGTTTGTTTGACCAGAAAATATAAATTTGCATAGTTTAATGTTTTGTCCTAATATAATAAGTTAAAAAAATTTAAACACAATTAAAAATAAATTACTTAAACAAAATTTTTTTTAATAGTACAGCAAGACAAACGTTGCTATATTTGAGTTGACGAAGTCTCTAGCAAAAATTTACAAAATAAAATTCAAAAAACCTGCATAAATTATTCGCAAGGTTGGCAAATTTTTTTTATAATTATCACTAAAAGTGATCCAGGGCTTTTGTTATGTTATAAAACGTATGTAGTTGATTATCGTATCTTAATTTACAACAAATAATTTTCATTAATATAAAATTAAAAAAGTATGCATGGGCCGTCCACCATTGAAAGTTCATTTAAAAAATCAACTTAATATAATTTAAAATGAAATACAAAAATTTTTAACACTTTAAATTTTCAGCAACGGTTAAAATTTATTTGTTATTAAACTTATAAATAAAAACGAATGGACTAATCAAGCAATAAAATTGTTCGTCTTTAAATATTGAAGGTAAATATATAGAAAATAAATGATATTTTTTATGTAAATTAACTTAATTGCAAGTTCTTATGAACTGTTTAGAGTTGGTCAATTTGATAAATCATTATATTACTGCTGGAGGACATTTTAACTAGTGTTCGGCAGTGTAAAATTTTCTGCGGTAAAAACCGGTAAAAATTCACGGTAAATTTAACGGTTTACCGTTACCGGTCGCATTTCAGTCCCAACCGATAAAAACCGGTAACGGTAAAAATCGGTAAATTTAACGGTTTATCGTTACCGGTCCAAGTCATATTCCGCGGTAATTACCAGTTTTCCGGTAAAAATATTAAACTAATATTGATACTTATTTTTGAATTTGGCATTCAACTCAAAGAAATTTTGGGTCAAGTCTGACTCAAATATACCTATTTATTTATTAAGAAATTAAATAATAAATGAAAATAATTTGACAACAATGTACATAACAGGGATGTCTTCCGTTCCGTATGCCGTGTTCCGTATTCAGTGAAATTCCGTATTTTTTGGTCGTTTCGTATTCCGTGAGATAGCGTTTTGTGGTATTCCGTAATTTCGTATTCCGTGTTCGTATTTGCAAAAAATACGGAATTAAATACGGAATTTTGTCTATTTTAATTCTGATTTTTTGTTACGATCTTTAGTTGCAAAATTAAATTTTTTGGGTGGGTCTTACTTGAATCGATTTTGAAATTTTGGTGACAAATCGCCAAATTTTTAATATTGTAAACCCCTACATTAGAAATTTGCCTTTTATAATTTTTCTGTCATTTTCGCCACCCTAAAGTCCCGAAATTTTGATCTAATATTTCAAAAGGAGAAATTATGAAGCGAATTTAGTTCCCTCCAAACGAAAAATTGTGCAAAAATCCAGGCATGCTCAGGGTTACCTGTATCATGTAATTCTAATAAATGATTATTTAATATTTTTTTCCTTTTTAGTTTAAAGAATTTTAATTTAAATTGCACTGTGTTCGTTAAATAGTTTATGCTAATAATTGATTAGTTAATCTTTTTTTCATTACCATCGATTTCTATGAAACAAATATTGTAGTTTTTGTTTTTTTCTGCAATGAAAATATGTAACACGTTTTACTTTCTTATTTATTCATATTTTCTTTTACAAGGTTTGGGCAGCTTCGACTGCCCAACTTATTATATCTTTTATATAAAAAAGGTCAATAAATTAATTGGCCTAATTAATTTTGGAAATAATAATTCTACGCTTGAGTTGCATAATATTTGGATACTGATTTTTAGAATAAATTTTTTGATGACATTGTAAAGTTAAAATTTATTTTAATACAAATTTGGATCTTACAGCCAAGTGTTCAAAACCATTCTGATCTAGGCAGTCATAGCTCTTCCAGCAGTCATTAAATATTGTTTAACCCGGTTAAACCTTGTCCACGCACAGAGCAGCAATCTATTAGTGTATTTTTTTTATTTTACAAAATTATGCAATTTAACTTACGTTTCATTATTATTGGTTTATTTTAACACATTATGGCGGTGGGTTTCCGTCCTTTTCTCTCGCATTGGACGGGCCTGTGGAAATAATTAATTTTATAAAAACACCAAAATATTAATATATTCAAAAGAATAATTAACAAATACAGATAATAAATTGCACAAATAAACACATTTTTTATAGCATAAGAAATAAATAGTAATATTTTCGAAATTATTTATTATGACAAATTGAAAAAACTTGATCAGAAATGTTTCTGGGTAATTAATGGTCGCGACATTTTAAGATTAAGCCCTTAAATGGGTGTCTTTTAAACACAATACTTTTATCGTTTGAAGAAAAACAACGCCATGTCATAATTGTTTAATCTTTTAAATAGTCTGTCACTCACTGACCGGGGCACCCTCTAAATTGACGCCTTGTATTTTTATTCTGAAAAAATTCCCAAGCGTTTTTTTTGCATTTAAATTAATTGGAATTGCGTACGATTTTTTGCTTTGGTAATTTTTTAATTAATATTAGTTTATTTATTTTAAGGTAAATTTTTTTGGCTATAATGTTGATATTATTTATTTTTGTACCATAGTTTATGGCATAAATTATTTTTTATCGGTAATTTTTCACTGCATCTCAGATAGAGAATTTTTCTATTGAATTCCTCAACTTATAAATGAATACTTTTTATGTATGTGATTGACAAAAATAACTTGAGTACGAGGTAACGTTGCGGTCACTAAAATCTGGCGATTTTTTTGTCAAATCTTGATGGTATAAATATGTAATTATTGTAAAAAGAATTTTTTTAGTTAACCCAATTCTTTATTTTGTTTACAAGTTGTTTGGCTCTTCATCTTCGATTAGCAGCATCTCTTTTAATATAGAAAATTTATTAATAATTTTACACAATCGTTATTTGCTAGTCGGCCAATTCAAAAATTAACACTTTACAAAAAAACCGCAAAAAATTTGTCTTGATCCCCCTTCCTTTTTTCCACGATCAGTTGATGTTTTCATCAGCGCTCTCTTTCGTCCGTCTCCGCTGTTACTCTTACTTGCTTAATTTATTTTAAAACTTTCTCCTTGCTTCTTTATTTAAATTTTGGCAAGGTAGCAAGTTATGAACGATACGTAAAATACATTTTATATAAGAACTTTAAAGTAAAAAATTTATATTACATTTTGGTCTCGTATTTTTAGCTTGATATTTGAAATTTAACGTTAGGGCAATGTTTTAAACAAATCTTATTTATTAGCCTACACATATAATTTTTTGCTTTGTTAAGACAATATTTTTATATACATATTTATTTATTTTACTTTAAGACTGTTCATTCACATATTTTCTGATTTCCATTTTTTAAATTCAATAAAACACCAATAGTAGATCGTGCGGACAATTGCACATTTTTACATTTTTTATAGGATGCTTAGAGAAAAATGGCGAAAAAACACAAAAAACTATTTTCCCAAACTCAAATGTTGCAACACTAAATTTTATGTTTATGTTTTTAGTTTTTATGTATAATTAATTATGAGAAACTGGTGCTAATTCAAGTCGAGCATTAAAAACTTAAAACGAATTACAAATAAATATTTAAATTTGTAACAACTTAGATAATTAATGTGGATTGAATCATTATTAGCTGGATTTTTTGTTTCATTGACGAGCCCAGATTTTTGGTATTTATTTATGCATTTTTCAATTACATATAAAACATTTTAGAATTTAAAAATACTATCTGATATTATTTATGTATTAATCAAATTATTGTTATCATCCGGCATATGAATGGTTATCCTTTATTTTATTTCAGTACTTAAATCACCATATTTTAGACATTGGACCTCATTATATTCTGATTGCAATAAACAAAGTCAAAAAACTAAAAAGCTTTTTTACCTTTGGGTGAAATACGCAAATAAAAAGATTACACAAAATTGGCAAACACACTATCAATTAATCTTTGGAGTGAGATAGATAAATAAGAATACAGCAATGTAAAATAAACATATTGGAAATCATTTCAAATATCTATGGCTTAAACTCAAAAAATTCAAATTCAAATAAATATATACGCAAAATTAGGTTAACTTCAATTAATGTTTTGATTTTAATGCAAATAATTATTAAAATGACTTAATTATAAAATGCATAAAAAGAGTATATTAAAAAAACACTTTAAATTTAGCAAGTTTGAAAATGGATAAACTAGTGATAAAAACGTTAATATACGCAAGGCAAAACAAATAAGCTATAATATAACATAAAGCAACAGAAATAAATAAAATCGATAATAGGTCAGAAAATCGGAACACTATGCAGATAAAATATAACAAAGTAAAATTATTTTGTAATATCATTGCTCACAAATAAAATAAGAAATTAAATTTCTTTAATTGCGTGAATGCCCCACCCTGAATAACTTTCGTTATTTTACTATTCAATAGTTTAACAATTACTAATAACATCAGACGTAAATGAGTGAGATTAAGACAGAGGTAAATTTAAATTTAAATGAAAAAATAAAACAAGACCAATTTTGCATATTACCTTCAATAATCAATCTACTTAATTTTCTTCAAAAAATAAAAGTTTCAAAAAAGTAACGAAAACAATTTTTAGATGGGGTGCGTTGATTCCCAAATTACTCTCGCCGCCTGTCTCTCTCTTTTTAACACACTATTTCTTCAAAAAATAAAATGTTCAAAAAATTAACTAAAACAATTTTTTGATGGGGTGCGTTATACCCAAATTACTCTAACCGTCTGTCTCTCTCTTTTTAGAACACTATTTCTTCAAAAAATAAAATGTTCAAAAAATTAACTAAAACAATTTTTTGATGGGGTGCGTTGATACCCAAATTACTCTAACCGTCTGCCCCTCTCTTTTTAGCAAACTATTTCTTCAAAAAATAAAATGTTCAAAAAGTAACTAAAACAATTTTTTGATAGGGTGCGTTATACCCAAATTACTCTACGTCGTCTGTCTCTCTCTTTTAGCACACTATTTCTTCAAAAAATAAAATGTTCAAAAATTAACTAAAAAATTGTTTGATGGGGTGCGTTATACCCAAATTTACACTAACCGTCTGCCCCTCTCTTTTTCTAATGCTATTTCTTCAAAAATAAAATGTTCAAAAAATTAACTAAAACAATTGTTTGATAGGGTGCGTTATACCCAAATTACTCTCGTCGTCTGTCTCTCTCTTTTAGCACACTATTTCTTCAAAAAATAAAATGTTCAAAAAATTAACTAAAAAATTGTTTGATGGGGTGCGTTATACCCAAATTTACTCTAACCGTCTGCCCCTCTCTTTTTCTAATGCTATTTCTTCAAAAATAAAATGTTCAAAAATTAACTAAAACAATTGTTTGATAGGGTGCGTTATACCCAAATTACTCTCGTCGTCTGTCTCTCTCTTTTAGCACACTATTTCTTCAAAAAATAAAATGTTCAAAAAATTAACTAAAAAATTGTTTGATAGGGTGCGTTATACCCAAATTACTCTAACCGTCTGCCCCTCTCTTTTTCTAATGCTATTTCTTCAAAAATAAAATGTTCAAAAAATTAACTAAAACAATTGTTTGATAGGGTGCGTTATACCCAAATTACTCTACGTCGTCTGCCCCTCTCTTTTATCTACATGCTATTTCTTCAAAAAATAAAATGTTCAAAAAATTAACTAAAACAATTGTTTGATAGGGTGCGTTATACCCAAATTACTCTAACCGTCTGCCCCTCTCTTTTTCTAATGCTATTTCTTAAAAAATAAAATGTTCAAAAAATTAACTAAAACAATTGTTTGATAGGGTGCGTTATACCCAAATTACTCTCGTCGTCTGTCTCTCTCTTTTAGCACACTATTTCTTCAAAAAATAAAATGTTCAAAAAATTAACTAAAAAATTGTTTGATGGGGTGCGTTATACCCAAATTACTCTAACCGTCTGTCTCTCTCTTTTTAGAACACTATTTCTTCAAAAAATAAAAATGTTCAAAATAGTAGCTAAAACAATTGTTCGATAGGGGCGTTGATTTCCAAATTACTCTAACCGTCTGTCTCTCTCTTTTTAGCAAACTATTTCTTCAAAAAATAAAATGTTCAAAAAGTAGCTAAAACAATTTTTAGATGGGGTGCGTTGACGCCCAAATTATCTAACCGTCTGTCTCTCTTTTTAGCACACTATTTCTTCAAAAAATAAAAATGTTCAAAATAGTAGCTAAAACAATTTTTAGATGGGGTGCGTTGACGCCCAAATTATCTAACCGTCTGTCTCTCTCTCTCTTTTTAGAACACTATTTCTTCAAAAAATAAAAATGTTCAAAATAGTAGCTAAAACAATTGTTCGATAGGGGCGTTGATTTCCAAATGAATCTAACCGTCTGTCTCTCTCTTTTTAGCACACTATTTCTTCAAAAAATAAAATGTTCAAAAAATTAACTAAAAAATTGTTTGATAGGGTGCGTTATACCCAAATTACTCTAACCGTCTGCCCCTCTCTTTTTCTAATGCTATTTCTTCAAAAATAAAATGTTCAAAAAATTAACTAAAACAATTGTTTGATAGGGTGCGTTATACCCAAATTACTCTAACCGTCTGCCCCTCTCTTTTTCTAATGCTATTTCTTCAAAAAATAAAATGTTCAAAAAATTAACTAAAACAATTGTTTGATAGGGTGCGTTATACCCAAATTACTCTAACCGTCTGCCCCTCTCTTTTTCTAATGCTATTTCTTCAAAAATAAAATGTTCAAAAAATTAACTAAAACAATTGTTTGATAGGGTGCGTTATACCCAAATTACTCTAACCGTCTGCCCCTCTCTTTTTCTAATGCTATTTCTTCAAAAATAAAATGTTCAAAAAATTAACTAAAACAATTGTTTGATAGGGTGCGTTATACCCAAATTACTCTAACCGTCTGCCCCTCTCTTTTTCTAATGCTATTTCTTAAAAAATAAAATGTTCAAAAAATTAACTAAAACAATTGTTTGATAGGGTATACCCAAATTACTCTAACCGTCTGCCCCTCTCTTTTTCTAATGCTATTTCTTAAAAAATAAAATGTTCAAAAAATTAACTAAAACAATTGTTTGATAGGTTGCGTTATACCCAAATTACTCTCGTCGTCTGTCTCTCTCTTTTAGCACACTATTTCTTCAAAAAATAAAATGTTCAAAAAATTAACTAAAACAATTGTTTGATGGGTGCGTTATACCCAAATTACTCTAACCGTCTGCCCCTCTCTTTTTCTAATGCTATTTCTTCAAAAATAAAATGTTCAAAAAATTAACTAAAACAATTGTTTGATAGGGTGCGTTATACCCAAATTACTCTACGTCGTCTGTCTCTCTCTTTTAGCACACTATTTCTTCAAAAAATAAAATGTTCAAAAAATTAACTAAAAAATTGTTTGATGGGGTGCGTTATACCCAAATTACTCTAACCGTCTGCCCCTCTCTTTTTCTAATGCTATTTCTTCAAAAATAAAATGTTCAAAAAATTAACTAAAACAATTGTTTGATAGGGTGCGTTATACCCAAATTACTCTACGTCGTCTGTCCTCTCTCTTTTAGCACACTATTTCTTCAAAAAATAAAATGTTCAAAAAATTAACTAAAAAATTGTTTGATGGGGTGCGTTATACCCAAATTTACACTAACCGTCTGCCCCTCTCTTTTTCTAATGCTATTTCTTCAAAAATAAAATGTTCAAAAAATTAACTAAAACAATTGTTTGATAGGGTGCGTTATACCCAAATTACTCTCGTCGTCTGTCTCTCTCTTTTAGCACACTATTTCTTCAAAAAATAAAATGTTCAAAAAATTAACTAAAAAATTGTTTGATGGGGTGCGTTATACCCAAATTTACACTAACCGTCTGCCCCTCTCTTTTTCTAATGCTATTTCTTCAAAAAATAAAATGTTCAAAAAATTAACTAAAACAATTTTTTGATGGGGTGCGTTGATACCCAAATTACTCTAACCGTCTGTCTCTCTTTTTAGAACACTATTTCTTCAAAAAATAAAAATGTTCAAAAAATTAACTAAAACAATTTTTTGATGGGGTGCGTTTACCCAAATTACTCTAACCGTCTGCCTCTCTCTTTTTAGCATGCTATTTCTTCAAAAAATAAAATGTTCAAAAAATTAACTAAAACAATTTTTTGATGGGGTGCGTTGATACCCAAATTACTCTAACCGTCTGTCTCTCTCTTTTTAGAACACTATTTCTTCAAAAAATAAAAATGTTCAAAATAGTAGCTAAAACAATTTTTAGATGGGGTGCGTTGACCCAAATTACTCTAACCGTCTGTCTCTCTCTTTTTAGCACACTATTTCTTCAAAAAATAAAAATGTTCAAAATCCACTATACTAAATCAGTGTGTCCTTTGTGTGTTTGTCCCGTTTTGAATGAAATTTTTATTGACACGAAAACTTTTTAAAGGTGTGAAAAATAAGAGAGAAAAAAACGAAGAGAACGAAGAAAGAGAGCGAGGGTCAGACTGTGTAGAGTTGTTATTGCTTTGTTAAAAACAAACAAACAAAGACATTTTTTACTTTAGTAAACAACAGCAATTTCAACACAATAATGGAAAATCTAACAAAAATCACATCAAGAAGAATCCCGCTTTCCCATTTGTGACAGTATTATCTACCTACTTAAAAATAATTATTTTTTAAAATCGAGTCAAGGGTCAAATCAAGTCGAGATTTATGAGTCAAGTCAAAAGTAAGCCAAGGCAAGTAAGAGTCAGAGCAGCGTAAAGGCAAGTCAAGAGTCAAATCAAGTCGAGATTTATGAGTCAAATAAAAAGTAAGCCAAGGCAAGTAAGAGTCAGAGCAGTGTCAAGGCAAGTCAAGAGTCAAATCAAGTAGAGATTCAAAGCAAGTGGAGATTTAAGAGGCAAGGCAAGAGTCAAAGCAAGTCGAGATTTAAGAGTTAAGTCACGAGTCAAGTCAAAAGTCAGGGCAAGTAAGAGTCAACAAGGCAAGTCAAGAGTCAAATCAAGGCAAGAGTCGGGGAAAAAATCAAGAGTCAACGGAAGTAAAGAGTCAAGGCAGGCGAAGAAGCAATGCAGTAAGTCGACGCGCAAGTCAAGAGTCAACGCAAGTCGAGATTCAATGCAAGCTAAGAGTCGTCAAGTCAAGAGTTAATGCAAGTCAAAAGTGAAAACAAGAGAAAGAGTTAAAGCATAGTCGAGTTGAGAATCAATGCAAGGCAAAGCAAAGCAAGTCGAGATCCAACGCAAGCTAAGAGTAAATCAAGAATCAAGCAAGTCAAGATCAAGGCAAGTCGAGATTCAACGCACAAAATTCAAAGCAAGTAAAGAGTCAAAACAAGAGTAAAGCTTAGAGTCAAGGAAAGTCAAAGCAAGACAAGAGTCAAGTTTAAA
>JAIXHY010000072.1:0-244918 GCA_020449905.1 Globodera pallida
GGTTTTTTTGGCTCTCGATCTCGGTCTCGAGTCTCGGGGTCATTTCTCGGTCTCGGTCTCGAGTCTCGGTGTCATTTCTCGGTCTCGGTCTCGACTCTCGAGTCTCGGTAAATTTCAAGTCTCGAACAGCCCTACTAATTTGTAATGGAAAAATGCTCCCCGTGATTTCGTTAATATAACTTTCATAAATATTTAAGTTCTAATTTTTTTGTTGAGAATCACCGCAGATACTTTAGCATTTCCTTCTGAAGAATATGTTGACATTTTTTGTTACCTATCTTGTATTAAAGCAATTTTATATTACGCAAATTTTATGTTTTAAGGCTAATTGAGGATGAACAATTACTCTTTTTGCAGTTGTATATTTTGGTTTGGATTTTTGTAGATGTTTATTTATATATGGACGTTGTTGCATTGTATTTTTGATTGTTATCTTTATAATTTAAATTAACTATATTTTGGTTTTAATACCAAAATGTTTAACATTTATAATGAAACTTAATTAAATTTTAATATAACAATATAATGTTAAATACCAAGAATATTTTAAAACAATATTCCAAATTTTAATAGTACATGATCAAATTGCTAAACCGAAATTTCATGAACAAAATATGTTAAATATTACACCATTTGGATTAAAGTTTCTAGTTAAAATTTTAATAAACTAATAGGAAAACCCATAAACCCAAGTTTAAGAGCAAAAAATACACTATAACTTTGAAATAATTAATTAAAATAAAATATTTAATAATTTCATAATGATTGTAACAGATTGGATGCTTTGCGAATTATAGTGCAATTTAAGATTAAAGAATTCGCTAAAGCATTAAAATCTTTTAGATGGATGATATCAATCTCGATCAATTTTAAAATGTCAAAAAAAACTTGCGACAAATAGTATTCAGCGATTTTAAAAAAACTAGAAAACAAATCTTCAATTTACAATTTTCTCTAAATTTATACAACATTTAAGTATCTCAAAAATTTATTTGAATTTTTTTAGAAAAATTATGTTTCCGCCTTGTTTTTTACAAAAATCCGGTTTTTTTCAATTTATATTAGTTTTACTTTTATTCGAGTTAATTTCATTAATTATTATTTTACGTAGGATTGTTATTATCATTTCAAGTCCTCGATTCATGATTTTTGCTAGACCTTTTTTTGGCAACATGATAATTTAATTTATTTTTATACTTTAATGAATGAATGATATTTATCCGCAGGTATAGTTTTTGTTTTCACTAGCATTGGTATTCACATTTCGGAGATCCTCCAGTTTTGCCTGTTACGATGCTTCGTCACGATTTACGCTTTTAAATAAAACAATAGATTGAATAGCAGCAGAAACCTTTATGAATAAATATTAATAAATTTTGCTAATATTATAGAGATTATGCTGTTGAAAAATATTGGTTTTAATATCATTTTTTACTGAATTCATTCCAAATTTTGATTAGCAAATTCTTCTTTCATTTCTGTTTTTGAAGGATATACAATAATTTTCAAAGAACTAACAAAAACAAATGTTTATTTGCTTTTTTGAAAGGCTTGTTGCCTCGTGTGAATTTTATAAATATATTTATATCTTTATAATGAAATAAAAAAATAAACCACATTATCCTGGGTCCATATATTTCATTGGCTTTTTAATGTAATTTTCCATTATTGTTGTTTTTTAACTAAGAAATAAATTTTATTATCGTTAAATTTCATTTTTTTTTACTTAAAATTTTTATTAATTGTAGTTTATATGAATTTACAAACCATTCATCTCATTAATATATTTCAAACGTTCTTTTCGTTCATAAAGTTCATTTGTTCCTAATTAAATAAACCTTCCTTGGGCACTTGGTGGCATTTTCCATACCTTTTGCAATTAAAATTTTAATCTTACGATGCTAGTTATTTAAATGTAATTTGCGCCCTCTTCATACGATGGCTCGTAAAACATTAGTTCATTTTTAGACCGTACAATTATCTAATAGACGATTTTTCTTAGCATAAGCCGTTTATGTATTTCATTTTTCTCTTGCGGCGCCTATTGACACCGCAGAATATAAAATAAAAAAATTTTATTCATTGAACAAAATCTGATAAAATTTCTGTTAAACTCAAATTGATTCAAATTTACTTTATTTATTTGTTTACAAGGATATTAGACTTTAAATCAGTGATCATATTTGTACTTATTTGTCAGAACACTGCTTTCTGCCCGGCGGAAGTTTAGGGCGTAATTTTGTAATTGTTAATCCCCAATTAACTAAGCAGAATAGTCATTTTGTATTCTTAACTTGCATCCATGTCAGTACGGATATTGCAAACAAAATCATTGTCTAAATTTACTTGCTGCCTTTTATCTCAATTTTCTTTATCACCAAATTATCATTTTTATGGGCGGCATCTGCTGCTTTTCGGTCAGCCGCAAAAATTGTAAATTTATATGTATAGGTTAGTTGTTTTGACGTGGCGATATCTAAAGACTTGGTTTATTACAATCGCATCTGATTCTAATCAGTTTTATGGGTTTCTTAGAAAGGAAATCTGTTAATATCAAAAGAGTGTCCTCAATTTGACTTTTTATTTTAATCTTTATATTTAATTTAACTTAAACATTCTTATTTTTTAATTTAAGCAAATTTCATATTATTTCTCTGTATTTAGATGTTAATCTGATTTATTGATTAATATATAATTTTTCCATAATTCACAGCTCTTGTTCGTCCAATTTTAATGTTGTTTTTTGGCTCATTCACTAATTATTGGATTTGTTCGATTGTTGTCCAATGTTCCAAGGGTCTTTAATTTTTATTTATATATTAATAATGGAAAAAATAGTTATATTTTTGTGTTAATCTAAAAAAAATTATAATAAAGTTCCCTTTAATTGTTATACTTCTGGTGCATATTGATTATGGTTTGATTATTGTTTACATTTACATGTTTATTTGATTTTTGTCTTTGTCATTTATCGATTTTAAATTACAATAAAAGGACGTCGGTGTACACCAATCGTCGCCATTTTGCCTTTCGCATGCCGGCCTTTGATCACCAATTTCAAGGGATTTCTCTTTATTTTGTTAATTTATTTATTATTTTTGGGTTCCCCTTTTGCCATTCATTATTTCATTCCGGTTCTTTTCCATCACATTCCGCTGCTCAAAATTCCGCCTTTATTCCATTCACTCTCTGGGGCTCCGTCCTTTTCTTATCGCCTTTTGTCTGCTCCCATCAATTGGCAACATTTTGGTTTATTATTATTTTTGCATTTATTCACTTAAAATGCTTTACTATTTAATTTTGCTTTAAATCACACCGTTCATAATAGGGACTTTACCCTGGTGGCATTTGCACACTGATGCACGAGTCAAAAATTTAAATATGCGAAAGGTAATTAGGTAACTAAAATATTAAATATAAAAACATTTTATTTAAAATTAAAAAAAGGTATAACTCGGTAATGTAAATCGGAATAAATTAACGAATGTGCTCCATTAAAAAACATAAATTTTTTGGTAATAATGAATATTTAATTCTATATCCAATAAAATTGCATTAATTAGCAAAATATATTTTAGAGAAGAAAAAGGCCTTATATTAATAATTTGAAATAACCAATAAAATTGATTTTCGCGACCAGCGCGAAACGGACTAAAAAATAAATAAGTAAAACCAAAACTAATAAACTTAGAGATTAAAATAAATTAAAAGGCACCTTAAGGTTGTGCCTAATATTATCATAATATACTATTTACTCGAATAAAATTAAAATGTGACGACGCCATCACATAAGCCACACGGCATAACAACTCATGTCGGAATCAAGGGTGCGATTTCGCCCCGTTTTGGGGTTGAGTGCCACAGTTTTGCCTCGTTTCTGCATTGTGTCATTTTCCACAAATACCAAAATTGAAGTGAAAAATGGTCAATTAACAGTTTTGGGTTGAACTTTCAAAGAGCCGAAGTAGTTCCAGTGAACTGCTAGCGTAAGCACTACCTGCAGAGAAAAAGCGACAAGAAAATTTAAGCACAAAAAGATTCAAAGTGGGCTAGAGAATATGGTCCTTCAAAGTGGGCTAGATAATATGGTCCAGAAGTGGTAATCTGGTCTGAAATAAAACATTAATGATTATAATGAAAATTTAACAGATTATTGAACAAAAAAGTTAATAAACATTTAAATATAACAAATACATTCGGGTTGGAGAGCTTGAGTCAACTCGCGACTGTGATTTGGGAAATAACTAATCAAAAAATTCATTATGAAACCCATAGTTTTAGAACAAGATTTAAAAGTAATTAAAACATTTAATTTAATGACATGGCACACAAGTTCAATATAAAAAATACGATATGCAAGCAATAAAAAGAAAATACAAAAAGAGTTAATATTTTGACAATCGCGTACTTCGCAACGTCAAACTTTTGTTAGCGACGTTAGATTCTCATCAAATTTTCAACATAGAAAGCAATATAAGGAATTGTTTTAAACATGAAAATATTAGCATTCACGGTTTGTTTTTTAAATTGGATAGCAAAAATGAAATTATATATAAATGTTGTGAAATAGTGCGCAAAAGTGAGAAAAAGATACACTAGTGTAACGAGAGAGCACATTACTGAGGTGCATTCCTGCAACGTACAACACTTTGACAAAAACACCAATCCTTTTTTTTAAAGAAGCGCAAAATCGATTTGCAATGGGGTGCATGCATAGTTTTTAAAAGATTTTATTCGATACAATTATAAATTAAAATTATTTCTCAGCATTAATTTTATTGATTTCTCTACAACTCCCCGCTTTTGTTTTTACAATTTTAATGTTCTGTTTTTTGAGTTATTTACTCATTAGAATTTGTGCAATTTGTGACCAATGTTCAAAGGTCTTTAATCTTTTTTTAATATATTTAATAATGAAGAAAATAATTTATTATTTTGGTGGTAATAAAAAAGGTTTTAATAACGTTTCTTATTGTTATCTGTTTTGGTATTCAACTGGCTAAATCAACAATTTTCAGAAATTATCTTCAGTATTTCTCTTTTATATAGATCCATTGATCGGGTTTTCATGCGATTTTGATTTGATTCTTTGTCAATTTATCCATTTGTGTTTAGAATTGTTTTATAGACAGTCAAGCCATATTTAATTGAATAAAATGTTTTATATTTACCTTCACAATTTATGCACGAGCAATTGAGTGGTGAATAATTAGTTTTTGGTTTGATGTATTTATTTATTATATGTAAATGTAATTAACAATTATTTTTGAATTAATATGAATAACCATTTGCATTAGCTATTAACATTGTCAAGAAAACGCCGTCGCGGTTCTCAGTTTAAGACAACTTTATAAATGCTAATTTATTTTTTTTATTTATTATATAAAAATTAATAATGATTTTTTTATTTTAATAAAATGCATTCACTCGCTGTATCTTTGAGTGGGTGATTAATTTATATAAGGTTCAGTTTGCTAAAAATTTTTTTTCATTATTTTAAAACTTTTTACTTTTTTTCTTCTACATATAAACGTTAAATTCTCAAGTCCCCGAATTTTGGAATCGTATGTTGGAATGATAGCCATACCAGTGCTTCTTCATTAAAATATTTATCTGAGAATATTTATGTTTATGTATTTATTAATTTATTTTTAGAAACTTTGTTATTCTGTAAAAGTAAATTAATTTATTTTTTTCTAATAATTTTTGTGCATTTACCTTAATAATCATTAAATATAGTGTTTTATATAAAAAACTTATATAGGTTGACGTACACGAGACTTTCTTTCTTTTCCTGTCCTTGTAAAACTTTGTTTTAATATAAAATTATTAGTTTTTAAACTTTTCATTTCGCTGTCGTCTTCGTCCCTCTCCGAGATCAGGCGTCGTCGGACGTGCGCTCGAATATCAGGATGCCGTCCCCCTCTTTGCTCTTGATGGCGAATTTGAGGTTCATTAGCTTAGTAAGATTTTTTGTGTTATGCTTGTTCGGAATTAAGTTATTAAAAAATTAACTTTTATATTACATCTGGTTTTACGCGCAATTCTATTTATTTATTAAAAAATATTTGAAATAACAAAATGCATTTTTAATATTATTCAGATTGAATTTCTATAAACCTATTAAAACCTTCGTTCATAAAAAACAATATTTTTTTTCTTATTATAATATCCAATTTTCATCAACATCCTTTATTATTTTAAATCAAGTTTAATTTTCTTGAATTTTTAAATATTGTAAATTTGAGTTTTCTTTTTAAATTTTTTTAGTTTCTTTGACATTTCGAGACGCCATTTTTGCATTTAAGAGCATTTGAGGTTTACCATATGATTAATTGTCAACTTAGTTTAAATTATACAATTATCTGATTCTTTGTATAAATAAGACTTATCTTTGTTTATAATATACGTACTTTGTCTTACGTTTTTAAAATTCATTTTGAGATTGGTTTAGAATGATGATTAAATTTTTTTATTATTCCAAAGAAATGTATAAATTGGTGGCTATGTGCTTTGTATGTATCATCGACTGTGTACTTAAGCATTGTTATCGCGGGATTCTGCGCTTGAGCCATCCAAGGATTCGATTCATAGGTAACGTTTTTCTATGTATTCAAATTGTTATTTTATATTTTATTGTGTACATATATCCAGACGAAACACGTAATAACAGTTTTGATAGACAATTAAAATTTTGGCGACGGCGGCCAATATAGAACATTTTATTGGTCTCGTTAATTCAAAAATTGGAATTTATGCGTATCCATTTTGTTTCAGTATCTTTAACATGATTTTTATTGTATATTGTTTAATGTTTGTTTAAACAATTTATAAAGTTTCAGATATAGAGAAAATTTAAAACAGCTTTAAATAAAATAAATAATACTGTAAAGTTAATATTTGATTTAATGTTCTTATTATTTTTAGTATTAACGTGAGTTTCTGTTTTTAGCATTGCCTGGTTGCTATTTATTTTGATTGACAAGGTCAGAGCTGTGAACATGGTTGATTAGCTAATTTTTATATAGTTTAATTTTGAACTTTTAACAATTGTTAACCTTTTTTTGCGCTGGTCGCGATTATTTGCAAAAAAACATTTTTGTTCTAACAAAGGGTTTTTTCTTGATATTTAATCGATTACCATTATTACAAATTCCAAAGTTTTTTGTCTAGTTTTAAATAAAAGTAGGTAATAGTTTTTTATCCTGAAAACAGTTCAATCCAGATCGCGCTATTTGAATGGCTTATTTTTAATTCATTTAATCACTTTATCCATTTGCTTTGTTTTTTGTTTTTATTATTTTTTAATTTTGAATTAATTTTAAATTATTAAGTCTCATTTTATAAAATACTTTATCATTATTTAAGTTTACTTTTCGTTTCTCCCAAGCATGTCTCCTTCTGGCGCTGAAAGCTCCACGGCCAACTAACTCTTTCCATCTATTTTTCGGTCATTTTATTAAAAAAGTTAAATTTATTTATTGATTTGAGTCTTAAGTCTCTCAACCCAAAAGGCGTGCCAAAGCCCCCAACCCTCGAATTGTGCATCCTACAATGATTTTATATTATTAAAATTTATTGATTTAGTAAACAGGATTTTAATGTGTTAAAGCTTTTAGAAATTAATTATTATTTTTTTTATTTTATTGATTTTAATCAAATTAACCATTTTTGGTCATTTTTTAAATCTTCTATAATTATTTTATCCAATTCTTACTTTAATATTAATTGTTTAATAAATTTGAATATGTATTAAAACTTTGCAAATTTTATTTCCAACAGATACAGTTGGATTAATTCAAGTATGCCTATCTTCATAATATTTATTTAAGGAGAAGCAGATTTTGGTCACAGGCGTTTTTAATACTCGATGTTCAGAATACATATTCATAATAATTCCTTTTCAATGGTTTTTTTTTAATTTTATAAATAATGTATTGTTTTTTAAACCTAAAAAAAACACTTTTTTGTTTATTAATGATTTAATAACTTTTCGGTTGGACGTAATATATATATATTAATAATAAGTATTTGTCATTGCCTTATCTACGCATCAGGGTTGCTCCGGGTTACCCGAAACCCGAGAG
Organism: Globodera pallida; assembly: GCA_020449905.1. NCBI lineage: Eukaryota > Metazoa > Nematoda > Chromadorea > Rhabditida > Heteroderidae > Globodera > Globodera pallida. The sequence continues at coordinate 8,088 of JAIXHY010000072.1, forward strand.
CCGAAACCCGGTCTTTTTCTTGACCCGATACCCGAAACCCGACCCGAGGTTTTTTTAGCCGACCTGATCCGAAACCGACCCGATCTTTTTCTTGACCCGATACCCGAAACCCGACCCGAGGTTTTTGGGTCGGGTTTCGGGTCGAAATTAAGGTTTTGAGGGGAGGGGGGTCGGCGGTGCCGATAGGCGCCGCCGAGAAATTTTTGAATTTTTGACTCAATTAGTTAAGGAAATTGGTCCAAAAACTGCAGAATTTTGCTCAATTTTTCGTTAAAGGGAGGGTCTGAATAAATATTAATTAAAGAATTCGCTTTTGAAATTTTCTTAATGAAATCCTCCAAACCCAATAAAAAAAAAATAATATAGGTAAGAAGGTTGAGCTAAAATCGAACAACATTTTTCAGATTCGACCCATTAATGTTCATCCATTTTTCCTCTGTGTTTTTATTTTAAATGAAAAGCTTGTTCTGCTTTAAATAATTGGGAACTTTTTTTAATAATAAAGCTTATTTTTTCTTTTTTTAATGTGAAAAAGCTTCACATTTTCTGCAAATTTAGTTGCAAATCCCTTAACAAATTGAGTCAAAAATTCAAAATTTTTTCGGCGGCGCCTATCGGCACCGCCACCCCCCACCCCTCCCTATAAAAAGTATTTGAGAAAAATCGCGCGCAAAAAAAACATAAATTTTGCTACATTGATTTCGTTTTTTGCAAAGTTTGCACAAATTTTCTTAACAAAATTTAGCAAAATGAGATTTTTTGGTCTAGGTTTTGGCCTGCCTAATGAGGCTTTTTAAACCTTTTATTTGGAAACCCTGCTTTAACAGCATATGGAAAAAATGTTGTTTTGCACCATAATTGCCAATTTATGATTTTACAAATTGATTTTAATGGTTGGTTAATATTTTAAAGAAAAAAATTTTTAACCCGAAGACCCGAAACCCGATGAGCCGAAACCCGGTTTTTTTCTCGACCCGAGACCCGAAACCCGACCCGAGGTTTTTTGGGTCGACCTGATCCGAAACCCGACCCGAGGTTTTTTCGGCCGACCTGATCCGAAACCCGACCCGACATTTTTCTCGACCCGGAACAACCCTGCTACGCATGTTACGTCGCGATGTGGAAGATAATGATGATCATCCAGGATTGATACTCGTTAACCAGGTTGAATGGTCGGAGTTTAATAAATATTTTGCATCCATAATTATTTTTGATTATCCATTTATTATTTGTGATATTAAAAAAAACAATCAAACTCTGTTTACTTTAATTGTAAATCATAAGAATTGCTTTATTTAAGTTTGGTTTACAAATTCAATTTTTTTTTTCCATTTTTAATATATTTTCTAACGAAAACTAGGATAGCCTAATTATTCATAAAACATTGGTAAGGGTTGTACTAGCTAAACGACTTCAATAAAAACGTGCCCTTAAAAGAGTTGTCATTGTTTATTTATTTGATTAAGGATAAACATTTAATCTTTTGATTGCATTATTTTTTAACTATTCATTTTAACCATAATTAAAATTTTTTGAGTAATTAAAACTATGTAAAGGACTGTTAAAAACACATTTATAAATTTAACTATATTTTTGTATATTATAAATGTTGGTGTAAATATTGCTTTTAAATAAATTGCTTATGCCTTAACCATATTTTAATTATTGTTTATTGTTTTATTTTTTTTAATTAATATTTAATATTAAATTTGTTAAAATTCAATTTATTGATTAAAATTCATATTTAAATTTTTGTTATCTTCCCTTTTATTTTTTATTCCAGGCAATTAGTTTTATTTTTATAATTATGTTGTAATTCATCGGAAATGAATTTCTTAAGTTTGTAACGGCACATGCACAATACCGGAATGCACCTTCAAAAATTTTAAATTATGTAAGGAAGCTTGGGACAACGAAAGACCTCAAGCGCACTTGAAGACTCAAAATCAAAAACGAATGAAATCCTAAAACGCGTCGTGAAGCCTTGGGCATTATTACTCTCATGACTTAACTCCAATTTTGTGTGGTCACTTTAAAGTCAAGGGCCTGTGCCAAGCCCCACAAAAAAATTTTAAGGCAATTCGACGTTCCCTTTTCCGGGAATGAGGCAAAAGATCCGTCCAGGAAATGTGTGCCATTGCAACAAATTTTTGAGCATTTCATCGCTTCTAAATTATTATTAGAACCGATTTATATGGACTAAAAAAACGTCAAATATTGACTAAAAACCGCCAAAATATGGACCAAAACTCCCAAAAAGTGCCAAATATGGAATAAAAATGTGCGATAAAACTTAAAAAATTCGGCAATCTTTATTAATATTCCTTTACGAAATTTTCGGAAAAAGGCGAAACTATGGATTTATTATGGAAAATGGCGAAATATGAATATATTCTCAAAAAACAAAATATGGATTTATTTGGACTAAAAAGTCTGAATGCTATTTTTGGGCTTCTCTTATGATCCACTATTCTGCAAAAAAACATGTTAAACATGAAAATCCGGTCTCTAATGGTAAGAAATTTGGGTTTACAACTTGAGCTGATCAAAAGATATTTTTCAACCGATTAATGTATGTACGTTAACTGAGATGAACATGGTGTTTTCTTTCACTATTTTAAGAATTAATATAGATTTCGATTTATAAGTAATACTTATACATTTCTTTAAACCGATTATATTAATTTATTTTATTTTGAGAATTAGGTTTTTTATGAAAACTATTTTAGAAATATAATCATAATTTTAAACTAATTAGAAATAATTAATTTTTAATTTACAGTCTAATAATATAAATTTCTAAATAAGAGTATTTTACATTCAACTTTGTTTAAATCATCATTTCTTTAATAAGCAGTGTATTTTCAAAATCTTGATTCAATTTTTTTAGTTTATCGTGTAAAATATTAATTTTCTTAATATATTTTTAGTCTGACCATACTTTGTATTTTTGGCTTTTGTATACCAAATTATTTTAAATTGTTTTATAGAATTGGTTTGTGTTGTTTTTTTGACACAGTAATATACTCATTAATTTTAAAATAACTTAATGTCCGCTCACTTTAACTCTTGCAAACCCGTCGTAAAGCGTGGTCGAGATAACGCTCATCTGTTCTACCCGACATCCAGTTGTTAAGTTCTGCGAATATTTCCAATAATAGGTAAGTAGACTCTTAAATTGATTAAAAGTTTCTTCAATGTTTTATAATCTCTTCTCCTGTTTGTATTTAATGCAAATGCTTGAACAATGTGTGTCAAGTTTGAATTTTTAAAATTTATTAGAAGATTAAGTAATCTTTTATGTATTATTTTGCCCTAAGGGTAGGAAAAGTTCGAAACAACTATTGCCAGCATACCCAGGCTGAGCCTCCTCTTTGAATACCGCAACATCTTCAGTATATACAATTATGACTTGGATGTTTATTGAAAATAATACTTATTTACTTATTATTATTAATGAATATAAATTATTTTAATGCATTTTATTTAAAGGTTTATAATATTTTCAAAACACATTTTAAGAGTAAACGATGGCACTGTAAATTAGGTCTGTTTATATGATTTCCTGGGTGAATATTGTCTGTCTTTTGCAAAGATCATCTCACCCAAAAGTATTTTTCGTTTTTTATTTTTACTTGCATCTCTTTTTGTTAGTACTGAATATAAAATAAAATCTTTTGTTTAATAATCTAGAATATTATGTGTACTCATTTGTTTAGTATGATTAAATTGTTAAGTCGCTTTAATTTTTTATTGTAATATTTAGTCTTATTTATATTTATAATTTAGCTTAGTTTTTCTTAATTATTAATATTCTTTATTTTTTTAAACAATATAATCACCCTAGAAGCTTTACAGTAGTGTTTGGACAGCTTAATAATGACCGGTACGGCCACACTTAACGCAGTTGCTGTTTTGTACTTTTTTTCGATTTTTTCCCATATCGTTGCCTTTCTCCAAGATTCCCAAATTTCTGCAGTTCTTTCGTTGGCCTCTGCACATCGTCATTTAATTCCAAAGCCCTTTGTCGGATCGTCAGCAATAATTAATGGTTTATTTTAAGTTTTTTTTAGCATTTAATTAAAGATTTTTTGTGACAGTTTTTTAACGAGTGGTGATAATTTTTTAAAATTATTCTCAATAACCTTTAACTCCTTTGTTAGCTTGTTTTATCGTTTTTATTATTTTAAAATAATGTAATTAGAGATTATTTACCCGAATTAAAAGAGCATAATTATTAAATAAATCTATAATTATTAGATTCCGGATTTATATTGACTAAAAAACGTGAACTATTGACTTAAATTTGGCAAAAAACCTCAAATTTTACAAAAGCCCAATAAGTGTCAAAATATGGGCTAAAAAATGCGCTAAAACTGACCAATTCAGTCAATTTTCCGTGAACAAAAAATCTTCAATTTATGGCTCTAGTGGGTTTTCTTATTTCTAAATTCTCCTCTTACAATTGTAAACATAATTTTTTTTAGTTTTGGAAAATTTTAATAAAATTGCAAAAATAATAAATTTTTTAGAAAATCTCAATATTTAGGGGTGCATTTTTGTAAAAGTAAAAATTGTTGAGGGGTAACAAAAAGTAAAACTAGGGATTTTTTTGCAAATGGTAATAAGTAACAAGCAAATTAAGTTATTAGTAAATTTTATGTGTCATTACGAAAAAAGGGTAAAATCACCCTTTGATTCTTGCTCGTGTGCTGTCATTTTGGTATGGACGCCAACTTAGATGTAAAAATGAATGAATGTGTGTTTGTATAGAGGAAGGTCAGTGCTCATTTGTTAGTACCAATCGAAGGATGTGAAAGAGATTGGTAAGGGTAGAGAAAATAGGGAGAAGAGAAAGAAAAATAAAGCTCTGTGCACAAAAAGAGAAAGAAAGAAACGATGTGGGCAGATAAAGAGGGGGGGGGGGGGGGGAGAGAGAAAGCAAAATGATGAGACAGAGAAATCATCATTTTGTATGCTACCCACCCACTCTCTCGCGTTTCCCAAATGTTTGTTTCTAAAGGAGTACAATTTGGTATCATTACTTGCTTTGGTAAATTTAAAAGCTATAAATCAAGAACCTGAGTTTAAAAAAAAACAATTATCAGTTAAAATTAAATTTAGCGTGTATCATTTATCAATTAAACTTGATTGAAAAAGCTAGCCAGCAATGAAAAACAAACGCACTAAATCGCAAAAAGATGTAATGACATTAACAATTATACATCTCATTATCACAACTTGTAAAACAAAACATTTGATTAAAATAAAAGTTTATACAACGAAGCCGGATAATATTTTGAAAATAATAAATTAATTAAACCTTCACAACTTTGATATGTAATATAAAATTTTTTATTTAGTCCAAGTTGATTCATTCATTCGATTTTCGGGTGCCTAGCGGCACATCTGACCGCTTATACTCGACTGACTATATAATTAATGTGCTAATTACGGCACAGACGAGAAAGACTTGTCAGCGAGCAGCATGTTGTAATAACTGCTAATTCAAACATGTAGTAAGATGTTCATGTTATTTCAACATGAAAACAACTAACAATACCACCATTATTTGTTAAGTAAAAAAAAATGAATAACGCAAATAATAGATACCATATATTAATTTTAAATACAAAAATTGGAAACTTATACACTTAATCTATTTGCTCTGGGAAAAAAGTTATAGCTGGCGTCTGCAACCAAAATTGCTCTCAAAGCTTAGTCGCGTTGTAAATTAAAGCTTAAAATAATCTTTTAATTCAGCTTTAAGCGTGCTTTAAATATAAATATACCCATTAGTTTTTAAACTGACTAAATTTCATATTAAATCGATAAATATAAATAATGGCATTGCTAAATAGAAAAATTCAAATTTATGTGGTAGAAAGGCCTTCTCACCAATTATATATTTAAAAAAAACTGAAATAGTTCGAAGAAAGCTAAAATAAACTAAAATTTTATACACCGAATTGAAATGCAAATAAACCTAAAAATATAAATTTTTTCAAATAAAATTTATTTTAAAAAATGTTATTTGAGTTTTTTTTATTCATATATGTTAATAATGGAAAAACAAACAAATGTGTGGCTCTATGAAGCAGTGATATGTTAAATTAAAAATGTGTACAATAAGTTTTTTTCAAGGTCGAAAAATATAAAATTAATATAAAAAATTTTTTTTTAAATAATTCATTAAAAACTAATTTATTTTTTTGTAGAATTAATAATATTATTAGTCAATTACAACATGATCATTATAAAAAAATAACTAAATTAGAATGAAGTTTTTAAAAAGTTCGGTGCCGCCTCTAAGTTAACTTAAAAATATGCTCGGCTAATAAATAATTTCACATTTTAAATGTTATTTGACCTGAGCTTGGACATAATGGATTTTTTTTTCGACTGGGCCGAGCCCATTATTTGCTCTGCGGGCCGCCGACCAGCTGCATCAACCCCTGGCCTTCGTGGCCCTTTTTCGTGGCCGCGGGCGTGAGTGTTCTGCTGTTGTATTATTTATTATTACCGCAAGACTTTTAATCAAATATTAGTAAAATAAATATATAGAGATTGCAAGTCATAATATAAAAAACAATAACATTATACAATAAAGTTTAAATTTATATAAATGCATTTATCAGCCAAAATACCGTATTTCCTCTATTAGAACCCCCGGGGGTTCTATTTATCAACCCACTCAAAAAGGGGGAGTTCTATTAGAGGGGGAGAGGCTTTATTTGTCAACCTCTTTTTCAGAAAATATTAACAAAACCACCATTTCTTTAACCTTTTGATTGCATTCTCAACAAAAACAAAATTTCTAAAATTCTCTCGCGCCAACCCCCCTCCCCCTCTCTCTCAAATTTTTTTAGAAATCGCTGGAGAAATTTTTTGCTTTGAAAAGTTTTTGACGCGTGTTTATTGTGATTCTGAATTGTTGGGTCAAGTCAAACGAAACGATCACAAATAATTTATTTTAAAAGTATATAACTTTTTTAAACTCAAACAAAATCAAACAAACAAGATGCCATTCAAACGCTCTAAGCTTTTAATGGCCTGCCCATTACATCGATGAAGGGTGCCAGTTCACTTCAGTGCCCATTGTAAATTTGATAATTTGCCCATTTTATAAATGTTAAGTTTTAGTGCCAAAATTTTTGCTATTAAAAATACTTGTTGGCAAATTGTGTGATTTTTACTCACGGGCCAAAGTGCAGCATAGTTAGATGGGTCATCCCTCCCCACTTCGAATTTTTGTTGAAACTTCTCAACAATAACAGACTAAATTGTAAAACTCGGCGGCGCTTGATATGGATTTAAATTTATTGAAAATTTTGCGCTGGACTTCCCTCCTCCGTCCCCCCGACTCTTACCATAATTAGAAACCCGGAAAAAGGCAGTGACAAATTCGAGAAACAAAAAAGAATGGATAAAATGTTTTTGATTGACAAAGAAAAAACACAAAAAACAATAAACGACCGAAACCGTCCTCAACAACAAAAGCATAAATTCCCTCGTTTTTCACTTTCTAAATGCCATCGGCGGCAATGTTGAATTTGAAATTCGGGCCAAAATTCGCTTCAACATTAGAGCCAGAGTCTAACAACGTGACGCATGGGAACAAATCGGCGCCAAAATCGACAAACAATCCGGCAGTTTCTGCAACAAAACGAATTAAATAATAAGAAAGATATAAATGTTAATATTTTATGCATCCACAAAATCAAAGTCCAAAATTATTAGGATTTCAATAAATAATTAAAATAAAATGCACTATTTAATATTTTTATTCTTTTTTTTCCTCACCCAAACGCCGGCCGTTCTTTGTGTAAATGATTTGGCGAGTTGCCAAATCCACGCCGCAGCCGACGATAGCCCCTCCCGAAAATTTGGGCATTCCTTCGATGTACGGACGTTCATCCCAGTCGTGGGAACATCCCTTAACCTCGTGACCCCAAAATCTGCCACAACTTTGGTATGCGTAAGTGCCTTCGTAACGTCCAACCGGTCTGTCTGATGGCATTTGTTTAGTCCCAAGTCCAATGTGAAGAAGGCTAAATATAATTGTTCTATAAAGGGCAATGCTTCTAAAAGCATTTCAAATTATTTAACTTACAATTCGTCCTCCAAGAGGGTCACTTCGTAGTAAAAAATGCCCAAATCTTTTTTTGGAATTGGTCGTTCAGCGAACACAGAACGAAACCCTGAAAAAAAGTATGTTAATTCAAAAAAGTGTGCTTTTTTCATAAACGTTTTAATCAAATCACTTCAACAGAATAATATTTACCGTCTCCAATCAATCGGTCGGGTTCAGATAACGTCGCCTCGTAATATGCAGCGAAATCCCATCGATTTTCAAGGGTTAGTCCTAAGAAAATTAATTGTTTGTTTTTCAAAATATTAAAAGCTCAATCAATCTGTGCCTAAAAGACAGGCATTTTTTTTTCCGAATTCTGAACAAATTTTATACAAAAATTACCAATTTCCCACAACGCGCCAACTGTCGTCTGCAAGTCGCCAATCTTCTGTTGCTTCTCCATCTTGACGACCTTTTCTTGCTGAGCAGTCAGCTGTTCTTTCTGATACTTCTCCATCTTGACGACCATTTCCTGCTGAGCAGCCAGCCGGTCTTTCTGATACTTCTCCATCTTGACGACCATTTCCTGCTGAGCAGTCAGCTGTTCTTTCTGATACTTCTCCATCTTGACGACCTTTTCCTGCTGAGCATTCAGCTGTTCTTTCTGATACTTCTCCATCTTGACGACCTTTTCCTGCTGAGCAGCCAGTTGTTCTTTCTGATACTTCTCCATCTTGACGACCTTTTCTTGCTGAGCATTCAGTTGTTCTTTCTGATACTTCTCCATCTTAACGACCGTTTCCTGCTGAGCAGTTTTGCGCATGAGTTCTGCCTGATCATTCTTTTGCTTGTGTTCCAAGTTGCTGATCGTCGTTTGCATTCGCGAAAACTGATCAATGGAAACTGAAGCAATGACACCAGGCGATGCCCTCTTTAAACCCACTTGATCAACCATTGCACTCAGTGCTTCTTGATTGGCATTTTGTTGTTCCGAATTCGCCGTTTGCTTTTGCTCAATTCCATTAAATCTTTCCAGCAATGCCTTCTGATCACTTTGCATCAACAAAAACTGATCAACGGCAACTGAACCGGTGCAAACAAATTAAATGAATTGATTTTCAAGAATTTTGGATTTAATTTTGGGGGGAAGGGGGGGGGGGGTCAACGGTGCCGAAATCCGAGAATTTGTTTACCCTTTAGTTTTTGTGTCAACGCGTCGATGATGATCTGTTGCTGTTTGTTCTGATACGGCTCCATTGCTAGCCGTGCTGCTTTATGTTGTTCAGCTGCATTTTGAAGCACCAAATCGAAACTGGCGCTTGAATTTGGCGAATTATTGATCGTTTGTTGGCGTTCCAATTGGGCAATTCGGGCACGCAAAAGACGCAATTCATCAGACGGATCCAAATTGGCAAAATTTGGAGTCCAACATTCTGAAACAATGGACATTAGTATAAGAATTTATAAATATAATGTAAATCGAATTTCTTACCCTGCTGAACAGGCTGTTATATCCCCCTCCATTGGTTGATTCGGTCGAAGACATGTTTATTTACTACAAAATTCTAAATTTGTTTCTAAAAATGACAAAATTCCTTAATTTCAAAATTTCAACAGATTTAAAAACCGTTTTTAATTCTCAATTACATTAAGGGCGATCGATATAAAATTGGGGAGGAGGGAGGAATTTGCAAAATGTGTGGAGAAAACAAAAGTGAGTTGCCAGGTCAAAGGGGGGAGGGGGGAGAGGGAATGAATGACCTGTAAACATTTGTTTTTGGGGGGGGGGTGGGGGGGGAGACATTTGGCGCGCCAACAAAATGGCAACAAAAAAAATGCTTTTCTTAGAAGTCTGCAAAAAGTTTCTACGGGGTTTCGGGCACTTTGAATTCGAATCTGACCTCCATTTCCCCCGAATTATAAATTTTTTTTTCAAAATTCAAAAATTTTCCATAACTCAATCGTAGCCTCAAAATTGTTCAAAAATCACCCAAAAGGCGGCAATTTCCAAAATAGTGTCATATTTGCCGGCAATGGTATGGAATTGCGGTCCCGACCAAAAAAATTACGCGCACTGTAGCACATAAACTGTCGGGCGGTCTCACCTCACAAAGTCTATCTCAGCCACCACGGCACAGGGGTGCCAATTTAGAAAATCACTGACATAAACGTCAAAGACAAACTATTTATTAATTTGCCCAATTAAATATAATTGTTAAAAAATTTAATAGTAATTTTAAAAACAACCTAGTGGAAAAACGCAAGGGTTGCTGAACGGAATTGTTAAGAAAGTGATAAATCAGCAACTGAACAAAAAAAATGATAGTAATAAAGAATTCGATTGTTGGCCAATCATCAAAAAGTATTCTCTATGCAATATATCAAATTTTATTTAAAACATCCAATATTTAGACAAAATTGTAAGACAAGCAAAGGACGATTAACAATTATAAGTCGTAGATTAAAACATTAGAATAAACAAAAATAAATGAATCATTACAAAAAATAATTTTACTAAATTTAAAAAATTTATATTTTAAATATCAGAAGGCTGAAGTCTAATTACTAATTTTTTGCGTAATAATTATGTTAAAAGTAAATGCTTGAAAGTTAATTTATTAATTAACTAAGATGTAGCAACTTTCTATGTGATTCTTCCAAAAATATCGGTTTTCAATTACATGAAAATGGTACAGACATAACAATTTTTCCGTAATAGTTTATATATATTTACTAGGATTTTGCACGGTTAATTAACCAATTTTTAATTTTCTCAACAACCCCATAAAAATTCCACCATTGGGGATATTTTTTTTACGGGGTAACGGTTTTCGGTCCGGCCGGTTTCGCGACCCCCATTTTTGGTTTGCTTTTTGGACAAAAAAAAACCGTATTTTTGGGTTTGCCCAAGCATTTTGGCTTTTGTATTTACATTCAAAATTCTGGCCTTTTGAAATTTAGCAAAATAAAGTTGTTATTTTGTTTTATAAAAAATGCAATATTAAATATCCGACATTTCTTTTTTTGATTTTTTTTTCAGGCCTATCCTAGAAAATGCAATTTTTTAGGCGCTCACTTGGCGTCAGCTTTGGATTTGGTTGGTCGAGTCCTTTCTTGGTCGTTCAATGACCGCCGGACAGGAACCGACAAACGATTTTTTCTCTAAATTTTTAAATACAATTATTGGCATGAGATTGGCCAACCCAAACTCAATCAAAATTTTTGTTGAACCGTTTTTATTTGGCTATTCCGTTCCTCTTCTCTCCAGATTTTTTGCATGGTTCGTTTATTTGATATTTAGGTAAATTATTACTTAAAAGTCGGGTTTTCCTTAATTTTTAAAAATTTCAATCAATCCAAAAACCGTTTTAAATTCTCGATTTTTTTTTTAAATTGACGGAAAAATATTTTTATAAAAATCATAGGAAATTATAATACCACGATCCCAGTGAAAAAACACAAAACATATTTCAGACAATTTTTAGAATAAAAATTTTTACCAAAAGGGTCCCCCCCCTTATGACTTTTCAAAATTTACCTGTCCAAAAACCGGTTTAAATACACGTGGCAATAAAATTTTTGATTGTTCTTTCGTTTGAGCTCTTAAGAAAACCTCTAAAGTGGTTTGAGTGATTTTGGCTGTGTGTGTTTTATTTTATTAGGAATATAGGTTAACTATACAAAAACACTGTTTTTTAATTTATTTTTATTTCGAATAATTTCTAAATTAATTTCTAGAATTTATTTTTGGTTTTTTGGTGGGGGCGGGGGAGGAACTTATTTATTGACCTATGATGATCCACCGATATTTATTTAAATGAGGAAAAAGTTTTTTAATTATTATTTTATTTATTTCAAGGGTTTCGACGTGCCTTTTTCCCTCTCTTTGTTGGCCTTCGATGTCGCCATATTCGCGTCAGATTGTGCATTCTAAATCTGTTTCAGACGAAACGGGCCAACTCCGTCCCCCAACTCCGTCCCGCCAACTCCGTCCCAGCCAACTCCGTCCCAGCCAACTCCGTCCCGAGCCAACTCCGTCCCGAGCCAACTCCGTCCCAGCCAACTCCGTCCCAGCTACAAAATTTTAGATTCAAAAGAGTTAATACCTCAAAATTTTTCTAATTTCGAAAAAACATAGGGGGACCCTGTTGGTAAACTTTTTGGAAAGGTTTATTCTTAAATAGTCTAGAAATATGTTATTTTATGCACTGATTAGAATTCGTAATTAAAAATTTAAAACGTTTTTTGAACCGGTTTAAATTTTGAAAAGTAAGGAAAAAACGACTTTTGAGTAACTCCAAAGCCGGATTGGCTTAGGCCTAAGCCTAACGAACCCCAAGCTAGGGTGGCTTAGGCCTAAGCCTAACGAACCCCAAGCTAGGGTGACTTACAAATAAACCAGATCAATCCCCATTTGATTATTGAAGTGCTTAGGGGAATTTCGGGCAATTATCGAATGAACACTTGAATTTATTTATTAGTGATGCGAGCGCCGAACCGCCCTCGGACTGACGCCAAAAGATTATTTATCACCGCGATCGCCTTTTATCGATCTCTTTTTGCGGACCTTTCCCATTTTCCCCCCCGTTCGGTCGTTCGTTCTCCTTTTTTGGTTTTCTTTTGGGAACCCCTTTTTGTGCGGTTTAATAAAGTTTTTATATTTCGGCGGGCGTTCGCTTGGGAGTCTGACTTGACCCCGCAAACCCCTCCGCCTTTTAGGGTGTTATCACGTGGCGCTCCCGGTTTACGTTCCCCAACCTTTTGGGACAACCAACGGGAAGCACATTTTAAATTTTTTGGTTTCTTTCTCGATTTAAAGCAGGCATGGACCCGCAAAATCAACAAATCAGGGAAGCAGCGCAAAATTCCCAGCAAATGCGAGCGGGGTTAGCGGAGGACAATGACAATGTTAACCAAGGTTTGGGGCATAGGGAAGTCCAGGAAATTCCCAACCAGGTTGGGGATTTGCGCAACCCACATCCGGGACGGTTTCGGTATATTCTCCGTCCGCGAGTGAATCACCCATACTACGGCTATAATCCGGACGAGTCAGATTCGTATTCCGAAGAAATCCAACAAATCCCGTTGGACCAAACTTACGGAATCCCCCCACAAAACGAGAGAGGGGGCAGACAAGTTGCGGAAAGACACTCAATCCAAAATGCTGGAGAAAATGCTGACCCAGTCCTGCATCCGAATGCACAAATTCGGTTGCCAGAGCGAGAAGAAGTGAGAGACCGATACGGACACCCGATCGCCATCTCCACACCAGTTGAAGAAGTACACAGACTGTTTGTAATCCCACCTCCACCGCAAAATTCGGTTCAAAATTCCCCGCACATTTCATACGGTCCCAACCCGAATTGTGATGAGTATTTTGGAAGAGAATCTGTAGAAAGACAGCAACCCGAAAATTTTCCACGCGGAAATTTTCAAGGGCAATTTCGGGGCGGAGAGCAAATTCGGTATGGTTTTGAGCAGGTCCAAAACAGACATTATATCCAGAGCCAGGGCGGAAGAAGAAATTACGGGGATTATCCATACGGAAATCCACCAGTCAACAGAAACGGAGAAGGAGTAAGAAATGAAGGAAATTTTCCGAGACCCCAATGGGCTGGAAACCAAAATTTCGGAGCAGTACGGCAGGGAGCTCTACAATTTCGAAGGCCGGAGGAAAGAGAGACGGTACGCCGATTATCCGCACGGAAATCGGTACATGGAACACAATTTCAGAGGAGGGCAAGGAATTCAAAATTACCCCCAACAAAATTGGGCCGGAGAACTGAATCAAAATGCTGGAGGAAATCCCGGAGTACCACCCATGCCTGGCCAAGGCCTCCCCGAAATAATCATGGAATTACATAAAGTGACACTTTCGAACCAGTATGCCAACGTCTTAAGAGAAATCCCCAGCACACAAGGAACGGAAGGTCGAGACAAAATCCAGGAATTTTTCACCACCGTAGAAATATGTACAAAAGATTGGAAATCTGAAAAGCGATTGGAAATTTTAAGAGCAAAACTTAAAGGAAAAGCGATCAAAGCACTGAACATGGCTTTGAAAAAATTCGGCCCACAAGCCCCATTCGGTGTGCTCAAAACGGAAATAACAGCAATCCTCCGCGAGACCGATCATAGAGAAGCCAGCGCGTTCAACGAGCTTATGCAGGCGGGTAAACAGAAGGGGGGAGAAGACATTGTGAAATTCGGGGAACGAATCCAGCGTCTCGTCTGCTGCGCATATTCGGGAATCGAAGAAAGCCAGTTGGACGAAATCTCAAAAAAATTTTTCATTGCGAACATTAACGACCCTAGTATGGCCAGATTCTTAGAATGTCAATCTAAGCCCCTACAAACATTTGACGAACTACTGATGATGGCGAACCGTCTGAGTTTGGTGGGCAAAGAACCGGTAGAAAAAGCATCTCAATCGAACAGCGTTCAGCCAAATCAAAATTTCCGACCCATAAACCAGTACCAAAATTTCCCAAATCCTTCTGCCCGCAGTCAAAGCTTCCAGAACAGACAAAACCCCCCGCTGAGGGCACCGCAAAATCAAATTTACGGAAACCGTTACGACCCTAGACAGGCCAGGCAGCCCAATTTTCCACAAAATTTCGGAAATAACCCGAATCACAACGCAGGCGGGGCTCAGGACAATTATCAAAACGATAACCGGAATAACCAAGCGACAGGCGCGAATTCGACTCCGGTCCACAGTCAATTTCAGCAACGCCAACAGCAAAGACAGGCATTCCCGGCAACCCGAACGGACGCCAACACGCTTATCGTGACCGAAAAAAGAGCGAGAAACGCGGAGGGCACAATAATTTTCGGGAATGTTGCTCAGAAAGAATCGCTAGAATACGAAAAATTTTTCAACGCTTTGGCTACCCACGCCATTGAATTTCCCTCTCAAAACCCGGCGCAACCAAAAACAGCGGCGTGTTTAACAGTGGAAATGAAAGTCGAGACTGAAAAAGCCAAGGCTCTCATGGACTCGGGGGCTGAAACAAGCATTGTCAACCCCGAATTCCTATACAATTTGGCCATCAAGAAGAAAATAAACTTTCTGGAATGGGGGTTCAACCCAAACTCGGGGGCTACAAAAATCCCTTTCGATGTCGCATCAATTTCCGGAGCAAGAATCCCGATTATTGGTGTGATCAATGTCCCGATCGATCTAGCAGAAATTAAAACAGAAATTCCTTGTCTGATAACCGCAGAATCGTTTAGTTATGATCTGGTACTAGGGACATATGCATTAGACCGACTCGGCTATTATCTGGGGAGTGCAAACACCCACGAAATTTTCCATTTCAAGTCGGTTGTCACACAACCGAAGCCCATCCCGTTCCTAAATTCGGTTCGTATCGCCTCACATTCTATAATCCCACCAATGTCCTCATGTTTTGTCAATACTCACATTGAAGATTACGCAAATTTCCCAGATAAGTCCACCTTCCTTATAGAAAATACTGACAATTTTATTCCGGCGAAAATGAACGGTGATGAAGAATTGATGGATTATGAGGAGGAGGAGGATCAGAAAGAGTTGGAAAGAGTCCAAAAATTGGACAAAGAGGCGGAAAGGAAAGAATTGGAGCGCCTCGGAATCATTGCGTCTGACCACTACATACAGCCCAAACATTTTTCGAAACGGTCGCGAAGCGAGCCGCCTACTCCAATTTCGGACGAGAAAGTGCCGCGCCACGAAATGCCGATCATAGAACGGGCCTTGGCGATGTCGGAACAAGGTTATATTCAAATTTTGGTTCACAACAAAACAACAGCCCCGATTTTTCTCGAAAGTGGCACGAAAGTGGCTAGTGCAGAAGTCATTGATTCCGTCTTTGACCCGCTAACCGAAATTTTCCCGGGTGAACTAGAAATGTGGGAGAATCCCAAAAAACTCATTGGCCATATCCAATCGGACAGCGAAAGAAACGTTCGCCTACTTTCGGTTCTGGGTTCAAAGTTGGGGCCAGTGAATGAGAGGGAAAAATCCAAAATGGGAGAACTTTGGAGTGAATTTTCGGATGTGCTGGCGTTGGATGAGTCCGAACTGACCCAGACGGATCTCGCCATGCACAAAATTGATACAGGGGACTCACAACCAACAAAAATCCCGCCGAGGCCCATACCATTTGGAGCGAGGGCCCAAGTTACAGAAATCTAAACCGGGGCGTAATAAGGCCATCAAACAGCCCATGGGCCTCACCAATCGTTTTGACGGTTAAAAAGGACAAATCAAAAGGCTCTGTATTGATTATAGAAAATTAAACGCCGTCACCAAAAAGGACTCGTATCCCCCTCCCTAACATCGACGAAATTCTGATGTACCTCGGGGAAAGGAAATTTTTCAGTACGTTGGACCTGATGTGCGGATATTGGCAAATCCGGCTAGACCCGGAAGACATACAAAAAACGGCGTTTTCCGTTCCAAATGGGCATTTCGAATTTTTGGTAATGCCTTTTGGTCTTTCAAATGCCCCGGCAACTTTCCAAAGATTTATGAACCACATCTTAAAGGTCTACATGAACGAATTTGTTTTCGTCTATCTTGATGACATCCTTATCGCCTCTAAAAATTTTGAAGAGCACCTCGGGCATCTGAAACTCGTTTTTCAAAAACTACGCGAATATAGAATTAAAGCTAAGGCCAAAAAATGCGGATTTGCGCAGGAAAAAACGCCGTATTCGGGGCACACTCTAACCCGGGAAGGTCTGGCCAAAAATCCGGAAAAATACGAACCGATCTTAGCGTACCCTATCCCAAAAACACTGAAAGAACTACAACGGTTTCTTGGCATGACCAATTGGCACAGAAAGTTTATCCGGGGATACGCGGAAATTGCAGCAACCCTCACCTCCATGCTTAAGAAAACCCCGACAAACAAAGGCTTGACTTGGGACGAAAAGGGAAGAAAGGCATTTGAAATGCTGAAAAAACTCATTTTGGAGGAAGTGGTCCTCAAATACCCGAACTTTGAACTGGCCAAAAGCGACCCAAGATTCAAGTTTCACGTTTTCTGCGACGCTAGCAAGGCGGGATTAGGCGCAGTCCTTTGTCAAAGGGATGAGTCGGGAGCCCTGCGCCCAATTTGCTATGCCTCAAGAAAATGCAGTAAAGCGGAAAGTAATTATGTACCAACGGTCTTAGAATGTTTAGGCATAAAATTTGCAGTTCAAAAGTTTAAACATTTTATTGCCTGGCTGCCGACGGTAGTGGTAACTGACCATAAGGCCATCCCAGCCATGTTCAAAACCAAAAATTCTGTGGGCAATGCCAAAGTTGACAGATGGATTATGGAACTTGGGGCTCCCTTCCAGCTCGAAGTCACATACAGTCCAGGCAAAGAGAATTTCGTGGCGGACGCACTTTCCAGGGCCTACGGGAAAGATAGTTTTTCGGACTTAGAGACAGATAGTGAAATTGCACGAATTTTCGCGCTTGAGCTCAAGCCAGTCCAGTTCCCAGGCAGTATCTCGAAAGCCGAGTGGGCGGAAGAAATAAAAAGTTCTGAATTGGCATTTATTGGGGACTTTCTTACAAACCGAATATTACCGAGGGACCCAAAATTGAAGCAAAAATTGCTCGATTCGTTGTCCAAATTCACGGTTGAGGATGGGATTTTGTACCGGGTAAATGAACTTGGAGAAACAGAATTGTTCATCCCGGCAAAATTTCGAGAAACGTTACTGTCCGAACACCATTCCGGGCGCTGCGGGGCCCACCAATCGGGGAAAAAGCTTTACAAACGCCTCCTAAGCCAAAAAGCTTTCTGGCCGAATATGCGCGCGGACTGTGCGCACTGGGCCAATGCCTGTAGGATTTGCGCCCACAACCGAAATCCTCGCAAAAATCACCCTGGCCTCCATCCGATTGTAACTCGAAGTCCCGGCGAACTGCTTTGCATGGACATTCTAAAACTAGGCCCCACAAGAGACGGGAATAAGTACTGCCTGGTTATGATCGACCACTTCTCCCGCTTTGCGGTTGTTTGCCCGACCCCCAATAAAAAAGCCGAAACAGTGGCTCAAAAAGTTGTGGAGGAATGGATTCTCAAATTTGGGGCCCCCGAAAAGATACACTCGGACCAGGGCGGGGAGTTTGTGAATGCCATTTTGGTAGAAATAACGGAAAAATTGCTGATTTCCCGATCAACCACTTCGGGATATGACCCAAACGCCAACGGTTTGGCCGAGAGATTAAACCAAACAATCATTGGAATGGTAAAGAGAACAGCCACAAGTCCATGGGAATGGGACAGAAGAATTCCATATGTAGTTTTCTCATACAACCTCACACCCAACGAAACAACGGGCCATTCACCTTTCTCCGTGTTTTTTGGGAGAACAATTAGGTTTCCGTCAAGTATTACAGCCCCAAAAAGAGTTAACCCGGCATACACAGTCGATATGGACGACTATCTTCAATTTTTTTCGAGAAAACTATGAAGAAATCCTCCTCGAAACCTCCCAAAACATAGCGAAAGCGCAAGCAGTCCAAAAAAGTCAGTTTGACGCAAAACCAAATGTTAACCCCGGAAAATACAAAGTTGGGGACCGAGTTATGGTTTACTTCCGGCCTTCCGTCAAAAACGACCATAAGAAGTTGACTTGGAATTACTACGGTCCGTACGTGATAAAAACGCTGACACCTACGGCGGCTTTTGTAGTTCCTATCAATCGACAGGGAGACGAACCCACAAAAGTCCCGATCGAACATTTATCCCCGGCCCCTAAGGAAATCCCGGCAGAAGCATTTCTTCCGTCTCACCGGCGAAAGAGAATCTTTGGAACAGTTCCACTTTTGTCAAAAGAAATAGAAATGGAAAAGGGAAATGTGCAAATTAACGCAATGTCAAAACACATATTCTGTTCAGATCGGGTGGAGACGGCCGGAGTCGGGCACAAGTCGGTTTGCAGTGGCGTTGAGGAGCACGGAAACTGTGCGGTGATCACGTTGGGCACCGTCATTCCTTCACTGTCGGCGATGGACAAACTGCGAGACGTGAAAGTGGAGACGTTGGGCGAACTGATTTCACTGCTGATCGCCAAAGACGTACCAACGGCACAAATCAGAAATTGGGCAGCACAACGCAACACTCACGGACCCGACTATCTGCTCAAATTCAGTTCCAATCACTCCCCATCTTCGCAAGATTTCATTCCCATTATCTCTCTCTGGGTGGACCGGTGCGACTTCGCCTTTCGGCAATTACAATTATCGGGGTGCAAAAACGTCCGGTTCCCAATCCCGCGGGACAACAAAAACCACCCATTTCAGAAACAGATAGAAAATGCCATCGAAGAAGTAAAGGCGCGGAGAGTATTAGGCCTTGCGAAAGTCTCCAAAAATCCATTCATTCTTTACGCGGATTCGGGCGGAAAAGTGATGGAAGGAAAGTTGGAAACGGAAATAATTTCAGAGAGGAGCTGCACAGCACTCTCAAAAGAAGTGGAAGAAACATATTTTGGTAGTGAAGTGAGGGAGATATTGATTTTTATGGGCACTGACGATATAAACGACAATGTGCCGATTGAGATCTCAAAAATCGCCATTCAAAAAATCACCGCCCACATGGCAAAATTTTCGCATAAAACATTGTTTATCCCACCTCCCTTTATTGCGGATAAACCCGGGCACCACGAAAAATTCCTGGAAATGTTGGAAGGAATTGTACCGAAGGAAGGGAAAATATCTTTGGCACTCACACGAGGCTATCGATCCATTGTCGAAATAACGAGGTACGGAGATAAAGAGGAGAATAGGAATGTTGACGCGAAAGGGCAGCTGAAGTCAGGAGGGGCAAAAATGATTCTCAAATTTTTGCGAGCCGTTTTTGGCATGGAAACGCCGATCAGTGAAAGCAAAGGTTCCGATCCACACGGAGGGAACATGAGCGAAGAACCGGCCCACCCTCAAAAATTGGCGTCCTTCAATTTTCCCCAGAGCTCACAAATTCGTCCGACACAGCGTGGTTCGAGGCCAAACTATCGTTGGCAAAGCTATGGTTACCAGCGGGGAAATCGGGAAAATTTCCGCACCCAAAATGGGATGTACTCACACCGAGGCACGACCCGGCAGCATGACAATTACGGCAACCCCGGGGGAGGGTCACACCCGCCAAAACGGGGACGGTTTGCATAGGCTCAAAAAGGTTCAAAGGTTTTGACACCCCCAGTCTCGCTCTTCTTTTAATTTTGTTGAATCTCATCGAAACGCCTCGGACACACCGATTGTATTTATGTGGTTTTTCTGTTGATATTGCAAAGTTCCAGCCACAGACCTCTGTCTTCTTTGTTTCCTTTTGTTTTTTTGCGATTCGACGAATAATTTTAAATAAACTTAAATAAAGTCTAAACAACTTGACCGGTCAATCCAAATAGAGCAAAAGCCTAATCCAGCCCCTCCCAACGCCCACGCCCCCCTTTTTTTTCTTTTTTAGGCATTTTCAGCGGCAGCGCAGCATCGGCACGCGCCAACGCTTTCGGCCCGGGAGGCCCTCAACGGCTGCAGGCGGGGAGGTCGGTCGCTCAACACCTCGCTGGAGCTCGGCTGCGCGGGAGCGGGGGAAGTGATGCGAGCGCCGAACCGCCCTCGGACTGACGCCAAAAGATTATTTATCACCGCGATCGCCTTTTATCGATCTCTTTTTGCGGACCTTTCCCATTTTCCCCCCCGTTCGGTCGTTCGTTCTCCTTTTTTGGTTTTCTTTTGGGAACCCCTTTTTGTGCGGTTTAATAAAGTTTTTATATTTCGGCGGGCGTTCGCTTGGGAGTCTGACTTGACCCCGCAAACCCCTCCGCCTTTTAGGGTGTTATCACGTATTTTGTTTACAATTACTTTATTTGTTTAACTTTGAAAAAATCTTTGTAAAAATTTTTGTTTTTCTGAGGAATTACTTTTTTGGTCGGGGACGGAGTTGGCTGGGACGGTGCTCGGGACGGAGTTGGGTCGGGACGGAGTTGGCGGGACGGAGTTGGCTGGGACGGAGTTGGCGGGACGGAGTCGACCCCTACTCGTTTCAGAGAGAGAGAAGAAAATGTCTGCTTCTCTGTTTCCCACTCTTTTCTCCTCTTTCTCTGATGCGCTTTATGAGTGCGCTCTCTCCGCCGTTCAATAGAATATGATGCGGGGCGTCATTTTTTGTCGCCATTCGCCATTCTGTTCATTATCATTTATTTTTTGGTGCAAAGTTTGTTGAGCGTTCGTCAATTTTTCCACAGAATTTGTTTTTTATTTGATTTTATATGATTTAGTGTCTATTAGATTATATGTATGTATATAGATGTCGGACTCTTCAAATGCTTTAACTGGAAAAAACCTATAAAAAAAATTTAAAATTGAATATTAAAAAATTTAATTCTATTTAAAATTATTGTCATTACTTAGAAAAAATGGACAAATAATGAAATTGAACATGATTAAAGAAATTTGTTTTTTAGCAAGTAAAGTTAGGCAATTTAAATAAATGTTGCTAAAAACATAAACACAGCACATATCAAGTTCGTAAACATAAACATACTATCTTATAAAACAAGCTGAGTTTTCTTTATGAAAACAATTTTAAGTATTGATAAATTTGTTTTAATATTTGTTTTCTAACAAAAAGATAACTAGTAATAAAATTTGTTATATTAAAAGTTGGTTACAAAATTCTAATTTAATTAATTAATGCAAGTAAAATTAAAACAGCAAACAATGATATAATGAAGCAACAAAATTTTAGTTTTTCATCATCCAATAATGCTAGACAGTCCCCCCGTTCTTCGAGTACAACGACCATTGGAGCCTGAATATACAGAGAGGAGTGCGCTTGCACACTTACAGAATAATATGTAAATTTAAATATATATTGCAATAAAACAACATTTTAACTGCATTTGCGCAGCAATTAAAATTCAAAGTTATGATCATCACATATATTTAAAAATAAGATAAATTACATCAAAATTCACACTAGTTTGAGTTTTTTCATTAAAAATAGTTAAAGTAAACTTGAGTTTTGTCTTTTGATCAATACATTATTGTATTTGTTGGTGCGTGTTGGTTTAATAATGAACTATGTAATAAATGTTGTATTAGACGTTCAAAAATTCTTTTAATTGTTTATCAAGTAATAATAAATTTAAAAATCTTTAATTTCACTAAAGAATTTGTGAAACCTTTAAAAACGATAAAATACAATTAATTTCTACTTCAAATTTAAGACAAACAAAAAAACAAACAAAAATGAATGATTTTTTTCTAATTATGTCACGGAAAAACGACTTTTGCAATCACTTGATTTAATGATTTACAAAGCCGGTTAATTATTTGATTATTAATTAGCATAAAGTCTCGTGGACACATAGTGACATTTTCGACAAAATAATTAAATATTCAAGTAATCCATTTAATTTTTTTCTCGAACATTACTTTAAGATAAAGGACGACTGCAAAAACTCTTTAATAAATTACAAGATAACTTTCGAAATATAACGCACAACAAAAAACACGAAAAAGGTGAGGAGCTCTTAGCAATTATTTAAAAAAATCTAATTAGAATGCCTTGATGAATATGCGAAATAAAATTTAATTGAATTTTAGTTGAAAAGAAACATGTAAATACTAATAATAAAACAACCAATAGAATTAGAATTAGCAAACTGCTAAAAACTCAATTGTATTTTATGGAAAATTAATTAAAATGTTAAACATTTTGACTATTAAACCCAAAAAGTAGAAATTATTTATTTATAAAGTTCCGTAAATAATAATATTCAAAAAGAATATAAACGAAAAACGAAATTCATAACACATAAATATAAAGAATTAAATCAAAGTAATGCCTCGGCGGTAAAATTTAAATTTATGGAATTACAGTAAAAGACAGCCGTACTTTAAGAATCAGAAACCAAAAGGAAAATTATTTATAAGTATAAAATGTATCATAAAAAACTTAAATAAAAAAATTACAAAATATCAGAACTAGAAAATTACTTCAAAATTGGTCATTTCTAAAACAACATTTATTTCAAAAATTATTAAAATATAAAATTCAGAAACAATTAAACAAAACATGAATAAGCTAACATTTTTAAATTTTAAAAATCACATACGTGGCACAAACATAAAATGTGCCATTAAATTATTTGGGTCGAAATGGTGCTTAACAATAACAATTACGACATATAGCCGGCGAAATTGTATTAAAAAATGAATTAGATTGCAATAAATAAAAAATTTTGAACTTAAATGTTATGACAAATTATTTACAAACATACTTAACTTATTGATTAAGTAATTGGCTGTAAAAACAATGGCCTGTGCGTTAAATCATACTAACATGCGAAAATACAATTTAATTGAATTTCTGTTAAAAAAACATATAAATACAAACAATAAAAAAATCAATAGAATTAGCAAACTGCTAAAAACTCAATTGTATTTTTTTTATGAAAAATTAATAAAAAAATGTTAAACTTTTGAATATTAAAACCAAGAAGTAGAAATTATTTATTTATTAAGAGTTTCGTAAAGAAATAATACTCAAAAAGAAATATAGCCAAAAATTAATAACACAAAATATAAAGAATTAAATAAACAAAATGGTCAAAGCCTGCGCTAATGTTTCTATGAAATTCATCTCAATGAGCATTAGATAGAGCTTTCTCGCATCTCTTCAGGGCCGTAATAATTGGGTGAAACAGATGCGACCTTGCAAAAAAATTATTAAACAATAATAAACACATAAAAATAAAGCTTTCACCTTGCCATACACGCTTTTTACAACAAATATATATCATCTATCTATACAATATAAAGAATCAACATTTTGTTTTCATGACAGAACTTTACCAATTATGAGTTCATTTGCGCGCGTTGCAAATTCCCTTAAAATTTATAACCGAATTAAACATCGCACCAGACAGCAAAAGCCGTTACATTTTTTTAATAAAACAATTTATTAATTATGCAACCGCATTGCGTCAACGCATTCCGATCAATGAATTCTGCTAGCAACAAATTAAAAGCCTAATTATTAAATTAATTACGTAATTTACCCCAAAGTCCTTTTTAAAGATACCAGTTGGAAAAAAACATGATTCTTAAATTTATAAAATCCAGTTTGCATGAATTACTTTATTTGATTTTTTACATTAAAAATTGTGAGAAGTAATTGTGTTGAATGGCAAAAATTGGTCTCATAAGAGGTCCGGTGGTCCGTTAGGCGCGCCGGAAATTTTTTTTTGAACATTTCAGTCCTTTAAGTGAAAGAATTTTGGTCCAATTTTCTTGAAAAAAAACTTAGCGCCAAGCACGTTTTCTCCACTTTACCAACTGCCCAAGACCCAACCAGCTGAAATGTTGCCAAGCCAAGGTGCACCATTATGATTAAGATTCACGCAATAAAATTTCGAAAAGTTGGTCCAAAAAATTAAAGATGTCACTGTTTATAGTAAAGTACGTAAATTTTTGTCAACTACCATCGAAACATTTATAAAAGGAGGTTAACAATGTTTTAAGCTTATTACTTACTTATAACCACTATTGACAGCTAGAAACCAAACGAAGAAGCGGCGTCAATGTCTCGAAGTTAACCAACGCGATACCCAAACCGCACTAACAACAACCAACAACGAGGGCACTCAATCGCTACTTTATTGATCAGAATAACAAAAAAACTCAGAGTTTAATGATTTCATTTTTGATTATATTAAACAGATTTAAAAATTAATATAAATAACTAAAAGTTGAAAATCTTGAGACAGTATGAGCTTATAAAAATAAAACATAAAAACTTTTCTTTAAAAAAATTATAAATAAAGTTATTACTTACAAAAAAAGTCAAAATAATTAAAAACAAAACACCATTGAGTAGATTAGATTTTTTAAACAGCATAAATATTGCAAAAAATATAAATAATATTTATACATATTTAAAAAACAAATTTAAAAATCTGAAAAAATTATAAATAAATGGCACGCCTGATAACGCTGTGTTGACGTCGCGCATGTGCTAATAAATATAAGCTCTTAATGTTGTAACAGTTGCTCTATGAAAGTTAAAACAAAAAAGTGCGTTAAAACCAATACATCAAATAATAAAAAGTAACACGAAAGAAAAACAACGTGCACCGCGAGCAAGCGGGGTTCCCCCGGCGTGCCGCAGCGGAGTGGTTGGTATACTGGAAAAATATAAAAATATTATTTCAATTTGGATAGATCTTAGCATCTATTTGCGCAATCTCATTTATTGTTTTTTGGGGCAATTTTATAAAGTTAGAGAGTAAGTAATCTTATCGCGGGCACAAAGGAAGGCCGTTTGAATGAGCCTTTAGCTATATCTGACCTAATTGACTACCAAAATTCATCTAAAAGTATAAATAACAATCGTCATCGGCACATCAACCGCCCGCAATGTCTTCCGGTTCTCGCTGCGAAAATAGCATTGCTGCTCAAGCTGAACGAATAAAAATAATTACCTTTTTCTTAAATTAAAAATGAATTTAATCTAAAATGCAACATCGTCAATCAAAAGAATGGCGAATAGACTAACATTGAGCAACTCCAAAGAGATGAAGTCGGACATCTTGTCGATGATCTTCCGTTTTTCGCAGAATTCAACAAAAATATAAAATATTATTTATAAATTGCGCTTTATTGGTAATTAAAATTGAAAACTCCGAAGAATTATTGAGAAAATTAAAAACAAATTAATGAAGCAAATTCGCTATAAACACAAAATAATTTAATAAATCAATAAACAATAACTCGAGGGTATGTTGTTGAGTCTAACATGAGAAATTCATATTGATATAAAGTAGGCCTAAGAAATAACAAACAAAAAAACAAATTATGCGTCGGGCGGAGATCAATCGGTCTCGCTTGGAGGTATAAAGGCATCCAAAGCTGCTTTCTACGTCGAGGTTTAAATAAAAACGTAGAATTAATGTTAAAACAAATATAAGTTTAAAAAAATTACAAAATATATAAAAACTATATTTTGCATAGAGACATTCTCTTAGTAAAACATGCTAAAAAAATATAACAATAAAATGTCAACAACTTCAATGAAAACATATTTTATAAGAAAGATGAATAAAACTTAAACTACAAATATTGATCAATTTAACCCGGAAAATTGGTAATAGGCTGCGGAAAACATTACAAGTTAAACATTAATTAACAATTAATACAGCAACTTTTGAATGAGGTGAACCGATCAACAACATGAGCTTCATTTAAAACAGATTTAAAACAAATTGATTTTACGTTTGAAAATAAATCAAAATTTAAGGTCCAAAGATGGATTGCTGAGAAGACCATACACAAGATTTGCAAAATGAATTCTTCGTGAATATGTAATTAATTAAATATATTTTAAGAATAACTTGTCTATATATAAAAATTTTATAAAATTAATTATTTATAAAAAGGTAAGAAAATCAATTTAATGGTCAATGAATATACTCTTGATTAAAGTTTATGCCAAAAGAAATTTCATATTAAAAATTCATCTTAAATTTTTTCAAGAACAGTCCAAAAAAGCGGGCAATCTGATAGGGGTTGTATAAAGAAGTCACAACAAACTTGACGGTTAAAAAAATATTAAAATGTAAAAGTTCTTCTAGGTAAAATAAAAAAAACGTTTATAACAAATAAAATGGTGATATAAAATTTGCTTCAATAAAATGTATAAATAAAATTGAAGGAGCGAATCACACAGATTCGTTAAATATTAAGAAAAAACAAATATTCTGTGTTAATTAAACCCCATAATATTATTTTATTATCAAACCTTAATAAACAATCTAGGATTTGGCGGATTAGCATAGAAAATAATTAAATAATATAACAAACCAAGGCCCTGCGCGGAAGGATCGGTGTTCACGCACGCAAAACAAGTTTAATTCCAAAAAAGTGAACTGAGTAGTTTGTTAAGAAACAGGCAAATATTAAAATAAAATTTTTTAAATACATAAAGCATAAAGCTTTATTAACTAATGACAGAATAGCAAATACCTTAATTTATTAATTAACAAAATTCATTTATTAGACTTTGAGGATCGATACGAAAAATATAAGCAATATTATCATTATTTAAATTCGTTTGGCTGTCAAAATAAACAATATTTGCAAACTTTAAAAACAAAAAATTTAAAAACAATAAAATGGATTGGTTTCCTGGGCGCAAGGTGCTTAACAAAAACTAAAGCCATTTTTTTAATCACGGGTCGTTGTTTTTTGGCCTCTAAGCATCTACGGTCTCTTGCTTGTCGTCCTCCCAATTTTAAACAAAATATTAAAAAATGAATGTCTTATGCAGACGCCAAAAAAACAAACATATTCGTAAAACGAATGACAAAATACAAAGAATAAAAAATACTAATTAAACAAAAATTTTAAAACCAAATTTTATTTCTAATTTTGTGTAGGTTAATAAATAATCAATTCTAAACACTTAAAGACACTGAAGCCTGTTCTGTAAAGTTCGCTAAAAAAGTTTAAGCAAAATATATCGAATAATTATAGTGCAAAACATGATCAAAAATATAAAATAACTAATGTTAAAATATAATTTAAAAACATCTAAAATTTTTTAGAAGTTGACAAACGCGATAAAGATATTTGCAGCGACAGAATGTGATTCACTTCGGCTTGGTCGTCACCGAGTGATTGTCCGAAAGCCGGATTGATCGTACAGATTTTGCATAGACTATCGAAAGCTGAACCAGCTGACGACACGTAAAAAAGCAATACATTTTATTTTATTTAAAGTACAATTTGAAATTAAAAATTTCGATAAAACATAATACTAAATTTGAAGCCAACCAATGATTTTTGAATTAAAAAAATATATAAAACTCTGGAAACCAATGCGCTTAACCGCGACAAAAAAAGATTAATTAATTTTAGAAACATCAATTTTCAAGTGCAATAAACAGAGGCCCCATATTAGCAAATATAAAATAAAAACTAAATATTTAAAGTGAAAAAGCTAAACAAATGCTCTAATGCAAAGTCGTCAAGATAACTATTTCTACAATTAGTTATTTAATCAACGTATCAAGAAATTCTGGCTAAAAAATTCTTGAATAAATACTTGAAAACGTTGGAACGTATTCTAACCCGTTATTTTGTGTTTTAATAAAAATATTAAATAATCTCTCAAACCAATTACCAAATGTCAAATAATTAAAATATTTTGATATTTATTCTTAAAATTTGTCTTTAATCTTTTTTGGAAGGCAAAAAAAAAGCGAATATCGCCCAACAGAGCAGCGAATTTTTCGAATATTTGTTCATGCAAATATTTCAAAAATCATTTCCTCCTTTCGCAATCAAATTGCAGCTTTTTATAACCGTCATATTTCAAATTGATTATAATCTAACAAATTCTGCGAAACAAAAATTTTGGACAGATCAAGAAATCTTGGGCAATTGTTGTACGGTCTGCAAATGATGGCCAACGGCTCGGGGCCCCTCCAGTGCATCGACGCGAATTTTTGAATGCGAATGATCGCAAAATCTTTGATCAGTTGTTGACGGAATGTGCCTCTGGCCTTTAAATTTACCAAAAGCAAAATCCTACGACGAGCGCGTGACCCAAAAAAGTAGCCAATGCATATAACATCGAAATTGTTGTTCCCGTTTATGCGAACGTTTTTATATGTAATTTGTATGCCACGAAAGTCCCAATGTTAATCAAAACGCATAAAATTGTAAAAATGACAGAAAAGACAGCACAAATATAAGTCAAATATTTTTTCTTAAGGAATTTTTTGGAAAAAGTAGGATTTTAGTGGTGCATTTTTGAGTCTTATTAAATTTTTTTTAAAGAATTTTTCTATAAGGAAATCTTCTCCTAAATTAATTTTAGGGGTCTAATTTTTTTGTGTTTTTTGATAGAATTTGTTATGAAAATTGTTCTTAAAACTACAAATTTTGCAAAACAAAAGGATTAGCTTTATGAAGAAATAATTTAAATTTACAAAATCTCTACTGCTATCTCAAATATGTAACTTTTTGGTACATAAACTGTTACAAATGTTGAAATAATTAAGGTTTAAACGAACCGATAATTAATGGGTTATTCAGCTCTAGTTTTATCAACCAGAGGGTATTTGCACACTGATGCAGAATGTGTAGCTAAATCGCTGGCTGATGGCTCTACAAGAGATTGAGCCAAACAAGAATTTAAATATTCAAAAGGTAATTAACTAAAATTATCAAATAAATCTAAAAGAATTTAAAAAAAAAATCAAACTATGGTAAAAACTAGTGTTAGGCAAATAGGTTTTTTCGGTAATCGGTAACGGTAATTCGGTAAATTACCGTTACCGAAAAATACCGAAATCCCAACATTTTTCTCGGTCGGTAATCGGTAACGGTAATTCGGTAAATTTCTTCGGTAATTACCGCGGTAATTACCGTTTTACCGCGGTAAAACGGTAAATTACCGCGGTATTCCAGTCAGAGATATCTTGGTCGGTAATCGGTAACGGTAATTCGGTAAATTACCGTTACCGAAAAATATAGAAAACCCAACATTTTTCTCGGTCGGTATACCGAATCGGTAATACCGAAAAAATTACCGCGGTAATACCGAAAATTACCGCGGTAATACCGTACCGTGCCTAACACTAGTAAAAACAACGATAAAATTATTATTATCACTTGAAATCAAAAAATGAAAAAATAAATCAAAAATTTTTTTTTTGTCAAATTTGAACCATAATAAATGCCTCCAGAATTTTACTAAAAACCCTTTAATTTAACAGATTAAAATTGCTTCTTAAACATCCTTCTCATTCGTCAACTTTATCAAAAATTTAAATTTAACTCGGTTTGAAAAATAATTTTTTTTTATTAAAATGCAAAATTATAATGTATTTTGAAAAATTTATCAATTTCATCATATTTTATAATTTTAAAATAATAAAAGAGAAAAAATCAAAATGTCATACATCAGCAATGTTCAGCTTTAAATTAGAATATATTTTTAACTAAATGCTGAGAGAAAAATAATCAAATCAAAAAATTTTATTATTTATATCATAATTAGCGAATGTGATTGATTAAAAACATAAATTTTTTGGTAATAATGTAATATTTAAGCTTTCTGTATATCCAAATGCCTTTAAAATGAATTTGGTAATCTTTACTATACATCAAATTATATTTAATTCGTAATAAAGAAAAGTATGTTGCAATCGTTCATTAAAATTATCAAAACTTACGAATAAAAAATAAAATAATATTAAAATTAAAGACAAAATAAAAAAAAGAGGCACCTTTATTTTTCCGGTAAAGTTCTGACTTACAATAAGTACATATTCATCATTCTCTTTGATTACTCTTCTGACGATAAATAACTAAAAAAAGACCATATGAAAGTTAATTTTTCTGATATGGATATATAAACAGTAAAGCTAGATGAATTATGGACAAAATAATAAGAAATATTATAATAACAAGAGAAATTAAAAACTCATTATGTAAAGAACACGCCTACATCACAACTTCGAATTAAAAAAACAACCATGTTTAATTTAACTGGATAGGTCCGACAATATGGGTGCCTAGAAAAAGAAAAACTCACTTAAATAAATTATATTGTGAATTTAACTAGTATCATAAATTATGTCTAATATATAAATGGCTCATAATAAAATCGAAATGCAATTGTTATAAATCAATTTTGTTAAATTCAACCAAATTATTTAATAATCCCTTACGGAGTTTTAGAAAAATTACCCCAGCGTGCACGTAATATACATAAATAGTAGTTAAAAATAGAGTTACTAAGCCTTATAAAACCGACATAGTTGAATAAAAAAATTATTACCAAGCATTCAGAGGCACGTTTCCGAGAAGAGCTTCAACAAGATGGCCTGGTGGAGAAGTTTATCAATGAAGTTTATGTTGTATAAATGATGCCGACAATCCAAAACTTTGCAACTTGCAAGGCGTCCTGAACATGATGATGCTAACGGTATAATTTCCATGTAGAAAAAAGTAATTATTATGAAAAGTCAAACATAAAATAAAAAAATAAAATATTGTTAAAATTACAATGTTATTTAAATTAGCAGAATTGAACTAATTGAGTCAATTATCTAAAAATAAATTGTCGGAAATAAAGTAAAGTAAGTTAAATAATAAATCTTTTCTGTTCTTTTTTTTAATATTTAATATGATTTATACGCACATGCACTTAAATTCAATAAATACAACTTACGAGTAACCATCAAAAAATCATGTAAACTACTCAGAGGGAATTTTGGTTTTAAAAATGATATATAACAAGGTAAAATTGTGCATTTAAAATTACTTAATAATTCAAAAAAATGGAATCACGTAAAAACAAGCGAATAAAAAGTAAATGATAAATTTCGTTTTTAAAATGCTTTACCAAATAAATAAATTTCCAAAAATTTTAACAACTTAATAATAGCGCTATTCAAATATTCAAAAATCGAACTTTTTGGTGAACGTTCAAAAATCGAAATTTTGGTGAACGTTCAAAACTCGAGAAATGAGTTAAAAAATTTCAAAATATGAACAAATGATAATATTTTTACTAAAAAATTATTGAATATTGCAAAGTATAAGGAAGAGCATCAACATGTTTAGAAACAAATCAATTTAATGTATTTTATTTCGAACAATTTGAATTATTAAAAACATGAGATACTTCAAGAAAATTAAATGTTGATAAAGCAAATAATTTCTGAATTGTGACAAAAACTCTGACGAAACATGAAGATATATTATACAAACTATGGACTACAAATAAACACAATGTATTGAAAATTTGTCCAGTTCGGATTAAGAAATCTTTGCCGAAACTGTAATTCCTAGCGCATTTCTTCAAAATAAATATCTTCATAATGAAATTATATTCTTCACAATGGATTCAAATAATTTCAACTTAATAATTTTTGTAACTCGTATTTAAAAAATCTATTGTTTAATAAAACAAGAAATGATAAATGGAAGATTTTAAAACTTCAAACATGAAACTCATGTGCGAATATCTATAAAAAACACCGATTTTAAATTTCTCGGTAGCTTTTCATACCGGTGAGATAAAAATTCCCGCCCCGTTTTGGTCGAAAAAGCCAAAACTGGTTTTCGGTTTTAAACCGGGTTGAATGGAGTATTGAAATTTGTTTTTTAATTAAATACGCATGTGAAAAACCGCATAAATTACACTTTCTAATAAAAAGAGTCGATGATGAAAGATAATTAGACATTTTGTGGACATTAAAAATACTTACGGAAATTTAATCTTTTATAACAATGAATGTCTTTTTGCATTCTATCCAAGGCACACACAGTTAATGCCTATAAATTTAAATATAGAGTATTTCCTAAAATAGAGTCTCCTGGGGACTTTTTACATCGTTTTTTTAGTTCAAAATACAGAAAATACAATCCTCACTGATTAATAGACCTATTTCGTTTTTTCAAATACAAAACATAAAGTACATATAAATAAAATATATCCAGCAATTCAGTTATTAATTTTTACTAAAAATATCTAACTATAAAATTAGTAAGATATGAATACAATAAAAAGGCGAGATAATCATCCACCATTGAATAGTACTGATTTTGATTAAAAATGGATCTTGACACTTGATAATAAATATAAAAAAGTGTCCTCAAGCATTATTAATAATTATACACAAACTGACAATAAAATAAATTTATATAAACTTCAATAAATCAATGGCTCCATGATGAAAGCAAAACAAGGAGCATTGACGCTATCTTCCCGGCAAATTCGACCTAATTTAACTGTGACAATAATACCACGCTCTCTATTTAAAATGGGTGGATGACCTAGAAAATAAATCTCTCGTTGAGAAAGTTATATTGTTTAAAGCTGCAATTAGATGGAAGATGATAACCCCTCAAAATTAAAAGTTAAAAAAACTTTACCATGAATTAAAAAAACACAAGAGAATTTAGTCTTTCTGGACATGAGGCTATAATATTGAATAAATTTAATTTAAAAGAAAACTATTACAAATCTCAATAAGTTCTATCCAAGGTCTTATTAAAAAAAATGCAAATTAAAGACCAGATTCATCAAGAGCTTTTATGGTATTAAATTCACAGGGATCTATTGGTCTTACTTTGAAGTTGTGAGCGGCGCTTTTTTTATGATAATGAACAACCGAATTAAAGAATCTAGCATAAAAAACTGATATATATATTTATTATTTATTGCCAATTTTAAAATTACAAATAAATAAAAATAAATTTTTATAACAACTTAAACTACGAAATACACATTTAGTATTTACAAATAAGAAATAAGTCTTGGAATTTCGTCCAAATATTCAAAGTGGAATCAACTACCCGTCAAATATACAGAAATGGAATTGAATCAAAAATGAAAAAATCTAATTGATCAGGGGACAAAGCAGCATCGAAGTTTAAGCCCAAAAATTATTATTATTCTAACATAAACAATAAACATGTCATATTGCTTTTTATTAACATAATAATTTATATGTAAACAGTCGCATTTAAAATAAATTTTGCCATAAAACGTCAAATTTATTTTGAAATTAATGGACGCGTTTCAAGACTCCTCTTTTATTTGGTTTTACTTCGCGCAAAAAGAAGCATTAATTAAAATAATTAAACCTATGATTACAATATCAACTTTTGTTGTCGTTAAATTAACAAACAATAAAAAAATTAATTTGTCCAAAAAATTGCTAATAAACTATTGTTTTGATCTGTATAACAAAAGGTTTTATTTAAAAACGTCACAAAAAACATACAAAAGCAAGCGGCCGTGAAATTCTTGTTTCTCGACGACAGCGAGGTGCTTCGCTCAACCACAAAGAATTAAGGACGTTGTCCGACACACATTTATTAACATCAACAAAATAAAATTTTAAGAAAATAATTTTATTTTTAACCATCTGTCCGACCAATTTGGATACGGATTCTTTCAACAAAACTTTCTACGAGTTTTTCGAAAGATCACTACATAAAAAATCAAACACGGCTTTTCCGACATTATGGAAATTGATGAAAACGATTTTTTCTGAAAAAAATTGTTATAAATTTAAAAATAATTTTAGGTTGAAATAATATTTACAAAAAATTCTAATGCAGAAAATTAGTTATATTATAGTCTTGAGAAGACTAAATAGATACAAATGCTTCATTTGAAAACCTATAAATTGGAATGAGTTGCAAAAGTTGTTGGAGATGATGAAAAAAAGGAAACTCCAGCAACCATCGATGAAGGAGGAATTAAATAAATATCTCATAAAAAGTAAAAATTATATAATTTATTTACATTAAAAAAATGAAAATGTTGAAATGAAAATTCTGAGCAAAAAACAACTAGGTACTATAACAAATTTGTTAAACTGGAATAAAACAATAAAATTTTAAAAAGTACAACAAAATTTAACAGATTACTGAAAAAAAGACAATTAATAACCATTAAAATATAAATTTTTTTTTAGCTTGAATGACAAAACCAATCAGAGCACCTCGCATCACATCGAAATTCTCGTCAAGATTTTTTCGAGATTCTCGAAGATATTGTATGTTTTGAAAATCTGCCGAAAAATAGACTTTTTAGTTGGTTTGATCTTTGATTTATTTTGTCATATACTGCAATTTTTGACATAGGTATTTTGAATTTTGTAGTTTTATCATTTTTGGCTCTAAATCAAAAATGCACCTTAAAAAAATATTAAACATTATAGTTTTGATATGCTGCTACCTCCTGTGTACAGAAAACCAATCATTTGCGTGGCTGTCAAAATTTTCCGCTAAAAAGCGCGCATTTTTATTATTTAATATATTATAAATAAAACCAAAATTAAATTATAAATTGGAATATTAATAAAGTTTCAAACGCCATAAACGTAAACATCTATTTAGTATCAGTTTAACGAATATTAAACAAAATCTGTAATTTTAATTACTAAATAATAAATAAAAAAACATTATTCAGTGTCTCAAAATTAAAAAGGATAATGACAAAAAAATGAAAATATGTAAATGTTAAAAGTTCAAAAATTTGCAATTGTAATTTTAATAAAAGCAACAACCTATTAAAGTCTCCTTTAAAATATACAATGAACACGAAAAAATGAGTATTATAGAAAATAGGAAAAGTAAATGAATTCCTATGTTTGAATGCGTTTATTTTTCGGAAAAAATAAAATTTAATATAAATCAGTAAAACAAGATAATTATGGTCATCAATGACCAAATAATGTTTTCTAACATAATATTTATTAATAATAAAACAAAAAATGCATTTTTAAGTTTTTTTGGTAATACAAATAAAAAGCCTTAATCCATAGAAAATAAAATAAAAAAGATTTTAAAAAAATATCAAATAAAAATTTATGCAATCCGGATAATGTTATAATAATATGTAAATATGTAGTTATACTTTCAGCGCAAATGTAAAAAAAATGAAGAAAAACAATTAACTATAAAATGCGTTTAAATAAAGTTGCAAACAATAGCTATCATTATTTACAAACAAAATTAGACAACATAAAAAAAGTTTAATAAATTAAAAAAAAATGTTTCTATGTTTATTCTAAACATCAAATAAAAACAATAAATTAAACCGTTTACAAGTGAATATGTAAACTGTGGACTCCAACTTATAAAATTATGTAACTTCAATATGTTATTTTTGCATTGCAAGTGTTGACCAGACACAACATACACTTTAAACAAAAGTCTATTTTCAGTTATAGCCGGCGAATCTTTAAAGATATAATAAATAATTATAAATAAAATTAAAAAATATCAATTTACATGGATTTGAAACATAATCGCAAAATTTCCAATAAAAGATTAAAATACTGAGAATTTCAAACAAATTAAAATAAAAGAAATTTATTATTTGGAAAAAAAGAATAACTGCACTGAACTGTGTTTTTGTGTCCGAACGTCGAGATCTCGATTTCAAAGACGGCTTAAATCTTTTACTCAACGCAGAATCATGTAAAACATTAAATGAATAAAAAACAAACACTTAATGCGCAAATAAATTAAATTTAATAAAAAAGCTAATTGTAGTAAAAATATGGCCAGACGGATTGAAGAAATATTTTAAAATATGCATTAAAATTTGACGGTGTAAAAAAAATAAAAGCATAAATAATCTTTAAAATAAATAAATTAATGATATTCAAACCCATTTAAACACAAAAATTTTGATGCATAAAATTGCCGTTGAACACGCGTTCCCGGATGCTAATGGTCGTTGTGCGAGCAATTGATGAATAATTAATAAAATCATTAGCTATTACAATTTGTATAGGGAATATAATTTGTGATCTTAAAGAAAATTTCCTTTTCATTTTAATATAAAAATATTTAAAATAATTTTATCAATAATAGATAGGAACATGTATTGCTTATAAAAATTGTTAATAATTAATCTAAGCAAAAATTTTTACACTATAATTATAGAATTTAATAAAAAACAAATTTATTTTGAAATTAAGTGTTTAAAAGATGCGTTCAAAAACATTTCCATTAAATTTAAGGTAATAAAAAAATTAAAGACATAAATAAATCTTCAAATTAAATAAATGAATGAATTCAAGCCTATAAACACAAAAATATGTACATAAAAATTGCCGTTCATATAAATACACCCATTCCCTGATGGGAATGGTCGCGCAGCGCACAGTTGA
This sequence comes from Globodera pallida, assembly GCA_020449905.1. NCBI lineage: Eukaryota > Metazoa > Nematoda > Chromadorea > Rhabditida > Heteroderidae > Globodera > Globodera pallida. The sequence goes on from JAIXHY010000072.1 coordinate 44,869, forward strand.
TGGATATTTTCATATTAATAATTAAATGCATGTGATATAAAGTGCACATTATTTGTGATCTTGTCGTGCTCTTTAGGAAATACTTATATCTTTTATTAATGGATATGCGTAAGATTGAATTGATTACAAGATTAATGTGCTAAACCGCGAATAAGACTTGAGCCAAATAATAATGTTTTTATTTGGTAGGGTGTTGGGGAAAGTAGTGTTGAGCGGGATCGGGATTTTAAAGAACACTGATCGGGATTAAAAGACAGGGGAACAAGGAGTTAAAATAAATGATGATCAGTCATATGACACAACGAATTTCAAGGAAGACTTTCAGTCTTCAGCGTACAACTCATTTTATGGAATCACAACAAATCAATGAATAAAACAACGCTTAAGCCTTTTACTCACCAGAAGAACGAACTATAGCAACCTCAAAAAGAAAAGATAAAATAAACAACAACTGATTAGTACTACCAAAAATTTAAAAAACAAAAAGTAAACATAAAAAAACAAAAAAAGAGCCTAAAAAACTAATTGAATAAGAAATTAATTATAAAAAATAATCCTCTCTTAAATACTAAAAAAAATACGACTGGTGGCAACCCCGATTGAATCCCAATAACTGTTTGCTGTTTGGAAAGAATCAATTATAATAATCGAACAAATCTTCTAATAATAGCATTTAAATTCCAAAAATCAAACACGTAAAAATTTATGCAATTGTAATTATTTGAATTCATAAGAATTGCCAAAAATTCATGCAGAACGATGTTTATGAAAATAAAAAAGCTACATTATTTGCAACCAAAGCATTCGAATTCATCAGATACTTCATCTTCTAAAATCAGATACACAAATTAATATCTATTAAAATACGACATTATTTTTGCGCTCTTAATTTTATAATATATGTAAAATAAATTTTAATAATTCGCTATACTGATTTTTGGCGGCAAAATACTAAAGTTATAAATTAAATTAGGGTTCAAGATACTATAAAAAGAATCTCACAAAATATTAATATCTATACTAAGCCGTGAACTCAAAAGAAAAGGCGGGCAATAAAGCAATAATTATTAAACAAAAGTTACGTATGTGTAAATAGCAGGACGGAAAATGAAAATTGCAACAGTTAGATTATAATAATCAAATTTACATATTTGTTTAATCTAAAAAATAAAACCACAACTGTTTTCTTAAAATATTTAATAAAATTAATAAATACGTTAATAATAAACTTCGCCATTGGCTTTTATTCTGGGCTTGCTAACTTCGCTTCCCATGATTGAAGTCGAGGGAGCGGACCTTTGGAGATGATAATTAAATTAATTAGTTTAAAAAAAATACTGATAATAAATTAAAATTACGAATCACAGTACTGCTGTAAAAATGATGTACGAAAAATAAAACAAAATATACTAATCCATTTTATCTAAACAAATTTTTACATTTCTTAAATTGTGAATACGGATATGTGATGACTTAACTTGCAAATAAATCTCAGATGTTTTAATTAAAGCCTGTGGGTGCAATATTTATTATTAACGGCCATATAATAATAAATTTATTTGTATAAATTTCCATTTATATTTAAGGTGATTTTTGTATTTTTATTTGTAAATAAGCTAAAATATTAAAATTTTTTATGTGCAAGTTTCTAAAAGTTAATTAAATGATCATTTAAAAAATTGATCAAAAGTTTAAATTTGGTTAAAAAAAGTTTTTTTGTCGAAAATTGATCAAAAGTAAAGGAAATTGATCAAAAAGTTTAAACAATTATCAAATAGTTTAAAAAGTTTAAAGTCAGCAACCTGTACTTGCTCAACCGGTGCAGATTGCTGTTGTTGTGCTGCTGGCATTTTTGAATGTGTACTTCAAATCAAAGTTTGCAATTCGTTTAATGGTAGCGACATTACTATGTTTATATAATGTAAAAAAATTGGTCCATTTAATTACAATTTGCTTACTTTATTATTATTTTTCCTAATTAGTGCTCAAATCGTAATGAAATATCAATATTCTTTTACTCTATGTTGATCAATTTTAAAAGTTTAAATTTTGTTGCATTTTATTTTTGTTGATAATATATCTATATATTTTTTCTTAATAATTTTCATATCGGACTGCACAATATCCAAATTTCTTATCTTTCAAACATAAATTGTGACAAAAGAACTTCTTTCAATGGATCGCTCGGGATAATTAATTTTGAATGGTTTTATTTAAAACTAATTTTTGCACAAAAAGTTTAGAAAAAAATAATTTTTATTTATTAACTCATTATTTAACATTTCTTCATTAATTTTATTAGTGTTTCGTTATTAGAACATCCATCATTTTTTTGGTGACTTAATTAAAGGTTCATTGATTGTTGTTCATTACTTAACAATTGAATTCTTTTCATCATATAATGGCTCTTATATTCTTTCTTTATATAAATTTATATTTTCATATAGATTTTTAATGATCGCTGCGCGTACTGCAGTGAAACGTTTAGCATTCAGTTTAGCACTTTGATCCAACCAGTCGCATCATATCCAAAGTGCAGTTTAAAATATTTGGGATCTGGCACAAATTGAGTCTGTCTTGACGGTGTAGATTTCAAACGAATCCATTTATTTAAATAATTATAAGTGGCAAATAGTAAAATATTTTTATTGTACAATTTAATTTTTAGTCAAATCTAATATAAATTTCATTTGCTGATTATATATTCTTTAATTAATTTGAAAACCCGGAAATGTAAATAAGTGTAAAGTGAATTAGGGTTTGTCGTACAACAAATGGGAAAATGGGATAAAATTGTTGACCGGGATAATCAAGGTTACCGGAAATAAAACAGTCGATGCTCAATAATATGGTTTTGTTCTATTAGATTTTGATTACACTTGTTTGGTTTGTTAATTAAGATTGTATTTTTTATTAACCACTGGGCTCCAGTGGTACGAGTATTGCTATCAGCTGTGCCGATTTGTTTCGAGCTTCAAAAACCTAACAATATGTTTTTTCTTTCATAAATTCTAGACAGACTTTTACCTGAAATAAATTATTTAGAGCTGTTAATGTTTTATGGCGTTGAATCCACTTTGCGCCACTTCTTCATTTTTATTATTTTCAATAAGTCTTTGCATAAGTTAGTTATGATAATTGTTTAACATTGCACAATTAACAAATAAAAAAAAATAATTCTTTATTTAATTAATTCATCACTTTCATTCATAACTAATAGTTTATTTGTTTTTTATTGATGCTTATATGAAAATTATTAGACTTAAAATTCTTTGATTTTATTAAAGAGTATGAATAGCAAGCATTTTATGTGTTATTTTACAAAAAGAATTGTATATATTTTGTATTTAATAAATGTATGAGTGTATGCACAAATTTCTATTTGTTTAAGATTTTGATATTTTTCATTATGTGATCAGCAGAAACCAATGCCGTGAAAAAATCCAAAAATTGGTTGAGAATTGGTGAAAAGGCGAATATTAAATTTGAAAGCAAGCCTTTATTTAATTTATTTTTGCTAATAATTAAAAAAAATGAATTATTTTATTTTAGGATTCTTTACGCATTTTACAATTTATAAATTACTCATTATTGAAGGCTAAAGTCGCGAAAAATATACTATTTGGCTCTTGCAAATTTCTTTATAAATGTAATTTTTAATTAATCTGCCGTGATTAAGAGGTGTAGTTGGCAAAATGGATTTGTGTGAAGCCCTTTAATGGGCCAAAGAGTTTGAACCACGTTGTGTTCGCCAATGAACAAGCTCAAGATCAAGTTTTGTTTCTTTAGTAGTGCAAGGTGTTTCTTGCTTTAATTAATATTATAGATATCATGGTCTATGAATTTCATTTGAGGAAATAATTAATTATATTGGTAACAAAATAATATTTTCAGTTATCACGTTTATTTTAATTATTCTTTTTGAGTATAACTTATTCATTTATATTTATTTAATTTCTTATCTAATTTTAAATAATTCCGAAGCGATTTGGCTCTGTGTATAATTTATTTTCAAAAGCAATTCAGATTTAACCGTCCTGGAATACTTATTTAACTTCGTTTATTAATTGGAATATGTCGAGTACAATATGCATTTTCAAAAATTATTAATTTTTTTTGTGTTAATTCCATAAACAAAAATATATGAATAATTTTCAATTATTTTGTAATTTGCGCCCTTTTGCAATATTTTACCCTAAACTTTTTTATGTTAATTTTTGCAGTTCTAAAGTATATTGAATTTAAAACAAAAAATTTTAATTAATTTTAAAGAGACGCTGCATTTGTTATGCTTATGTTTTTTCATTGCAATGCCCCAAAGGCACTTTCGCATACTGTTGCGCTTGGCTCCAGTGCGCAACCGCAAATCCGCATTAAAAAATTATTTTATTTTGTTTTTAAAAGTTTTTATGCTTTGTCAATTCCACGACAATTTCTTGTCTATGCCATAAAAATGGTTTAAATTATGTGTACACTAAATTTTAAAAAAAATCGTGTTTTTTTGTGGTTACAAAGGTAGATTTTTGTATTTTTTAGTTTACTTCTGTGTTACATTTATTTTATATTTGCAAAAACTGTATTATTATTGAAATAAAATCAATTAATGATAAAATATTTATGAAACTTGGATGAAGTATAATTTTGAACGTGTGGTTTTATGAATCTAAAGCCATTGAACAACGAAAGTGTTCAAGCTTAGATTAAAGACGATCATTCAACTACCAAAACACCATTTTGGACTCTGCAAGCCCAATTCATGCTGTCGTGCCATGTGTAATGGTAAATATTTATTTAACTTTATTTTAAAATATAATTTTAACATTAAGAAAATTTAAATTTTTTGTTTGCTTTTATTACAAATCATTTTTGGAATTTAATGCATAGTCATTTTTTGATAGTTATTAAAAATATAATTATTCTATTGACACATTACGGGCCAGGGGTGACTCCCAATGAATTTTATGACTTTCATCTTCAACCATTATTTTTATTTTTATGTAGCTTTTTAAATTATTGTATAAATTTTATAAGTTTATTTTAATTAAAATTTTGTTTCCCTTTCCCTTTATCTTTTATTTTATTTTTTTTTAACTTTTGTTATTATTTATTTTTCCAGTTTGAATTGATTAACAAAAGGGCCAATAGACTCCATTCATTTAGCGCATGCGTTTTTTTCCTCCACGGAGTGGCATCCTTTACCAACGTAAATTGGACTATCAGCGGCAGTTACGTTATCATTATTTTTACAATTTTTATATTATTTTAATTTTAAGGTAATTCATTAAAATATATTTTTTAGTAATTACTGTGAATGCCAGAATGTGCTCATTCAAAGAATATTAGCGCGTACGGCCGCCCATTGTGAACTATACAATTTAATACAATTAAAGCTATTTTCGTTGTTGAATTTAAATTATTTAATATTAAAAAAATGCGGTTTCTTTTGTTAATGATTTATTTTTCAATGTTTCAATGAAAAATTATTCAGTTTTGTTTTTATGTTTCAGCAATGTTAAACCTGATTATCTGTGAATATTTTGTGAAATTATTAGTTGATTTCAAGAAATGTTAAACGCCGCTTTTTTTTGTATTCTTGATTGATGCGTTCTTTTATTTACATCTGAACAGCTTGTGCAACGAACGTCCTTTGACATATTACTCAATCCGCGCATGAGTATTTTTTGGTTTTAAAATATTTATTAAATAAGTTAAATGATCTTGAAATATCTTGTTCAACTGATAGTAAGTACTCTTGATTGTATCTTTAATTTTAATATTATTTTGTTTTTTTCGTGTTTTGATATTGACCAATCGCCGGCGGTGGAAGGGGTGTTCCCACTCCTCTTCGTGATTCTTTTGAGGTTTTGTGTTTAAAAACATAACAAATTTAAATACTCAGCTGTGTATTTTTATGGTTTTAATTGATATTAATTTCTGATTCTCTGTGAATAAATCTGTAGTTGTAAAAATTTATTTGTTTTCCTATGCGTGAAGTGTAAAAAAAAATTGATTTTTTCACCAGTATTTCAGTATTTTTTTTTGGTATTATTCTTTAATGGCCATATAAATAATAGATCGGCAAATTAATATAATTTTAAGACATTTCATATTTTTGTAACCTTCCTCACTCACATGATAAGAGATAAATCTGTCCAACCAATTTTGAGCACGGTCGGTAAGGTTTTCGTTAGTAAAATATACTAATTACATGCTTTTAAATTCTAATTTACTTTTATGCTATTTGTATTTTTTTAATTAATTTTAAAGATGATGAATAGATCATTTGTTTAGACATACATTTTTATTGTTAATAGTATACTGACGTATATTCAGATACTGTATTCATTCAGTTATTGGTTAATTGATCAATTTATACTTTAAATTTCATTCTCCGATATTTTTTAGTTGTCGTATGACTTCATATTTTATTTTAGAGTGATGCCTTGGCTGAGTTTGACGAAATTTCATGCGCTTATTTACCCAATATACAGAGTTTGTAAACTTTAAGATTTTTCCATTTAGTTAATTCACTTTTTTTAAATGAATTTTGCTTGCCAATAAAACACCCTATTAAAACAAAAATTTGACACACAACATGATTTTTGGTATAAATTTTGCTTTTAAAATGCATATTTTAGTTGTTTTACTTCGTTCTTTTTTTAGAACAACACATTTTTTTCAATAATTTGAAATTTGCATTTTTGGCAAAAAATGAGGGGGAGGGGGAGGGAAACACAAAAAATACCAAAATTTGAGCAATATTAATAAATTAGAAGTAAATCGGCATTATACATACATAAGATCAATTTTTAAAATTATATAACTCAAACAAAAAAAATCTGGAAAACAAACTCTCACAAAATTTGCACAAAAAAATGGATGAATGTGTAAATGAATGAAGAATGGAATGGTGAACGGCGACTAAATGACGTCGGGCATCTTATTTTATTGATTGGCGTAGAAACTCAGACTTTAAAGCGAAACAGAGAAAGAGTTGAAAAGAGAGAGTCACAGAAGCAGAGATTTTCCTCTCTCTCCTTTTTCTTTCTCCATTCATCATTCCATACTTTTCTGTGGGCCGAATGGACGCGACCGGGGGGGGGGGGGGGGGGGGGGTGACCACATCAACAGTAGATATGGCATTCAATAAATTCTACATTCGATTGAAATTTTTATTTTTTTAGATGAAATAAAACTCATTAATTTTGCTTTTTGAATTATTTAAAGATTCGAACTTTTTCACAAAATTTACCCTTAAGATCAAAGGTTTTCAAGCATTTTTGATATTTAAAAAAACTCAGGATTTTCTAGAATTTTTTTATATAAAAAAAAATATGAATCTCAATTGGGCGGGCAATAAATCAAAGGTATACTGTGGAAGCTTGGTTTGCTTAAAGTTTATCGATCCAAATAATTTAAGATTCTTAATAAAAGTATAATTTTTGTATTTTGGTTTATGTGTGCTTTTCTGAAGCATGGATGTATTTTTATATTTAAAATTAATTTTGTCGATCCTTGATGGCCGCTATACTTTTGTCGTGAATCTATAAGTCGAATCGTAATTTCGACCCATAGTAAAAAAAGATGTAAGTAAGCATTTTTTTAAATAGTCAAATTATACTTGTAATTTAAAAAAGGTAAAAACATATTTTATTTGTTGAACAAATTTTGCTTTTATTTAGACTTTGAGAGGTAGGAGAGATTATAAATTAAATTTTATATTATAATAAAGTTCTTATGAAATAGCATAAACTTTTTCTATTTAATTGTTGGACCCTCTGGTAGAAAAGTGGGGTTTCCTCAATTGACACGTACTTGGATAATCGCTGATCCGCCAAATCGATTTGTGGCCGTCGTGACCTCTCCGAGGTTTTTTTTTGTATCTCGGCGACCCAATCCTTACTCAGTGAAGGTTAATTCTTGTAATTATAACCTTAATTCTTGTAATTAACGCAGATGTTTTGGACCAGTGTGCATCTCGTTCCCACTTAAACTTTTTTCACCTATTTAGGAACTACTTCAAGATTTAACTAAATATAATTTGCACTTATTTACTTTTACTGTAATTTCAAGCAATTGTTTGTTGGTTGTGTATTTTTTTACTTTGATCCAATTAATTATGTTTTTTGATATTTTATTTACATATTTTACCAAATAGCCGAAACTCAGTTTACCACGTATGTTATTTAACGTCAAAATTTCATTTAATTTCTTAATTAGAATTTGAGATTTAACATGCTTATAGTTTTAAAATGTTTTATTTATAATCTTTTCATATTAATAATAGTTTTTTATTTATAAGCACATACTCGCGAGGTACTTCGGATCTGAGAATAATTTTAACATTTTTTTAAGATACAGGATTCCAGTTTCCGTAGATTTTTGGCGCCCGGTTACATTTCTGCTGACGATTAGGAATGGGCGGAAATTTATTTTTAAAAAATGGAAAAACGGCCCAAAACCAATGTAAAACTGAACGTAAAACGATACCAAATTTTCGCAGTTGTTCCAAAATTTCATACATTCAAAATAAACAGAAATTTTCTTGTTGGGACCGCAATTCCCGAGGATTGCCCAAAATTGAATATATTCTTGCTTTATTGAAATAAAACTACCAATTTCCAGGGTTAAGAGACATTCTGAAAAGACAAAAACCACAAAATTAGGTTTTTTGCTAAATTAGTAAGTAATAAGTAACAGTTAAATTCGAATAAATAAATGAATGAATGGATGGGTGTGTTTAAGCGAAAAGGTCAGTGCTCTTTCCAATTTCCCCACAAATTCTTGCCAATTTTTACACAACTTTCAAATAATTCTTTCATTTTGCCCAATGTTATTACTTTATTTTTCCAACTACAATCAAAAAAAAATTATTGAAATCTCGAACTTTTTGTATTATATTTTTAACTATTATTTAAGTTACTTATTAATCAAAAGCAAAATTTTCCCATAGCAATGCCAACGCGTCATCTTATTGCATGGCGCTTGCCTCGACTGTAAAAGACCAAATGAGCTTTTGAAAAAGCGAAAATGCGATGGTTTTTACTAATTGGATACTTTTTAGTTTGTGTCCACCCGAATTCGAACATTTTTTGAAAATTAAAAAACAATTTAACTTTTTGGTTATTTTACTTTAAAGTTTAAAAATTAATCTTTTGATCAAATCACACAAGATAAAATTTCTTGTTAAATTAATATTTAATCAAATTTGTAAAAATTTGTTTCCTAATAAATTTGTGTAATAATGTTCAGTTAATTTTCACAGAGCTTGAATAGCTTTTTTATTATTCCTGGGCTTGTGCATTAATTGATTTTATATTAATTCGGAATTTGGGCACAATTTAAACTAAGAACGTGGGCCCTTCTAATTTATCGCTTTAAAAACAAAAGAAATGTTGTTTTTTACAACATTTATTTGATTTTTTTTTTGGAAAATTTTTTTTTCAATTTACATAATCTAAGTTTAATTTAATAATGCTAAATGCAGTTAATTGAATTTTCAATTTAAAATGTTTTCTGTCTTGGTACGCACTTGTCAAGAACACTTTATATTCGGTTTGGACTTTTAATTTCCTGAGTTTATTTCATGGAATCACTTATTTTTATAGATAACTTTTGACAATTTAAATATAATATTAATATTAGACGGTTTCCCTCGAAGGGTAAATTACTAGCACAAATTATTATAAAATTTAAAATTAATTCGATACATTAAGTTTTCATAACAATTCGGAATCTGTTCAAGTGAAATGTTCTCACATTTTATTTGTTATTTAACTAAAAACTATTTATGAGCACTCATTCCTCCGTTTGTCTAGTTTTTGCTTCTTTTAATGTGTTTATAAACAAATTAAAATTTTAATATTTTGTGATTAAAAAAGCCATTCGCAATCATCATTTTACTTGTACACCCTCAAACATGTTTGAAATTTAACTTTCTTTAATTATTTATAAAAACTAATTATATTTCTGGCATAACTAGCTAAATTATTCTGTAGATTTAATTTAAGTCTGATATTTAAACTCGATTAAAAATTCGTTGATTGATAAGGATTCAATGTCATATATGAACATATTAACATTAACATAAATTTGTGCTGTGTTGAGTTTTATTCACGGAGACCATTTGAAAAAGGTCGTATTTAAAAACGGGCTTTTAATTTACGAAGAATATTGGTTTTCAGATCTTTGCAGTAAAAAAAATTATCACGTCATTTTTATTTTTTCCAAATCCCAACGAAGATAAGTAAAAAAGAAGCTATATTCCTTGTCCATACCATGGATATGTGTGCCAAATATTTTGTCCAGAATATATTTTAAAAAAGTAACCTTTTATTTATTTTAATGTTTTTGATTGTTTAAAAATCGGAAACCTATTCTCTGGGTTGTTTATATTTATTTAAAAATTGTTATTACTTTTTAGTAGCTTTTTATTTAATTTATAATGTATTTTAGAATTGGCATAATTTTTAGTAATTTGATATTAATTAATAACTAATTAATTTATTTGCCAGTTGCGAATAAAATAATTATAAATTCATTTGTTATTTCATAATTTACAAAATTGTTGACGTTTGGTTAACCGATTGACCATTATTGTTTCTATTAAATACAATTACATAATATTTTAAAAAGATAATTGTTTACGTGTTTTTTTTACCTCAATATTTATGTTTTGATTTTAATTTATTTGTATTACAATATTTTAATCATTGATAAATAATTTCTTTAAATATTTCAGAAATCTTTTAAAATAAGTGTAAATTGCTTCTTAAGATTTTTAAAATAAAATTTGTTTAAAGATTAATATTACGGTTTTCGGTTTTATCTAAAACAGACTACTATCAATGTCCGCGCTAAAATTAGAGGACTAATTCTCAACTATATGTAAGGGAATAAATTAAAGCAACGGATGCAAAAAATTAATTCCTAATCCAAACCATAAAGCGATTAAAGTGGTCAAAGAACCACTCGGTTTCCAGTTTTGGTTGTAAAGACAAAAAAAAATACACCACTAATTATGGGAGTTTGTTAAAAAATTTAAAATTGCCCAAACATTTGCTAAAAAAGTAAAAACCTCTGCTTAATTTTATGGGTACGTGCACGGATTCGTGTTCTACACATTTTTTCACCTTAGAAAACATACATTTAAAATTTTAAACATCTGAAATTTTTTTCTAACTTTCATATTGTTAGTTTTTGCAGAATATAAAAGTTTTCTTTTGAGCTTTATTTATACAATTTCAGTTTGCATTTGGGAACAAACCACATTCGTTCTCGAGAATTTTTTTAATGCTTAAGTTTTATAAATTATTATTTTATGAAGGGTCGCTGAGCCAATATTGCAATGGCGTCTTTGCTTTCTCCACGCACTGTCTCGTTATTATGTAAACGATCACATTAAAATTATTTAGGTAATTATTCTTATTGAGAGTTTTTTTATATAAAAATTAATTACTTGTTTTTTATTTTTTTATAATTTATTTTGTAAATTAATACTGCGATTAATGGTGACTTTTAGTATTTTAGCATTTCTTATATATGTACAATTTATTTTAAATTTTGCGTTAGATTCAATTTTCAATTAATTTAATTTTCTTTGTTCAATTTGTCCATTTAAAAAAATTGATAAATTTGAAAAAATCGATTTTTTTAATTGCAAATGAGTACTCTGGTTGATGTTCCTGTTCTGCAAAGTCTCGCAATGCAATTTTTAAATGTATAAAAGCATTTATTCTTGAGGATATATATTTTTTTGTCATATTCTAATATATTAGTAAACGTGTACTTGAGTCATAAAGTTGTCGTTTCCTCGCGCGTGATAGTCATTTTTTGGCTATTTGGGTATTGTTAATATTTGAAATAATTAATTCTAAAACTCTCAAATCAATCTTCCATTTATTCTACTCAAATTTCACCCAAATGTGTGTTAATTTAAACGAATAATTTCGTCTTTAAATTATTTTAAATTTAGATTTCTTTATAAATCTTGATTAATCGTGATGTTAATTAGTTTCTTTTGCTTAATTTGAGGCCAATCTTTATTTTCCGCTGACCTGAGACATCTGCCAATCTGTGTTTGAGCCATCCAGCGTTTTGAAAAACCTTTTTTAATATGTAACGTTTTTCTTCTGATTGGAAACCTGTTATTAAACTCCGTAAGGACTCGCATTTTATTTGATTACTTGTTTACTGTTCATGAAATTTTTGATGCTAAGATGAATTTTTTTGTTTATTATTAAGTTTTTTTAGATTTTTAATCTTATTTTAGTTATTATTATTTGACTCGGTATGTCGAAAGAAATGATGAACTTTATTTTGTATTCATAAAATAAATATAAATTATTCATAAGGCTGCTAGGAAAAAAACATTGATTCATAACTATCGTTTTTTAATAATTGTTGAATTTGTGCTTTATCTATTTGAAGCCAATAACATCTCAAGTTGTAAAAACATTTAGGTTGCCGATAGTTTTATAATCATTCAAAAAGGATGTTAATCAATTTCCATCCCTCTTTTATAACACTGTGATTTATATTTGAAAAACTTCAAAATATGTGATAAGTCAAAAAATCCCCAGAAAATGTGTTAATATATGTAAAAACGGGCACAATCTATCGATTTGTGCGTAAAAGCTTTCAAAATTTCTCAATATTTCCTTTCTTACAAATTGTAACTGCAAGTTGACTTTTAGTAGGGTATTTTTTGTCGCTTGCGCTTTTTTTTATTATCAACCGGCAGAAAAGTATCGACTTTTTACTTAAAATAATTGGCCATTGTGGAAGATTGGCGCTCAAGCTGAGCGAATTTAGCCATGTCTTCACAAAAGGACGAGGAGTCGCGTCCTTGAGACGCAATAACTTCACGCAAATAATTGATTTATTTGAATAGAGATGATTAGGACCGAGATTTTCAGGGTTTACCTATTTTTTTTTGCGAACATGGTTTGACGAGAGAAGCCCAGAAATAGCATTGAGAAAAATCTTAGAATTAGAGCGACTTTTCAGTCAATATAAAATAAAGCAATTTTTTAGTCTTTTTTCCAAAAATCCCTGAAATTTTAGTGCAATAAAAACAAAAAATGTACCCTTAAAAATCAATTTGATTTTCTAACTAAATATGCACCCCCAAAGTTTGAGAAAAATTAATAAAGAATGACGAATTTTAAAGTTAGTTGATATATTAACAATTTAAGTATATATTATTTATTGTTTTATGTTTACAAATTTTACTTGTTGTCTAAAAAAGCATCGGATATTTTTTGTAGCGAAATTGCAAATTAATAAACTTTTTAAAAAATCACAAATATCTTTTCTTAAATTCTTCTTTTTAAAAATCCCAAGATGCGCACATAAAACATCTCAACTCCTTTGTCAGAATTGCTTTTTTATACTTTTTTCTTTGATTATCTTTCAAATTGTTTTATTTTAAGATGGTAAAGACTCAATAAATTTTAATGTAGAGAAGTTAGAAGCGTGCTTTTTTCATGACTTTTTATCGTTCATTATTTTCTTGAAAAAAATAAATAATTTAAGATTAGTTCTCTAAAATGTATATTTAAATTTTGAAATAAAATAAATACATTGCAATTTGATAGATTTTTTAAGTATAATATATCAATATATTGTTTGAGTTTAAAATTTAATCATTGTTGCTCAAAAATTGGGTTTTATTTGATGGTTTAGTCCTAAAAACAGTGCTAATTAATTGTCAGTGTTTTTGGAATATTAAAAAAAATAAGAAAAATTGATTAAATACCGTAGATGATGTCGTATAGAGTTGGATTTTTTTGTTCCAGCAATCTGAGATGCGTACCGGTTGTTTCTCATATTTTTCTAAAGAAATTGCAAAGATAACATTAAACTTTTAATTTAAAATTTAGCTATTATTTAGTAAATATAGTCGTCTCAAATTAGTATGAATGGAAAAATTTCGGAATACGGGTTCACAGAATTTAAAATATTATATTCGATTTGACAGATTATTTTATTTTTTCAGCAATTTAGAATATTTCAGTAATAATGTACGTTAAATGTAACACGTTAAAGCCGTTATATACTTTATAACATTTTAAGGATGTGATAAACTTATATTGTTTTTATATATGTAAATTAGTATCTTTTGCTTATTAGCGGGCCCTCTTTTTACATTTTCTTTGATTTGAAGTATTTTATCTAAAAAGCTTATGCTTTAAATAAACATCTTTAAATATAAGTTAGTATTTAAGAAACTAATTAATGATCTTCTACTTTTCATTGTCTTAATTAACAAAACTTGAACAATTGTTACCATAGCAGACAGTTTCATGAAGACACATCGTTAACTCCAATAAAATCTCCAATAAAGTCCAATGATCTTGCTTGTAATTGAACGAATACTTAAGAAAAAGCGAAGTAATTCATATTATTAAAAAGTTGGTTTATTTACTATTACATTTATATTTGACTGTTTTCTGTTAATAATAATTGTTTTTTTTATCGAATCAGGTAGCTTTTATTTTGCTCTTAATAATTTTTTTTAATTTTAGTTCTTTTTCTGGATGAATTGTCGATTATTTAGATTTATAATATATTTCATAGACTAATAATTTTTGTTGTTGGTTTGCAAGGATTATTAACATTTTGATTGTTTAAATACGGATCGCGCTAGTCGCTATTTGATAAATTGATTAGTTTATTCCAGGCATGCTCCATGCCTGGTTTATTCAAGTCAGTTTGGGTTTGATCGTGAAGAATTTCCGTTTTCACCCGTTTTTATTTATTTATTAATTTTATTTTTATAACATTATATTAATAGCTGAGTTCCGTATTTTTGTAAACCTTTTTTATGAAAAACATTTTTTTGATATTTTGTTATTAACGACACATTCAAAAATTTAAAGTATGAATGAACTAATGAATATTTTTGGTTCATTCTTTTCATTAGTAGTATTTAGCAAATAAAAATAGGTAACCAACTCTTCTATTTTGAATAACTTTTTTTAGTCCATCAGATATAGCCTTAATTTTGAAAATAGAATAATAATTAAACTTGAAAATGTACGAGAATAATTTTGCAGTTCTGAACAAGTTTTGACAATCTTTAGCCGCTTCTCGAACAATCAGAAAGATTTTTTTTAGCAGCAATATCAAAAAAATTGGGTACATCAATCAATTATTTTTTTGGGATTTATGATAAAGCGAACATTGCAAGACAAAAATCTGCTCTACATATTAAAGCTTAAATTTAATTTTAATTTCTTATAAATTTTTGCTTAAAAACTAATTTTTAATTATTATTAAATTGCTTTTTTATTTTAGGTGCATTTAATTTTTTATTAAATTAGGACTTATAAAAAAATATTCGTAAATTAACGTCGGGATCCGTTTCAACTACTCGAACGCCATGTGATTTATTATTCTTGTTTCGAGATTCAACTCTTTCCAATTCTTTCTGCTGCGCCCTTTTGCATAAATTTTCTGCATTTCCCCTGTTATTCTCATTTTTTGTTAATATTTCTTTTCGTTAAAGTTTACATTTTTATTTTTGAATTGTACGTACTATCTGACTTATATCAAATAATTGTTTTTTTAAATTTATATGACTTTTTGATGATATGCATTATTTTTTATTATATATATTTGCTTCAACTTGTTTTTATTTAGAATGTCAACATTTGTGTATTAACGCACCTTATTTTTAAAATTGTTCATACGTAAACTTAATTTATCGATCTTAAGTAGATTTCTTTGCGGATTTAAAGACTCACTTCAGAGTTTATTTGTGGTTTATTATAAGGCTTTGTACAGATTTGAAATTAGTAAAAAAAGTAGCTATAAGCTTTAACATAAATTGAAAAAGCCCATTTTTAATTAAGACCTTTTCCAAAGCGGACTCCGTGATTTCCGGCTTAACATCGCACAAACGCTTTGAACGACGTATTGATTTATTGGCATTATTTGGACAATGAAAAAAGTGCAGAGCATGCCATTCACAATTTTTCTCAATTCATGTTTGTACCCATTGTTTTGTTTATTTACCGCACGCACACTGCAAATTAATCGCCATTTTATTGTTAGTTTTTATAGTTAATTATAATGTGTTGAACAATTTTAATTATATTTTCACGCAATTTATTTTCATTTAAATTTTTTTGCTTTTAAATTTTTTTTTAAGGAAACTATTATTAATTTGTTTCAAGTCTTTTCTACAGTTAAATTATCTATTTTATTTTATTATTTTTTTGTTTTCTTAATTTACTCTCTTTCATTTCTTAATAATTCAATTTTGTCAGCCAATTAATTGCATGCCGATCTGGTTACGTGTAGGCCCACCACAAACGCAAAAATCGTTATTTGTGTTGCCAAGGAAATTTGATAGGGCATGTTTTTTTTGGACTACCCGACGGAATAGCTTTATATTACTGAAAACAACAACGTTAAAACTTTATTCATTTGTTTTAATATGCACTTTAATATTATAATGGACGTCTGTTTAATAAAGAGCACTTAATAATTAATTTCTTATTCTACCATGTTGTGTCTCCAATTTCTTGATCTCTCGCTGATTTTCTGCGATTTGTTAGCTTTTCCATATGTCAGTTTATTTTTACTAAACATTGCCTTCATATTTTTTCCAACGCTGTGGTTTATCATGTTTATTTTGACGTACGAGTCTAACACTTTATAAATTCGATTTTTGATTGGTTTGACCGTAAAGGTATCTTTTATGCAGCCGAAAAAATATTTTCTTATTTTGTGTATTTTGAAAACTTTAATTTTTTTGTACCCAGTAGTAATTATATGTTTATATATTTTGTATAGACGAAATTTATATTGACTAAAAACTTGGCCATTATTTGCTAATTTTTGTCACGTTGTTTGCTCTCTTAAAACTCTTAGGAAATCTTCGTCATAAATACTTCTAACGCTAATACTATCATTGTGCAATTTCAGCTATTTAGTATTGGACAAGAACGGGTAACCGGGACCGGTATCGGGTGTTTTGGGAAAATTATCCGGTACCGGTATCCGGGTGTACTGAACCCGGGATAGCCGGTATCCGGGTGTTCGATTCGGGCGGGTTCAGCACCCTACTGTAACATTTTTTTTGGAGAAATTTTTGATGGGGTATTGTGATAGTTAAATTTGTGTTCCGTCTAAACATTCTGCCATTGTCCTATTAAAATTAAATAGAGAAATATAGCTTTTGTAATTTGTTTTTTACAATTAATTACCAGTTCACAACACAATTGGATTGCATTAAAGTGTGACTCGAAGTTTAATTTTTTTATATTTGCAATTTTTGATGAATTTTCTCAACAAAATTTGCTTTGGGCATTATGTGGGGGCAGCAACCCTGCCGAACATATTCGGGTTTAATTCCATGCATTTTACGCATCCCAAAATTATTTTATGCGTCCAAAGAGGAATTTAAAATATTACAAAGCTAAACTAAATGGATTACATACTTTTTTAAATTCTAAGACACAAAATACAAGACGTTGAAAGTTGAAAAAAATTAGTCAACTTAAAAAATGGTTGCATTTAAATTTAAATGTTCGAATTTGGGTTCGGTTGCAAAGTCTTAGCTGGAATTCGTGCTCTACGTATATTTCACCATAGAAACATGCAGTTAAATTTTAACATTTAATTTTTGTAAAAATTCTGTCGGGCTCCAATCCCGCGGGTTGCCTTTGTGTAAAATCCGGAGTGTCGAGGCGTGAATTTTAAACTTATATTTAAATAATTGCGATCATTTTTTGCCAATTGTTTTAAAGTGAGACCATTCTTTGTTGGGCCACATTTGACGTCGAGTGCGCGCCACCAAACAAATCGCCGAAAACGGTTGAAACGGTTTGTTGCTTTTACCGGAATTTTGAGCTTTTTCGTGCAAAATTAAATTTAGAAGCAAAATTATTGCAATTTTTTTAGCGGCCAATTTGCTGGGTTGAACATTTTAAGTATATTAATATTTTATATATGTTGCATGGCTTTTTAATTACTAAAAATAAATATAAATATGCAATAAAATTACAAAAACTAGTCAAAAAAAAAATCATTTTTGGCCAAATGAAAGAAGCATTAATCAATTACGCGCTGTTTTTGATTTTTCAAGCCTTAAAAAATTGGGTAACTTTTGTTATTTTAGAAATAAAATTCATCTTTTAATAAGCGCCGGAAACAAGGACCGAATCAAAAATAGTGTCCAGAAGTACGTGGGGCAAAACTTTGGGTTCTGGCCGGCCGTAGTTGAGTGTGCAGTCTTTGCTTCTATTTCCAACTTTAATAAAAAAAATTATCTCTAACCGGTGCTTTGGTGATCATTTTTATTTTCTATTGCATAATATTGTGAGTTTAATACATTTCTGCTTAATAGTTTTTTTTTTGTAGATTGGACATAATCTCTGTAAGTTGCAAAAAAAAAAGTTTTTAATTCTGTTTCCCCTTAATTTTTAGATTTTCCAAATTTTTTTCTTTATTTATTTTTAATCTATAATTTGTTTTGTTTTTTATATATAAGGAATACTAATTTGTGAATTTGTACATAATGAGTGAAGAATGTTTCAATTGCAATCATAAAATGCAGGTTTAAAAAACTTGTAAATAAGAAAAAACCAGTTAATTTTTTTATACCTATTCATTAATTTTATGTTTTATAACCTTTATTTTTATTTTGAATGTTTGTGTAAATTTCCAAATTGACTGCTTAATAATAAGATTTATTTTTTTTGTAATAGTTGTTAATGTTGTTTGATGCGCACTTATTTTAATTATTAACCCTCAACATTATTTTAAATTCAGATATTTTAGAACATTGATAAAAGGGGGTTGCTTATTCATTTTTCAAAATTTTAACATTGTGTAGGAGTCGGACTAAAAATGTGATATTTATTTTTCATTGCATTTCTTCATGTGCGTATCGATGTATTAATAAAGTTTATATGGTTTATTATGCTTTTTACATTTCGAAATGTTTATTATTAAATTATTTATTACTATGATTCCTTTTCATTATTCATATGTCTGCTAAGGAAAAAATATTGATTTTATTCTAAAATTAGACTTAATTAAATTCCAAGCGATACCAAGAATATATAATATCGCAAATTATCCATAATTTTAATTTGTTTAATATTTTACTTTTTCCGGTAAATTCAGCGTGAACAAATTAAGAGTTAGTCACGATGTAATGTTGACACGCTTTAGAGTTCATACTAATTCACGCTTTTTATTTTGCAGAAGTTTCCATTTATTTCATTAATAATAAGCTTGTTTGTTATTTGATGTATAAAATATTTATATAGGGGGAATAGTGAACGGATGTGTGGAACCCTTCCACCAAAAACAGTTTGAGGATGGAAAACAAGTATTAGCCGTCTGAGAAAGCCGAATGCTCTTCATTGAAAGGTATAATAAAAATTAATTTAAATTTCATTTCTTTATTTGTTAAATTTTTATTTTGATGCCGATAATTATTATTTAATCTTTGGTCTTTTAGACGGCATGTGCCACTATATTATTAAATTTTCAAAAATAAATTGGAATTTATTTATTTCTAACAAAGACCAATGCAAATATTTACCAAGGAAAATAGTCAGCGGGAGTTTTCAAAATGCTCGCAAAAGTGGTTTTAGGCTTTTTGAAACGCTATTTAAAATTATAAAATATTTTGTCAAAAATGTGAATAAAATAAAAATAAAATAATAAGATTAATAAATATCTTTTAGAATTTAAAATTGATATGAATTATGCATAAAAAAGATGCAAATACATAAACAGCCAAAACGCTTGTACCGAATGAGATACACAGTTCACTTCTGGCCATAAATCCTCTCGGACTGGCTACGCATAACAGAAAAGATTAATAAGCTTTTTATTATAATATTACCACTTGCAGGTTTAAAAAATGTAAATAAGAAAAAACCAAAGTTAATTTGCCAATATGTATTTATTTATTTTGTAATAATAGTGGGTGAAGTTGGTTGATGTGCACTTATTTTAATTTTTATTTTCATGATAATACTGTGTAGTTTTTATATGTATCGGGAAATAAAAGTCTAAAACTAATGAAGTTATTTATCAATACAATTTATTTAGTCCATTTGCCTTTTTTTTGTTTTTTAACTTTACTTTGTTCATATTTGTAATTCTGAAAATTATATTTTAAAATTAAAATATTTTAGAATCTGGATAAACGGGGTTTGCTTATTTATTTTTGCAAAATTTAACATTGTTTGGACCATTATTTAAATATCTTTTTGTTTTGTAAATTTTATTGCTTATTCAAATAGATATTTATTTAATATAATTTAAAATCATTGATCTCCCATATTCTTATTGTTGAAATAAAATAGAAACGAATTACAATTTCAAACGTATCCGCAGAAAGTTTCAAAACATCACGCAGAATTTGTGAAGAATTCGGAACATTGAACTCCATAATAAAATTTAATTTTTCGCTAACATTTCCGATATTTTAACTAAAAAATGATTACCATCTTTATATTTCAAAAATCACAATTAAAAATGAGTGTATAATTTCGCAACATAAAATAGTTTTGAAATTGATGCATTCTAGTTAATAATAAAGATATTTAAATTTTAATATGTATAAAATAATAATTAAGAAGCTTTCTAAAAATTTTAAAACCACTTAAAATGGTATTAAAAAATTTTCTGTGGGGTCATATAAAGTATAACCTTTCTAAATTTAATTCTTATTTTTACATAGGATTTTTGTTTTTAAGCTTTAGCATCAGAGTCAAATTTAATGCGATGCTTCGTTCATCTATAATTCTTCGATTATTGCTGAATAAAACTTTTCTGTGTTTTATAAGTATTAATTATCTTTGTATAGTCTGGAGTATTTTCATGAAATTTAAATTTATTTTTCCTAAAAAATATTCTTTCGAAATTGAATTCAATAAATTATACGCCCGTTTTTCTCTCTTCCTTTGTATCCTGGACTAGATTTCTTCGATCACCGGCCTCCTGAAGCCTTTATTCAAATGGAATTAGCGAATTTAATTTTGTAGTGAATTTTATTTATTTTTTTCTGGGGTTTTCTTAAATAATTATTTTATTGTTATTTAGACCTTAAAAATATTTAGCTTAATTTTGTTTCCCATATATTTTTATCAAGTTATTCAAAAAGCGTATAAAATTTTTTCTTTTTAAGAGAAGGTGCACGTTTACTAGCGCTACCGTCTTTTTTCGGTATGTCGAAAAGAATGCATCAATAAATATTTCGTTCATCAAATACTGATATATTAAAAAAGTCAGATGGGTTATTTGCTTTTTACATTTCAATTGTGTATTATTAAATTACTTATTTATTATGTTTTTCAATTATTTGTTTTAAAAAATAAATTTATTTCACATGTGAATGTTTCGTCTAATAGGATTTGAACAGACAAATATTTTGACAATAAAATAAATTAACTACTTTAGAAATATATTGTTGTCTTTTATTGACTGTTGAGTGTATTTTTCCAATGCTTGAGCCTTTTCAGTCTTTTATCACCATGCGCATAGCCCTGTAGCCGGTGACGGTGTACGTTGTTGCGTTTGACGGAATGTTTGCGGGTGGTGTGCCCAGCATTGGCCGTGCTATATTGCGGTGTTTCGCCTGTTTAATCCATCTATGTCATTTTTTACAAATTTTAATAAAAATTCCGTAGTTTTTAAAATGTGAATATTGTTGTATTTATTGTTTCTCCAAAAAATTTGTTGATTCCACATTTAATGAATAGTTCATTTGTTTTTAAATGTTTTTTTTAAACCCAATTTTCTGAACTATAAATAATTAATTATATGTATATATTTAATTTTAATTTGCATGAGATCTTAAAAGATGGCATGCGAACGAACTCAAAAAAAACTCCACTTCCTCATTTTCTTCGAGTGGCAAATATGGCGCTGACTTCTATTTCTAAGTATTAGAATTTATAATTTACTGTTGGCAAAGCTTTCGAAACATTGGATGAAACAATTAAGATTAAATAATAGTTTTTTCTTTTTTAATTTATTTAAAAAATTTTGATGAATTATAGTTTTCTATTGCTTTTATTGTCATATTGCTCCTCTTCAGCCCCATTTAAATATAAAATGTGTATAAAAAGAATTATAAATAGATAAAATTCAGCGTTTGTGTAAAGTTCTTAGTTTTTATTTTTTAGGCCAAGAAACTTAGATTTAGAAGTTCTTTGATTAATCTGGTTTATTTTATTTTTACATATTTTAGTGGTTTTTTTGAAAATTGTTTTATTTAAATTTAAATTACGGTTGCTTTTATTTACATGTATTCTTCAATCATATTTCTTCACACATATCTGACCCGTTTCTTTTACTTTATTTAATAAATTCAGTTTACATGTAGCTTATTTAATAATATTTGTGTAAGCAATACTCATTTGCTTAATTAATTTTGTGCAGCTACTAATGAAGAAGGTGCCATCTAATTTCTTCGGTTTAAAATATATTTCTCGAACCCTGCGTATAAATCCATTTTTAATTTAACCATTAAAACTCATATTTTCATACATCATGCAATCCTATGTAGTTAAAATTAACTCGTTTGTTTAAATAAATTTAAAATCTTTTATGTTTTGGCTTGTTTGCCTTTTTTAGTTCATTTTGGAATGGACACCAACTTTTCGATCTGAAAATGAATGAATGGATGCGGCGTGTGGTTGTGCGGAGAAAGAGCAGTCAGTCCAATCATGAGGGCAGAGAAGGGAGGGGGAGGGGGGGGGGGGGGGGGGGGGGGGGGGGGGGGGGAGAACAGAAAGCAATATTATGAGAGCAGAGAAAGAGTAAGCAAAAAATTGAGAGCAGAGAAGAGGGAGAAGAGAACCCATATAAAGCTGAGGGCAGAGAAAAGAAAGCAAAAACGATGAGAACAGAGAATGAAGGGAGAAAGCAAAAAAGGTAAGAGCAGAGAAACCGAGAAAAGAAAGCAACAAGATAATGGCAGAGAAGAAAGCAAAATGATGAGAGCAGAGAATGAGGTGGAGGTTACTGCATCAGAAAAGGATTGAATTCAAAATTTTTGCAAAAGTATATGAATTTCACATTTTAAAAGCGAATCAAAGTCATACCGCTAGCAAATAAAAATATTCATTGTTTACCGTGCTTAATAATTTGAGTCCAGACTTTACTGAATCAATCGAAAATTTAATTAATCAAACGCTTATTTTAAAAAAATATTCTATAAACAATTTAAATATATGATAAAATACCAAAAACGACATTTTCATTGTGAAAGGATGAAAAGGCGCTATGTGATTTCGTCAGTGGTTGATTTCGTCAGTGGTTGATTTCGTCAGTGATTGATTTCGTCAGTGATTGATTTCGTCAGTGTTGATTTCGTCAGTGATTGACTTCGTCAGTGTTGCAATCATTAATTTCTTTATTTCCATTGATTAAATAAATTAAATGTAACCAAAAAGTGGGATTTAAAATAAAATTCTGATAATGTTAAGCCGTTGTCCATCTCCACCAATGTTCAAAGCAATTCCAATTTTGAGCTGATCAGAATAGTTGATGGCGAAGTGGAACATTCAGGCGAGTTCCCAAACATCCGTTTTTGGTCGGCCATGAAAAAATGGACTAATTAATTGGGAGACTGCTCGAGAGTCTCGGTCTCGAGCGGGAAAACCGTGTTAAAACCCGATGGGAGGCCAATACAAAAGCAAGCAATTCAGCTATTTCAATCGAGCCGAAACGTAATCGCTGCTGTTCATCAAGTCTTCCAGCTGATGTGAGAGTTTCCAGTGCTCCTTCCACGTCCAGCATGAGCTGGACGTACAATTATCACCGAAGGAAACATCAAGAGCATGAGATTTTAAAGTAGAAAGAACACATTTGCAAATGCATTTTGAGGAAGGCGATGTCGGTTTGGATGCCTGATCAATTGTTGGATCTACAACCAAAATTTACATAGACAGCGCATGATCGTCTCATGTTCACAATTTGGAATTGAGACTGCGAAATTACAGAGACGAAGTTGCAATAGATGGCACAGTTGAAGTTTTAAAATTTCTGCGTAAAAATCATTCAAAAATTGTAGTATGTCCAATTTTTTTTTGCAATTTTTTTACTGGCGAAGTCAATCACTGACGAAATCAATCACTGACGAAATCAATCACTGACGAAATCAACCACTGACGAAATCACCGGGCACGGATGAAGGCATTTAATAAAACAACAAATTCAGTTTCAGATTTATTTTAATTACAAATCTTAATTTTTGTTAGTTAGCTCCGATTTTAGTCGTGAATTGTATATGGGTGATTAAATCATTAAATGGACTTATTAAATATTTTATTACTATGGACTTTTTACACGATTGGAGAAGTGTAAAATGAATTTACATAAATATTTTAAATTTTATTTATTCAAAATTGAATTTTTTTTAATGTAATCTGTTCAAATGCTTTGCATCTCTTTGCCTTCTTGTGCTGATTTATTGTTGTTAAATTAACATAATAAATTCAAATGTTAAAACGGTAAAATTCCTTTCGGCGCCGTTGTCACAAAACAAACTGCAAATCAGTCTATTTGAATAAAATTAACAACATCAAAAACCCCGCCAATTTTTAACCAAATATCGTTAAAGCGAAAGAGATAAAAATAATTTACGCAATCGGGGTTTGATCCCCCAACCAAAAACATTGCAGGCCCCAACACTCAACATTACACCACCACTTCATTATACCGCTCATAATTTTAAATCCAATACAAAACGTGAAAACTCCAAAAATCTCATCATTACGCGTGTATTTTTTTAAACCGGAAAATCGGTACCCCGGTTTTCGGTTAGACCGGTTTTACCACCTCTGGTTTTCGGTATCGGTTTTTGGGCCACGGATTTCGGTTCGGTTAACCGGCCGCCAACAATCCTAATATTTAGTTTTTGCATTTAATTAATAAAATTTGTTTAAAATTTTATACTAATGTAATTCTTTTTTTTTTAATCTTTGACGAACCGGCGTCAAATTCGTTAAAATTTTAGCATCTATTAGCAATTGATTTCCTGTAAAGAATAAACTAGGTACCTTTTAAAATTTTTTTATTTGGCTAATAATTATTTGAAAAAAATATTGATTTTCATTCGCACAATAATCTTAATAAAATTTTTTTCATTTCATTC
Organism: Globodera pallida; assembly: GCA_020449905.1. NCBI lineage: Eukaryota > Metazoa > Nematoda > Chromadorea > Rhabditida > Heteroderidae > Globodera > Globodera pallida. Next base: position 70,004 of record JAIXHY010000072.1, read on the forward strand.
AAATGTTAAGTTACATTTTGTTTCGTTTCTACTTTTGTTCAAAATTCAAAGGGTACGTTGGGCAACATAAATTCAAAATCAAAAACTCGCATTGGACGTGTTGCTACGATAATCTGGCCACTATAGGTGAGTCGAAATTCGCTTCGCTCGCTGCTAGATTTCGGCATCCTTTTCCAGCAAGCTAGAAAATGTAATGGAGCGCAAAAAGCAATACTCCTTCATTTTATTGAGTAAGTTTTGAAAATTTTTGTATTAATTTTTATTTATATTTTTTGTACTAATTATTAGCATTTAATTGAACCTTTTTTCTCTGTTGTATCTTTCTGTCCGCAATTATGTTTATTTATCAAATATTGGGAACAGGCAACTGTCTTATTATAGCCAAATATTTGTTCCTTATTTAATATATCTGTTTTTATTTGTTTAATATTGAGTCTATTTTTTATGCCTAGCATATATAGTGTTTTGCAAAATTTAAAGATTGCTTTTTTTTATAGTTAAATAATAATGTTTCAGAGATCTCTTTTATTTTCAAGGAATTATAATTTTATTGAATTTTTTATAGGCAAATTATTTATTTGTTTATTAAATTAGAATTCAGTTGAATTGAACACCATTTTCAATGCCGCTCTCACTGCTGTTTATTTTGCCAATTTGGTAAAAGCTGTTAATTTTTGTTTATTGTTATTCTTATACTGTTAATTGCATTTATCATGGACAATTTGTGAAATAATTTAAACGCTTACGGCGTAAAAACGCTTTACCGACGTATTCATTTTGGTTAAAATATTAAACGTTGATTTGTATCGCATAATTTAATTTTAATTTTTAAAAAGCTTATAAATTTATAATTATCTATTTTCTAAGAAGTATATTAAATCTTTCATTTTCATCCAATAAGAATTTATTATTTAGTTAAAATTCGAAGGAATTTATTTGTATTTTTTTTATTTAAAACAGAGACCATTTGGCATAAAATAAATTATGATAATTCTTTTTTATTTTAGTTATTTTCCTTTCTTTACGATTTTATAGCTTTTTTTTGTTCTTTAGGCTTTTTATTTTATAAATTTATTTATTCATGGACTTTTATGTATTTAAATGATTTTTAACGTTTTAAATTTTTTTTTAAATTTATTAACACGCACGTCCTAGCTTCCTTAAATGACAGGAGAACGTTGGCAGCTCCGTAAACAGGGTCAACCTGCCGAGATAGATTAAAATCTAGTCTACGACAAAAAACCCTTTTAGATCATCTAAAAAGTTTGCCAAGTTTGATGAAAATCTCTTTATAAACTGAGTTTTACATTTAGAATAAATTTGTAAACATCTTTTATTATTTAGATAAAAATATAAATACTTTAAACTTTATATGCCACTTTTGGCCACTCTTTATAAGTTCAGTTTTAAGTGCTTTGTACCGTTTTCTTCGTTGAATAGGTTAATTTTTTTGCATTTTAATCCAATAGCTAATTATTAGGCAATCAGTAGTTTAAAAAAAATTATCATTGCGGTTTTTTTCGCAAAGTAGCATTTGAACGTTTGCGCGTGCTTAAAATTTTTAATTATAAGTCTTTTAGACTTGAAACAATTTTTTTCCAATAAATTATAATTTATCCGATCTTTTTATTAAATTTTTTGATTTTAACAAAATCAATTTTTACTATTTTATTTCTTTATCTTTAAGTTATGACTTCCGATATTTACTTAGACTATTTTATTTTAAATAATGATATAATGAGCAAAAGATTTCATCTAAAATAGCCAACAGGTTGACGTAGCAGTTGATTAATATTTTCTAAATATCTTTTTTTTATCAGCTGCTAGAGCTCAGTTGTATTTGTTGGTTCGTGTTGTTTAATGTTTCCCGATTAAATGACTCTCTTTAGAGGTTAATAAATAAACAAATTTTACTAAAAAAGAATAGTTAATTCAAAATGAATTCTTTCTATTTTTTTATAAAAAAACATTAGCGAGTGAATTTAGATGTAGTTTAATATGATCATGAACTTTGAATTTTAATTGCTGCGCAAATGCAGTTAAAATGCTTAATGTTTTGTTTTATTGCAATATATATTTAAATTTACAAATTATTCTGTAAATGTGCAAGCGCAATCCTCTCTGTATATTCATGAGATTAAATTTATGAAAATTAGTTCAATTTTGTTAAATTTAAGCAAAATTGTAATTTTAACACTAATTCTTTTGTTGTTTTTTTTGATTTTCCTAATGATTACTTTTTTCTACATAGAATTATACCTTTAGCATTATCATGTTCAGTTAACTCATTTTGTCTCACATTTTTGTTGCGATTAACTTTAAAACATAGCTAATTTTATTCAAATATTTTTTAGCGTTGGTTTCTTTAGACGCCAATCGGGACCGAAGTCCAATTGCCCCCTTTGGTATGCAGCTTTTTTATAAATTATTTTGTCGATATTTATAAGTTGTTTGCAGTCAAAATGATAGAAATTCAACTATTACTGCATCCGGGTCGATTGTTTATATAATATATATTATAAATCCATTTTTTTGTTACAAACATTTAAAATTATATATGAACCGCTAACAACTAAAATAATTTTTACATAATGAATAAATGTTTGTTTAATTTATAATTACTTTTGTTTTATTTTTATTATTTATTATGTATTAAAATTTTGTCAATTAATAAATTGTTATTTTATAGAGACTTTTGACAATTAAAAATATAACATTAATATTAAACGGGTTCCTTTTCTTGGTAAATTACTTGTACAAATTATTTCATGTTCAGTATTTCTTGTTTTTTTCTTTTTAAAGCGTTAGTGCCAACAAGCGCCGTCGGCGAAATTTTTACAGAAATTACCATCCCTTTATATAGAAAATTAAAGCAAACATCGGGATATGGGACCAAGGGATTGCGAGATTTTTAAAAAAATGCGCGTTTTTTAATTCAAAATATTCTCGGTTGGTTGGTCGGGATCAAGAAATTGGGAACGGGACTTTTCATTTTATCGAGAGGCCGGCCGGTCTCTAATTTTTAATAGCCCCACTTATACTTTTCCATAAAAAAATGTGCATATTACTCTTAAAAGCATGAGTGTTCGTCATTACTGTTTATTAATTAGAACGCTAAATTTTTTTAAATAAAATATATATTCTAATCGTTCGTTTTTTAAATTATCTGTACTATCTCGACATTTTTATGTCGTAATTAAAAATTGTTTTTATTTAATAAATAAATGTAATTTTGTCAAATTACAATATGTCATCACAAACAACCGGGGTTTTATTCCGCCAAAAAAAATCTTGACTTTTGCTGTGCCACGATGAATTTGTTGACTTGTCGGAAAAGTATGGCGCCATTCTTATTCTGCATTGGGACTTGGGTTATTTTTTTTCTATCTTTTTTCGACATTCATTAAAGTTATAATTAGTTATTGACTTTCTCTCCAGGTTAAATTACGAGGATGACTTGTCGGTTTTGATCCTAATTTAAAAGGCATGTAAACTTCATATTTCGCGGTTGCAAAAAGCAGACACAATTTTTGGCAAAAATTTTAAAGACAAAATTTTTTTTATATAAGTTTTAAAGGTGGGTTTATTTTTTGGCAAAACTAATTAGTCATTTTCACAATATTTTACATTTTATTCAAATTGTTTTGTTTTCAAGATGGTAAACATTCAATAAATTTTATTGTAGAAAAGTTTGAAGCTTATTTTATCAAGATTTTTTAATCTTCCATCATTTTAAATTATTTAATATGGGTATTTTGCTCGCTTTAGTTTTCTAAAAATGTATATTTGAATTTTGCTATTGATATTTTTGGATATGGCAATTATTTGAGTTCAAAATTTAATTTGTTTTTTTTGCTCAAAAATTGTTATGTGCTGTTTTAAGTCCTCAAGACAGGGCTAATTAATTGTCAGTGTTTCTGGCATATTTTAAAAAATAATAAAAATTCGTAGATGGTGACGTATCGTTTTTGGATTTTTTTTTGTTATCCAGTAATATGAATGAGATGCGTGCCAATTGTTTTCTAAAGAAGCAAAGATAACATTTTTAAATTTTTGTTAAAATGTTGCTATTATTTAGTAGGTATCAGTTGATGAGTCGATAACTGCGTATTCAGAACCGAGTTATAAGAGAATAAGTGATATTGAAATCCCGGACAAAATCTTGGTATTTTATATGAAAATTTGTGGCCCGAAATTGGGTCAAAATCACTTATACTTCTAATAAAGTTGAAATGTTTTAATCCCAATTTTGAACTCAATTTGCAAATTAACTTTTTTCTTTCAGACGAATTCAAATGCTTAAATGCTCCTCAAAATGCTACTCAAATTATAGATTATAATGAGTTTTGCAATCTTATGCATTTAATTAAAAGTTTAACATTATCATTATTAATTTTAGCAATAGTTTTTCTTAATTCGGTTTATTATTTAAAAGCCCGGGTTAAAATTTAATATGAATGAATAAAGAAGATTTGTTGGCTCATTCCAAAATTTTTGATAAGTAAAATAAATTTTAAAGACGATCCATTCCAATAAACTAGTCTAATTTATTTTGAAGTAAACCTTGGACTTGGTTCTTTTTTTTTTGTTCTATTCTTTTTTTTGTATTTTTTTTAGTTTTTTAGTTTTTTTGTTTAAGTTATAGTTGTTCAGAAACTGCCACTACTAAACAGCCCGCACCACGTGAAGGTAGTGTTACAAGCGGGCCTTTTTTTTTTTAAATTCTTTTTTTTTAAAATTAAAAGTGGGGGCCTGAAATTGGCAACAACCCACAACCCCTTGTATTTATTTTTATATCAATGTATTGACAATTGTTCCATTTGGGAATCAGTTCGCGTGAAGAAAGTGAGTTTGCCGAAGTTCATCTTTGCTTTAGTTTTAGTAAAGTTTTAACTTTATGTTTTATCTATATCTCAATTTAGTTTTTAATAATTTATTTTATATTTAATTTTATATATTTTTATTCTAGCAAAGTTTTTTTTTAATTTTTTTGTCCAGGATCCTGGGCCACGGGCCCAACGGTGGTGGGGCCCGGAAAGCCTCTACCACGTTGTGTCCGGACCTCGACCTCTATTATTGACGTTTTTAATTAAAAAACTATACCAATTTAGCTTTTATTTTTAACTTTTCACGCCTCATTTTAATGTTTATTTGTAGGGTTTAATACTTTTTTGAGCTTATTTTTTTAGTTATGTATAAATTAATTTATAATTTGTTTTGCTTTTAATATTTAAGGAATACTAATTTGTGAATTTGTACATAATGGCCATCCAACACGTGACATAACTCGTCGTCCTGTTCCAAAGCACAATGGTGTACAGTTTTTATTTTTCTAATTATTTTTCATTTAAGCTTAAGGAATTTATTTTCAATATAATTTATTTAGTCCTTTTGCCTTTATTTGTTTTTGAGTTCATATTTGTAATTTACTAACATTATTTTAAATTCAGATATTTTAAAACATGGATAAACGGGGGTTTATTTTTTTTTCTCAAAATTTTAACATTGCTTGACCATTATTTAATGTTATTTCATTTAGCAAATAAGTTTTAGGTTGGGTTATTTTATACGCTCAAAAAAGTGTTCAGCACGTCCCCAAGCCGTTGTTCAGCACGAGAAATGTAGAGGATCCCTTAAAATTAAAGATTACTGTAATTGCAAGTAAACCGTAGTTAGAAATAAAATCCATAGTCTCCAAAAGTACAAGAAACAAATGCCTCAAATCATCAAATAACTCAGACAATTTGTAGAATTCAAATTATTTTCAACAAATTTTAATTTTTTTAGAATCTTGCGTTAGACTTGGAGGAGTCAATTTTCCGTTCTTTTTTATATGTATCGCGAAATGAAAGTCTAAAACTAAAGAAGTTATTTATCAATACAATATGTAGTCCATTTGCCTTTTTTTGTTTTTTAACTTTACTTTGTTCATATTTGTAATTTACTGAGAATTTGGTTTAAATTAAAATATTTTAGAATCTGGATAAACGGGCTTTGCTTATTTATTTTTGCAAAATTTAACATAACCATTATTTAAGTATCTTTTTGTTTTGGGTTATTTTGTACGCTTCAAAAAATGCAATTAAAACTTATTATTTATCATTAATGTATTCTTACTATTTCTAAAGCGTATTAAATAAAGTGGTTGTCTACCATAATATTGTGAGTTTAATACATTTCTGCTTAATAGTTTTTTTTTGTAGATTGGACATAATCTCTGTAAGATGCAAAAAAAAATCTTTTAATTTTTTCTCTTTTATTTGTAGGTTTTAATACTTTTGTCTGCTTATTTTTTTTAGTTATGTATAAATTATTTATAATTTGTTTTGCTTTTTATATTTAAGGAATACTAATTGTGAATTTGTACATAATGGCCCTCCAACACGTAACATAACTCGTCGTCCTGTTCCAAAGCACAATGGTGTACAGTTTTTATTTTTCTAATTATTTTTCATTTAAGCTTAAGGAATTTATTTTCAATATAATTTATTTAGTCCTTTTGCCTTTATTTGTTTTTTAACTTTACTTGAGTTCATATTTGTAATTTACTATATTTTAAATTCAGATATTTTAGAACATGGATAAACGGGGGTTGCTTATTTATTTTTCAAAATTTTAACATTGCTTGACCATTATTTAATGTTATTCATTTAGCAAATAAGTTTTAGGTTGGGTTATTTTAATACGATGAATACTAATTTGTGAAATTTTACATTGGAAGGTGCGAAAACCCTTTTTAATTATGTTTCTAATAATTTATATTCAAATTAATTTTCAAAATAGATTATTATTGACCCTGGTATATCAAATGCCCATTTGTGTTCGTCTGCATTTAAAAGAGTCTGTTTATTAAAACTTTCTCATAGTAATTGAAAAGAGGATACACAAAAATTAGAATAAAAAAACATATATGGTAGCAAATAAAATATTTTTGTTTTAGCTATTACGACGACTTTTCATTTAACTTCCTCCACCATATTAGGCTCCTTCACTAATAAACAAGGCAAAAATGCCAAATTTCGTAAATGGCTATTTGGAGATAAATAAAACCTAATCTAATAAGACATAAAATATTATATAAAATATAAACGAAAAATATCAAACATTGATTCCAACACTTTACCTAATTAATTAAAACCCATACTTTAAAATAATAAATCTTAAATATTAATCTTTTACAAGTTAATTTATCTTCAATTGTTCATATAAAAAAGATAAATCAAATTTATGCATAAAAAGAATTTCAAAATGCTAACAAAAGTGGTTTTAGGCTTTTTGAAACGATTATGGCTATTTAAAATATAAAATATTTTGTCAAAAAATGTGAATAAAATGAAAATAAAATAAAAAGATTAACAAATTTCTTTTAGAATTTTTAATATAATTAATACCACCTAATAAAATTAATAACTTATATAATCACCAACCTAAATGGTATTGAATATTCGATGGATTTTTCACGTGTTTTATTATGTAAAAATTATTCACATTTTATTACCACTTATTTAGTTCATGCACGTCACAGCTACCACTAAATATAAATACTTTTGAAATAGAAACAATCGAAAAAATAAATAATAGATGGCAATGCGTCACAAAACGTAAATGTTGATTACCCAAATTATTAAATTAAAATAAATATTTATTGCTTATTCAAATAGAATTTATTTAATATAATTTAAAATCAGTGATCTCCCATATTCTTATCGTTTTTCCTATATTTTATTACCATCTTTATACTTCAAAAATCACAATTAAAAATGAGTGGCAAGAGTAAAACTCCTGTCAAATTACTAATTTCGCAACATAAATAGTTTTAAAATTGATGCATTCTGGTTAATAATAAAGGTATTTAAATTTTAATAGGTATAAAATAATAGTTAAGAAAGGTTTTTAAAAATTTTAAAACCACTTAAAAATAGGTATTAAATTTCTGGGGGGCATTTAAAGTATAACCTTTATAAATTTAATTCTTATTACATAGGATTTTTGTTTTAAGCTTTAGCATCAGAGTCGAATTTAATGCGACGCTTCGTTCATCTATAATTCTTCGATTATTGTGGAATAAAACTTTTATGTGTTTTATAGGTATTAATTAACTTTGTAATAATTTGGAGTATTTTCATGAAATTCAAAACATAATAAAATATTATGCTTTTTTTTAATGGATTATGCGATTTATTTTTCCTATAAAATATTCTTTCGAAATTGAATTCTATAAATTATGCGCTCGCTTTTCTTCCATTGTGTCTTGGACAACTTCGACAACCGGCCTCCCTGAAGCCTTTTTCAAATGGAATTAGTGAATTTAATTTTGTAGTGAATTTATATTTACTTTTTTTCTGGGATTTATTTTTAAGCCCTTCAATTTGTTCAGTAAATAATTTTTTATGATTTTTAAATAATAAGTAATAATTTTAGTTTTTTTTTCAACAAGCATATAAGTTATTTAAAAATTTTTGATTCACAATTATGCTTAATTCTGACTAAATAATTTTAAGAGAAGGTGCATATTTACTTGGCGCCACCGTCTGATAGATGTAGACATCGGTAGGAATTCTGCTGGCCAATGTCCATGTGTCTTTTTATCTAGTAAAAATTTATTCCAAACGTAAAAGGTTTCTTTTAAATGCTTTAATTATACTATTTACAATTTTTATTTGTATAATTTATTATAAATAAGTGCAGTCTGGCATGAAGGTTACAAAATGGACGAAGGCGCTTCAGTTATTACAGTAATTAATGCGCTGAATTCTAGCAAGCATGTTATGCATTGCTTAATGTTTTTATTGAAACATAGTAAAAAGAAAACTACGGATATTTCGAAAATTTTTAATTCTATTTTCTATAAAAATGAATAACTAAGAAAATCTTCCCTTGTGTTGGTTAATTTTTATTCATAAAATTCTAAAATAAAAATTACACACAAAAATCAAATATACACTAATAAAAATAAATGATTCAAAATAATTCTTAGAAAATTAATTTAATCAATTTATAAAATACACTATACCGTTTCTAATTCAAAATTTATAAAAAATAATACAAGAATAAAACATATAAAATAAATAAAAATTCTTTATACTCAGGTTTTACTTCTTTCTATATTGTAATATTATTAATTTTTGTTATATGCATTTGGTTTTGTATCGTGAGGTTTAGTAATTCATTAATCATTTACGTTTGCAAGTAATTAGATAAATGCTTATTAATTTTAAATGCTCATCTTAGGCAAATGATTGGTGACACAAAGAAAGTGTAATTAGATTAATGAAAAAATTTAAAGATGGATCGTGATTTAATTTAGCTAAAAAAGCAACAAGCTTTTCTGCATTCCGATAATTGTTTTTAATAATTTAAAATTGCATTTATTAGGCAGACCAATTTGAAATCATCCATAATTATTGCGTATACGTTTTCAAAATAAACGTTACAATCTTATTTTAATTGTTTAAAATGCGATGAATGTCATCATCAGGTTTTGATACAGTCTCATAATTTTTTTACCCTTTCCGTTTTGACAATTTAAACGATTGCTAATTTCACGTTTCCTTTAAACGTTTAAACAAAAACCTAGGAATTTAAATATTGGGTAGTTTCATAATAATAAAGATTTTTTATAAATTTGTTTTTAATAAGTTTAATTTTTGTCAACATTTTTTAACTTTAGTTTTTCATATAATTGATTTTTTTCATCTTGATTGATACATTTTATATATTTATGAAAAAATTTAAGATCACATTGCAAATAGTTAAATCCTTTTTTTAATTAACTTTTCGAAATAATTTATAGAATTTGCAACTTTAAGTGGCTGTAGATTTTATGTTGCTGATGACTAGACGAAAAAAAATGGTGAACTATACATATTCAATATTTTATTAATAAAATGTCGAAATTTAAATAGGTTTCATTTTTTCCATAATTTTGTGAAAAGAATCAAAATCACGCATCGATAAAAAATGAAATACTCATAAAAAATGTTGCTACAATTAATATTGACGGCCTACAACCTTCTGACCAGTCATAGCTATTTGTCGTAAATAAACACCAAAAATATTTGAGTCGTGGAACAAGCACACATTTGTTACGTTTTTAGCCCATTTTCGAATGGACGCCAACTTCGATTGAAAATGAATGAATGAATTGGTGTGGTTGAGCGAAGAAAGGTCACATTCCTCAGTGTCAAACGAAGGATGAGATACCGCGGGGTGGGGGGGGGAGAGAAAGAAAAATGAAGGTGAGGCAGCGAAAGAGAGAAAAGAAATCATGAGAGAGAGAAAGTAAAAGAAGATCAGAGAAAGAGCAGAAAGAAAAGCAAATAGAGGGGAGACCAGAGAAAGCAAAATGAGGAGGGCAGAGAAAGATGGGGGGGGGGGCGGGGGGGAGGGGAGCGAACGAGGAGGAAGAGAATGCAAAATCATTTTAGATTTGGGTTCTTAAAATTAAGCTATTGCAATTTAAAAAATTTGCATTTTGATTTGTTTTAGCATTTATATGTTACTAAAAGCGCAAATTAAGCAATTGTATTTAAATAAAAAATTCTAAAAATGATTTATTGAATAATATATTCATTAAAGAAATAACACATCTCTTTTTTTATTTAAGCCAATTATTATTTTGGTTTGGGGCTTGTACAGTCATGGTCATGTGTTACGGCAGGGGTGCCATTTGTCCTTTTTTTAAAGATTTGTCATTTATTTAGGCTACACGTCCTTTTTTGTCCTTTATTTGAGTTTTCTGAAGCTTTTTTAAGAATTTTTTGTTTAAATTTTGAATATCTTTAGACAGATGGCCAAATTTGTTAATTTTCAAGCATTTTTCGCATTATTTTTTGAATTTTCGCTTAAATGTCTAAAATGCACAATATTTGTTCATTTTTATCCAAATTCTGATTTGGTACTGATTTTCAGGATAACCGAATTTTTGAACCAACTTTCTTACCAAAAGAGTCGAAAATCAAAAAAGTTCCCCGGCGGCGCCTATCGGCACCGCCAGCGAAAATCGCCAAAATTTTCAAAAATACAGGGTAGCAATTCCATTTACTGCATTTTTGAACATCTTGTAAACTGTCCTTTTTTTTGCCAGCAAAATCGTTTTTTGACCTTAACTGTCCTTTTTTTGAAAAACGTTTACGGGCACTTGGGAATTAAATAGAAAACCTTCAAGGTTTGTTGACTTAAATTGGTAAGGGAAAGTGTCCATTTTTTTACAGCATTTTGAATGGGCTTTCCCAACGATACCATTTATTCTCCATTTGCAACCTTTCTTCTCCCATTCAACTTCTATGACCGTCACCAACCCATTTTCTAGTGGTCATATATTTACGGACACTTTTTAATTCACCCATTAGAAGTAAAAATAAAAATCAGAAAACATTCAACGACTTACCGCACTTTCTTCATATACGAATCTTGATTCATTACTAGAGACCGGATTTATATAGACTAAAAACGTGAAATATTGACCAAAACCCTCCAAAATATTGATGAAAAATGGTGCTAAAACTGACCAAATTTTGTCAATTTATGCTTGAAAACCTTCAAATTCGTCAATTTTAATTGGCTTCTCACAATTATAGGTTTCATTTTTACGATGTTTTGGATTTTAATCGTGGGTATCGGATTTCTAAAATAAATTAAGGTAAACAGACTCCTACTTAAGAATAAAGTTTATAATATTTAAATAATTTAAAGAGGAAAATAAAGATAAAAGAACGAAAGAAATGTGGCGAAATATCAATCGCCAAAAATGTAATAGAGGAATAAAATGAACAATTTACAAATAATAACACAGCATATCAAAAGTTAAAGGCAGAAATCTTCAAAGTTAAAGGTTAAAGTTCAAAGTAAACGCGTACCAATTGTTTTTTTTTCACTTGAAAGTTTTTAATGGTAACTTTTAATCAATTGGTACGCAAGCATCCCCAAATTCCACAAAACCATAGGGGTGACCCTGTTGGTCACCATTTTTGAAAACATTTGTACTCTAAAAATTGTCTAAAAATATGTTATTTGATGCACTGATTACGTCTTCAAAAAATTGAGAATTTAAAGCGTTACCATTTTTGAAAATTAAGGAAAAAAGTCAATCCTCGGTAATTGGGGTCACGCCGATGGAAAAAATAATATAAAATTTAAATTCATGCTTTCTACGGTGAAAATATGCGTACACGAATACAATCTCGGATTTTGCGAATATCGAAAACTGACCCCGAATTGAAAATTTTTTGCATTTTCAGAAGGAACATTTTCGAAATTTTAGAAACGTGAAAAATAATTTATGCACTCACCAAAAAAGGTTAAAATGTTCAAAAATACATTTGCCTTGCGGCCAATCAATTTTCATACGAAAGATGGATTAGACAATAAAGTGATTACTTAAATTTATATAATTAATCTTCATTTGCAGACTGACAAAATCCCACCGATAGTCAAAGTTGGACTGATTGATGGCACTGAATAATTATAAAAGCAATTTATAACAATTAAAAACTTACCAATCGTCCGTGAGCAGGCTGCAGGTTGTAATCAAATAAAAATAAATAAATTTAAAAATATCAATTCATTCAAAGCTAAAATTATAATTTTTCATCATACTCGAATGAAATGTATTTTAAACTTTGTAGTAAAATGATAATGAAATTAAATTGAAATTTCTATTATATATTAAAAAAGCAAAAACAAAGAAACTCCACGGCTAACAAAAAAACCAAAATACGAAATATTAAAAAATGCAATTAAAACCTTTTATATTGAGTGGCTCGACTAGCGCAAAAAAAGACTATGAATAACTCCCGTCCCACTATATAAGGAAGGGCCCTAGCCCAATGTCTTCATGCTTTTGAACACTTCAACTGTTCTGGCATGAAACCAATACGTAAATTGTTATTAAATCGATCATTCATTTATCCAACCTTCTAAAAAAATAATTTATTTTTTCCTTGGTCATATGTCAGCAGACGCCAAATGTGACATAAGCTTTCAGCTAACTTAATAATTGAATTATACTAATATTTAATTTTGAATTTGAATTTGTTTATTGTGACATTTATTTAATTTCTTATTTTTTTAGACTAAATCAATTTGCTTAAAGAAAACAACATGAACGGTTTTAAGCTGACAAAATTGAAAATATTATTAAATAAATTAAAATTTAAAAAAATTGTTTGCTAAAGACGCTAATTTAAAATGTAAAAGCACGAGAAACAATTTTAATAAAATTTATATTTGTTAATGTGGAAAATTAACAAAAAATGAAATAAATCAATGAATATGAATAAATCTTTTTCCAACTGTGAATAAATAATAAAAATGTGTCCCTTAAAAACTAATAAAGTGCCTCTTCGGCACGTAAATAAAATGTGAGAAAAAACCAAGAATTGTATGCAATCCTTAAAATGATAACAAAGTTGAAAACATTTATTATTTGACTAAACCCCTAGTTCCGACCTACGCCGATAAATTCCGGAAAAGCTTTGCGGTGGTTAGGAGCAGTGATACCGTTTTCTCGGGTTCCAATAAAAAAAAGGTGGAAAGTATATTTAAAACCAATAGTTAAATAAAGGGTTTTTTATATATCTGAGGGATTGTATCTAAATGAAATATATCAAAAATAACAAATAAAAATTCCTTTTTGCATTTAATCAAAATATTCTTTAATAAATCGTGACTCCAACAATATTATTAAACAATGATAAATTACATTAGCTTTACAGCTTAATTAAAGTATCCTTCCGCTATTTTGAAACAACCACGATGCAGCGTATAGCTTACAAACATTCATTTTTACTATAAAGTCCTGGGGAACGAGATATCAGCCTGCTACTTTTAGGCAAGAAAAATTGCAAAAAGGCGCCTAAAAAGCACGAAATTCTATGAAGGATCCTGACAAAAAAAAAATTCGAATTTTATTGTATTTTTTATAAAAAATTTTCAAAAAATTAGTTATCTTGGCAAGAACAATTCGAATTTATTTCATTTTTTCTTAAGAAATTTTTAAAAAAAAGGTCGAAATAGGCACGAAAGTTTAAAAAAACCGCCAAAAATGCCAAAATAGGCTCCAAAAATCTTCAAAAAAATTTATAGTTTAATTTAAAACAATTCCTTTAAATGGATAGACAATAATTATCATACAAATGATCTATAATATTTAAAACAAAGAACTATATTTTATTTATGGAATATTGTTAATTTGATATCAATATGATCCCAAGTTAATTCCAAGAAAATCATGAATAAATCCATCAACAACAAAAAAAAGTTTATGATTGATGATTGCATAACAAGCTGCAGTAAAGTTGTTTTAATAAATCCTTTGAACTGGTACTTTAATATTATATCGATTTAAATTGAATTTCTCGAGTTGATTCGCCGATAATACAATTTTAAAGGATTTGTAAATTGTTTAAAAGAAATTGCATAATAAAACAATATGCGGTGAGATTCTCCAACAGCGGCCGTTTAAGCGATTTATCCACCATGATTTAAACTAATAAACACGCTAAAATTAATTATATTATCAGTCAACCACCAAAACCAAACCAATAGATTTACTCAATAGTTAGCGTTCAAATCATCTATGCTTACGCTTCTCAACACGGACAAAATTTTAGATGAAATTGAAATAAAATCAATTATTAACTAATCAAATGAACCTTTGCATCTGATGGCACCCGTGGGCGACAAATAAAGCTAAATGCAATAGTCTATTTATCTCATGGTAAATAATTTAATCAATTCAAATAGATTCTGGGTGATTTGGATCAATGTTGTGAATGCCCTCCGATTCCATGGACTCGTGCAGCTCAAACTGGCGACCGTCATCCGACCGCAATCCATCCTGGTATCGCCGCACTACATCTTGCCGGTTGGTTTTCCAATGAAAAGTGGAGACGAGATATTGGCACGAGCCTAACCTAATCGTGGGGGCAGAACCGGGAACAAGACAAAGATGACAAACATAGTGGTGTAAATAAAAACATTTATTAAATTTGAAATTTGTAAAAATGATGAAAGAAAATTTTGATGTCATAATGTAAGGATGTATTAGAACTTCAAATTTAATATTTTAAAACTACCTCTTATAAATAGAATTGGTTGAATAAAAGAAATAATAATAATAAAATATTAATAAAATAATTTTTGTCTTAAAGTTGCTGAAAACACAGATTATCAAAAAAAAAATGTATAACTTAATTTTAACTTATTCAAATATTTGAAAATCAACTAGGAAGATCCGCGAAGGCCAAAGAGAGACAATTAAAAAGCAATTAATATTTTATGCACTTAACTTCTAACTGATAATTGTGCGGCTTTATAAAATAAAGAAAAACAAAACAGTAAAATATATTAAATTGTTGTTTCAAAAATTAAATTACCTTATTAATTAAATGGGCCGATTTCCATGTGACAACTGATCCTTGTGTACTCGTCTATCCTCAGACTAATCCTGTGTAGTGATTGCGCAGAGTACTCACGAGAAGTAAAGCAACTGCACGAGAGAAATTATCAAAAATTAAAGATTAATAAAAGGCACTTTATTTTACAATATGAAATTCTTTGAAGAAAGAATTGTATCTTTCATAATAAACTAAAAGAAGCTTAATAAATAAGTCTGATAAACTTAAAAATAATGATGGCACCGTATAAAATTAATTATCATTATTAGAATATATACTGTAAGTAAAATTAAAAAAATTTGAATTAAAAATCCATTTCTCCAACAAAGATGTATTTGTTGCAACATAATTAAAGGATTTCAACGGATTTCACCTATGCATAATTATTGTATTGTATTGTGGCATTGCATAAAATATTTCCTGGATAACTATTTTTCCCGACAGTTAGCGTACAGAGAAGTCAATCCTTTTTAAATATTAATAATGAAATGAAAGGTTCAATAATGGAATAAAATGAAATCAATTTAAATTACATCATTTTTTAATAACAATGAGTTTCTAAGCTCATTAAACTCGATCAATTATGTTTAACAATTATTCAAGAGTTATGAGTAAAAATAAAAAATATTTAATTATTTCTGTGCCGAACAATGACTTAACCTGATTGCAGAGCAAGCTTGGGCATGCAGCGACTAGTTAATTTATTAAACAAATCTTTTTATGTTTAATTTTTTTAACAAGTAAAACACAAATTTTCAGAACTAAGTATTAAAAACTCTTACGTGCATCTTAATTCTAATAAAATTAAAAAATGAGCCCAAATGCCACATGAAAAAAAAAGATAAAATCTAAATATTAAATTTTTATTTTTGACTTTAAAAACTTAAAATAAGAATTAAAACTACAAATCAAACCATTATATAATTTTACGGATCTTCTACACGAAATGAAGTAGACTGACAGTTTAAAATTCGTAACAAATAAGGATGCACGTAAACAGAAATGAGGCCAATGGGGCGACCTACTATAGGGAGCCTCGTCGCTACACACGCGGGTAGCTTAAGGCAAAGTTGTATTGTAGATTTAAATTTTAAAGTGCATCAAATAAGAGTAATTAGTTTATATGCAATAAAAGCAGCAATGTAAATTTAATTAACTATTTTAATTAAAGAACAAAATTTAAAAGAATGAGTAAAAATCACAAATCCATTAAAAACTGTTTTATTTTAGATGCATTAAACTTCCATCAAATATTAAAAGCGGCTATTAAATTTCATCCAAAAAACTAATTACAGATAAAAATGAACTCTTTTAAATTAAATATATTTGTAAATAAACTTTCCAAGGGCGTGCCTATTCACGATGAGCAGTACTTTCTATACTTATAATCTATTATTTGTTTTACGCTGCGCCTTTTATTTTGTTTTGTTATATAAAATATTTTTTGAGTTTATTTAGATAATTTATTTGTTAAAAATTAAATGTTAAATTAATATTCATTTTTATTAATATAAAATTGATCCATCTATTATGTATATTCTTTTTTCCCCGCATTGTTTGTTTTTGATAGTACGCCCAAAATACTTTTTTTAAACTTTAATATTTTTTAAGCTTGACTTCTTATTAGGGACCGGTACCGGAACGGAGTCCGGCCGAATTTTGCCGGATCCGGGTGAGGAATCCGGGGTTTTTTCCAGATTCGGATTTATACGGATTTATCCCCCAGATTTCCGGATTTTTCATAACTTATTAGAATTCGAAATTATGCTTGGCATTTTGGCTTGTAATGGCATCATCAGTGACAATTTTAATCTTTTTTACAAGAATGCACAAGTAACTCAGTGGCTTAGTGGTTTTTCTTTCCGCCACCCAAAATTAAAAAAATACGGCAACTTTTTGTTGCTTTTTAGGAACAAGCAAACTTTGTTAATGATTATCTGATTATTTTTTTCTTTTTTATTTGAATTTCAGGTTTATTCGAATTTATTCAAATAAAACGGCGGAAATAGTTAAATTTGAATTTAACTAGTGAAATTTTGAGCCATTTTTTGAAAAAAATAATAAAGAAAAATTATTCTCGTGGTGAGCCTGGTTTTGTTCTGACATTATTAGACTGTTTGAAAAAAATTCTAGCCGATGTATCCAATCTATTACTATATTTTGTAACAAATTTAACAAGCTTTTGATTTTAAATTTAAAGTAAAAATGTTAACGCAAGACTACAGCCAATTCGGGGATTGGGGTTTACGGGGTTGGAGGTGTCGGGGACGGGGTCGGGCAAAACCCCGAAAAATGGCCTAAATTTGCGGGGTCGGGGACGGGGTCGGGTTGCCAACTCTAGTTTGTATTACAACACTTAACTAATAAAATTTTTCTGTTGTTAATTCATATATCGTACCTTTGATACGATAGTTTTTTGCCTTTATATGGGCGCTCAATTTTTTTAAATAATAATTTTAATATGTTTTTTTGTTTTTACAGAAAATTGTATTGTTTACATTTTATTAGAAAGCTTTTTTAATTATCTTTTGAATCAATTCAAAGTGTGCAGAGAAGGCCATGAACTCAATTTGCTAATTTCTAACATAAATTTACATAAAATTTAAAATTAAACGGAGTAAACCAATTATTTCAAGGCAAATTTCTGCCACAGCCATTTGTTGCTCCATTTTCAGATTACACATATTCATTAAACTAATATTATAGTGAATGGTTTTTTCAGTTTTATGTATTTTTAATTTTAACAAAAATTTATTATATTTTTTATTTTCTGTAATTTATCAATAAAAAATATAACTTGGGCATGTGCATCAACCAACTTCGCTTATCTGCGAAGTAATTTTAAAATTTATCAATTCATTTTAAAGAAGAAAAAGGGCTTAATCAGGTCAATCTTTTCATATATTAAAACTTTAAAATCACAAAATAAAGTTGGTCGCAAATTATGACAAAAAGATACTAAACCTAATTTTGCTGAGCAAACGAATGAAAATTCCAAATTTAAAAATCCGAAATCGTAGCAAAAAGCGATTAAAATTTATTTACATTTATTTAAATAGAATGTTTGAAAATACATTATATACTTTAAGGTGAGTAAAATAAACAAACATTTGAAGAAGAATGAGCGTAAAGCACCTTAATGTCTATTTTATAATAAATAAATAAAAACATGTATACATTATTAATGAGATTGAAAATAAGCGTTCAAATACAAATTATTCTTATATTTTAGAAATATACAGATACTGTTAACTGCAATCGATCATAAGCTTATTACAATAATAATACCGCTTTTAATTCGTCTTGCTTCAACATTCAGGAGATTGCTATAAATATAAGCAACTAATCAAAATAAAATTAAACCCAAAAATGACGACTGATCTTGGCTCAATTGATAACCGTTTGAACAGCAATGAGAAGATTTATTGTTAAATAAACTGCTATAACTTAAATTAATATAAACAAGGATTTTATTTTTTGAGAGATTCCTGTAAACTTTTAAATTACAATTTTTATAAGAATAATAATTTAAAGGAATAATTCACTAAATAAATAATATATGTTATCGGCACCGCCGACGTCACCCCCTGAAAGCAATGCAAAAAGGACATTGAAAAAACTTGCAAAATAAGTTTTTTTTGAAAGATCTCAGTCACCGATCTTGGTTCCGAATTCTTGATCTCGAGTCGCACCGAAAATTCAAAATTCGATTCCACTGCTCAAATTTTTTATTAATTGAAAATTTGCAAAAATATTACTTAGCAAATTAGGTAATTAAATTGCATTTCATAAATTGTTCCAACCAAGGATCTAATCGATTCCGGTTTCTCGTTCCGGGTTTTCGGCATTTTAGTTCAAAATCCGTTAGATTTCTGATCTTTTTGAGCCGGAATTCTGGATTCAGGGCATTCTTGGCATCAATCCCTGATACAAATCGCAGTCTATTCTAGGGTTTTTTCAAATCATCAATTACTAAAAATCGCGCAATAAACTGAGATATTACAGCTTATTGGCATAAATAATAAATTATTACGATGAAGACAAAAATAAATTTACAATTTATAAAATGATGTTGCAAATCAAAATTAATATGTGACTAGATCTAGAACCATAATATAATAATTCTTATTTTCAATAATTAACATAATAAATAAATTCCAATAGAAAATAATTGGCATTTTGTTTTTAATCAAAATCTACTATTTTACCATTAATAAATAAATAAATAAGTTAACGATAAGAATTACAAAATACTAAAGAGATAAATTGTTTCAAATGCCAATAAAGTTAATGAATGCTTCCGTTGTATGTATTAAAGTTTCTTTAATTTAGCAGCGTTTGTTGGGCAATCGGCAACGGTTTTATTGTTCGAAGATTTGCCACTTTATGTGTAAATACATACATTTTTTTATCAGGTTTTAGATACTACGGTAGTTAATGTACTTTAAAATAATCCGCGCGTTTTCTGCCCAAATGATTTCTTCCTAAATACAAAACAGGTAATAAAAATATAGATAATTAAAAATACAATGCACTTTATTTAAAAAAAATACATTAAAAACATTTTTAAAAAAGTGCAAATTGTGAAACTTTATAAACCATGTTATTTATTAAATATATACCGCGGTCTTTTATTGCAAAGGCAAATGATCTATTTCGGGTGTCCTCTAGTGCCAATGCTTCAGGATAATTGAGTAAAAATATTTTATTTAAATAAAGAAAACGTGTACATGATGGAACGCTAAAAAAAGGCCAAGCCAACAGCTAATATTACTAATAAGTCTAGTAATCTCTAAGAAACCGATAAAACTGATTGTAATTTAATCGACAAATTAAATTATGTATCAAACAATTAAAAAATATGGTGGCTTTACTCTTAAATACTAACCCAATTAATAAAAAAATGAACATTTTAAACAGACATTTCATCTAATGCATTTAAAATTTATTAAAAATAAAGAATAAAACCCTAAAATGGTTATCAAAGGAATAAGTAAACTAATCAAATGCGATTGAAATAACCAACATTTCAAATAAAAAAAATAGGTATACATAGAAATTTAAAATTCCCGGGTCTGACCGAAAACTGCAGACGCGCTGTTTTGGACGTTGGGAAAGCGATTACATTGCGACAAAAAACGTAAACAAAATTTGATGATTTGAAAAACATTTTAAAGCTAACTCATTGAGGACAACGAATTGGGCTAAAATTGGACCAATTTTAGCTCAGCGAAAAACAAAATATTTCATTCTCCTTCACGGATGGACACTTAAGCTTTGATGAGCTGAATATTGTTAAAAAGGTAAAAACCTTAAAAAGAATAAAACTCAGGATCTTGATGCTTCCAAAACTAAGCTACCGTTGCGTAAGGAGTAACAGTTTATCAAGATTGAAGAAATCGTAATTAAATATTCGTCAAACTTACAAAATTTTGGTGAATTGAGTTGAATAAATGTTTTCCTTTTACAATTAGAATAAATTATGTTAAATATTTAAAATATACAAATGGTCAAAGCACGAAATGAAGAGTCTTTGAGAGCCGGCATCTACTGTTATGTTCTTTTAGCTCTACAAAACAATCAAATTGCCCGGATGTCAGTTAATTTCCCAGCAAGAAGCTACGTTTCGCAGCCAATTTTTGCAATACGTCCAAACGCTTAACTAAGCAATTATTACACAAATAGAAAGCACACTAACAATTTATAAAAAAACTTCAAATAATTAGAACCTATTTAACCATCCGATCAATTTTATTAAAATAAATTATAATAGCAGTGTTTGCAGCAATTGCGCTGTATTGTGTATATTATTGACACATGGAAATCAGAACACAATCTACAGAGTTGACGACGTGGCATCAATCTCCACGATTTCAATTAATTGTTAAATGGAAACAACATTTGCATACAATGAAAATTATTCCTGTGAAATTCTTAACGTAGCCAGCACAATATATCCATTACATATGTTTGTTATCCATTTACACAAACGCAAACAATGTTGTAAGTATTTTTTCATAAATAATATTTTAACTAAACATAATAAATTATTTAGAATAAATATAATTAAAGACATACAACAAATAAAATTATAGAGAAATTTATGCAAAATAAAATTTGTAACAAACGATAGTTCAAAAACGAAAACGAGGAATAATGTAAATACATTAATTATTTATTTTTTAAAAATATATTAAATAAAAATCTTTGAAAGAAAAAAAATTAATACAAATTCAGAAGATTTGTTAAAAAGTCCTACAAGAAATTAATTTACTTGGTCTGAGGGCTTTTTATCTCTATGTTTTTGTGGAATGAAATTGGAATGTAGATTTTTGGGAAATTCGAAAAACAATTAATAATAATATATATTTATTCAAAGTTCGCTATACAAAACTTAAATTAACATAAATTGCAATAAAAATCAAGATAAATTTTAAAACGTCAAAAAGCAAGAGTTTCTTTAAATAATTCATTATAATCTAATTTAATAAAAAACAACAATGCGCATAAAGCAGGAAGCCATAAAAAATCATAATGAATTTAAAATTTATACATAAAATTTTAAAATTAAACAAAAACATAAAATTATTGATCAAATATTGTCAAAAGCCATTTCACAAAAGGAAAAATGAGTTCATACCAAAAATCTCTCTACCCCAAAAAATGCTCGTCATATCGAAAAATTTATTTAAATTTGGACACATTCACCTCCATCGATAAAAGCCCACGCAAATTTCATGCTAACAAACTAAATAAAATTAAGCAAAACATAATTATATTCTAAACATATTTAAAGTTATATGAAAAGATATCTAATATTCATAACAAAAGAAGAAATCAACCCCATTCCTGCACAAGCAAACGGCGCCCTGAGGACTCTCACGTGCACAGCAACAAAGATAATGTCATAAACTTTGACATGTAAATTAAATAAATGAATGTCTCGTGGTAGTGGTTTTCAACATTGCAACAATGACTATTCAACAGCAATTCCATAAGACCAAATAATAATTTAAAATTTTTTATCCAACAAAATTCAATTTAAATTAAACATTTGTACCTAAAAAGTAAAAATGTTTGTTGTTGCGATAACGCACAGGACGAATACGATGTTTTGTTGGTACGTTAAGCAATTAATTGAATACAAATAAACTTGAAAGGAAAAATAATAAAAACTATTAATTACTAGCACGAGAAATTTACAAAAAATGCAATTTTAAAACTACGAAAAATCAATTGGTAATTTAATGAAACATACATTTTATTGTACAAAAAATAGCAATAATAAAAAGAGATAAACTTTCCAGAAACTTGAAATTTATAAAAGAAGTTTAAACTGCTCAAAAAATTGATTGTCATAAAAAATATAACAAAATGTTTCAGATTCTATTTATAACAAATTAAGTGATTATAAAATGTTACAAACAAAATATTATTGCCAACTAAATATTAATTCTAATAGTCGAAATCGGTAAGTCGTGTCTCTGAAAAAAGACGAGTGCGCAAAAATATCCGTTGACTGACTTTCTGAGCATGCTATTTAATTAAATTTAAAAAAGAAACAAATAATACTGATTTAAATTATCAAACGAATCAGCAAACTGCCCTTTGCTTCAACCAAATCATTTAAAATGTTTATATGAAACATATTTGGTAAAAAGAGCGTGAATTTTTTTATATTTAACGGACGCGAATTCCTCACGGGATTCGCGTTTCCCCCAAAAATATTCGTTAGAATCACAAATCTTTTATAAAAATATTTAAACATTAGATTTAATACCTTTCAAAAATAAATTGTCATCCCGACCCCGCAATTTCCAATTTAGTGCGAATTTTTTAACAAAACAAACACAGTTTAAAAAATTTCACCGACATCGTCTACCGGCGCCGTCGGACCCAATACGTTATTTCTCTTTTTTCCCTCTTTCACTTTTTACCTTTTTTTACTTTACCTTTTATTTTCCAATTTTGCCCAGTAGCACTAGCACTGGTGCATTCTCCCAGAATATTGTGTAATTGCATTTAATAATTGAAGCACATTGTTATAAATTAAATTTAGACTTGTTAAAAAATGCAATATTTTGTTTTATGGTCATTCCTAAATGTCCCCGGACCAAAAATTCCTTTGCACGCGCGCGCGAGCTTCTTTGATGTTTGCCGCGCACCCAAAGCCTATTGAGTAAATGTAAAAAGCCTGCCAATTTCGCTGCTTTCTATAACTTTTTATTAGCCTTCTCTCTCTTTCCTCTGCGTTCAATTGAATTAGATTTCTTCTCCTCCGCACAAAAATGTGGAAAAACATTGCCAAAATTATTTTGAGTTTATTATTTACTAACTTAACTTCGAATTTTAGGAGTTTTTCCTGCTTTTTGGTTGTTAGATTTTCGCTTAAAAAATGCCCAAATGTAACAATATTTGCTATTTTTGTCCAAATTTCTAAAACTCTTTGTCATTCCTTGCTTTCACGATAGTTGTAGTGATTAAGAATAAAGTTTGTGAAATTGCAAGATTACGATTGGTAAGATTAAATGTTTGTGAGCAATAAGCCAACAAGTAATTAACCAAAATCATTTTTATTGTTCAATGATATCTGCCATTCATTAAACAACAGTAACCAGCTGGAGAACATTACAGTACCTGTTGGTGTGATGTTTGAGTGTTTCAGTTTTAGGGTCTTGACTAGGGTTGGAAAAAACCGGATATTATCCGGGTCCCCCGGATACCGGATAGCTCAAAAACACCCGGATACCGGTTCCGGATCCAGCATAATTTAGCTTCATCGTTCAAGACCGGATAATTTTTATCCAAAATTTTCCCATACCGGTTCCAGATTATCCGGTTTTGTCCAACTCTAGTCTTGACTATATCAATTTCATAAACAATTTATTTAACCCCAACTACCTGTGTCCATAACCCCAAATGGGTAATAAGATGACGAACATAGCCGTTATTTTTGGATCACCAAAGTTACTAATAAGAATCTGTGAACGCAAGTCTAGTTTTGGCAAATGAAAGTTATTAATATTAAATAATATTTCTGCATTTGATGGGTGTTTGAATAAAGACGCAGACGCTCAGCAAAACATTCAAAAATTTGTCCAAAATGTCAAAAAAATTTTTTTTGCAAAATTCGAATTCATTCTTTTCCGATGCGCTTAACAGTTCTCTATCTCTCCTCTCTTCTCTGCATTTTTCTTTTTTATATTTCTCTCACCTTTTTGTTTTCTTTTCCACCCTCTTTCTCGGCTCTCCACCTTCATTGTACTTCTCTGCCTCCTCTTTCTTTTGCTCTTTTCACTCTTTCTCTGCGCACAGCTTTTTTTATTTTCTCTTCTCCCTATTTCTCTGCGCTCACCATGTATCTTTTTCATGATTCGATTGTCTCCGCACAACCACACCCATTATTCATTCATTCATTCATTCATTCATCCGTTTTTACATCGAATAGAAAGTTGGCGTCCATTCCAAAATGAATCAAAAAGGGTACAAAATACGTAAAAGTTGTTTATGGATGTTTTTTCGGTTGTATAGCATTTTTTAAAAACTTTTTCAGGCGCCTTCGTTTTTATAATTAAAAATTTTGCGCAAAATTTTCGGAAATTATGGCGGTTTTAAGTTTTTTTATAATTTTAACAGTTTTAAAAAGAAATTTTGCGCAAAATTTTCGGAATTTATGTATAATTTAGTTTTAAAAAGAAATTTTGCGCAAAATTTTCGAAAATTATGGCGTTTTTAAGTTTTTTTTATAATTTTAACAGTTTTAAAAAGAAATTTGGCGCAAAGTTTTAGCACGACTGCAGCATAATTCAATTAAAAGATTCAAAAAAATGTAGTAAAAATATTAACTAGCCACAACTATTTATTTGAAGAGCGTTTTCTTGATAAGCATTATCAAGAAAACGCTCTTCAAATAAATATCAAAAATTAAATTTAATACTTAATACTAAAAATGTTTCAAACAAATTTAATAACGCTGTGATTACCGAGCACAAAAATCGGTTGTTCGTATGGCGAATTTACAATAATTATTAATAAATTTTTAAGTCATTTAATGAGCTAAAAATAATGCTTAAAAATTATTGGTAAAATTAAACATGAAATTAGATACATGCTTAAAATGTAAAGTAAGAATAAAACAAAATTATTATTATACACAAACAATTTTCTAGTGGAAGAGTCAACAAGCAGGAGCGCGCGACTGCGTCAGAATTCAATTAAAAGATTTAAAAAAATGTAGTAAAAATATTAACTACCTTTTGCAACATCAGCATAAGATGAACAAACTAAAAGTATCAATAAACCTCTCTTCAAATTAATATCAAATAATTGGATTAATAAAAGAAAAAAATTAAAGGTGCATATAAAATCTAACTTTAAAAAATTAACTTTGAAATTAAAATAAATTAAATACAAATATAGTGAGTAAAAAAAATGAAAGAAATAATAAACTAGTTGAAAAATTTTAAAACTTAAAATAAATTTTAAAATTATATTATGTTCCCTTTGGTTAGGACTAGGGTTGGCACCCCGACCCCGACCCCGTCCCCGCAAATTTAGGCCATTTTTCGGGGTTTTCCCCGACCCCGACCCCGACACCTCCAACCCCGCAAACCCCGATCCCCGAACCCTAACCCCGAGTCGGGGTCGGGGTTAACATACACCCCTAAAGATGGCATAATTGCGTGACATAATTCATTTTTTCCGCCGAGGGCTTGATTGTGGTGGACGCGAACTTTTTGCCAAAAAATTTATGAACTTTTACAAAAATGCGTATATAGAAGCGGTGTCTTGGTGGTATGTCTGTTTGGCAGTTAAGTTTTCGTTTGGGTTCGAACCCTCTTGAGTGCAACAACTTATTTACTTTTATTTATCCGTACCCCCCCCCCCCCACCCCCCAATAATGTAATTTTTTTAAATAAATTTCCAAATATTTTTTGATTAAAATGCGTGCAAAGATGAATTTTTGAATAATTCATCACATCTTTCTGAATTTTTGTTCTTACGACCACTAATTTTTTGAAAAATTTCATAAAATATACAATAAAATTAGATTTTTTTTTTGTCAGATCCTTCATAGAATTTCGTGCTTTTTTAGACGCGTATTTTGCAGGATTCTTGCCTAAAAGTACACTCCTAAAAAGCTTCAAAAAATTACCGCATTTTTAAAATTTTGGTTGCAAATCCCTTAACAAATTAGTCGAAAATTCAAAATTTTTCTCGGCGGCACCTATCGGCACCGCCGTCCCCCCTCCCTCTCCACCCAAAAGCTTTAAGCCTAAAAAGGGCCACTGATAGAAAAAAATGACGATTTATCAAACAATATTTTATTAAAATAAATTTACATAAAAAAAATTTTGATTTACTTTCAATTCGATTTTCGATGTTTTTTTCAGTTTCGACATAGCCCTGCTTTTCAAAATAAAAACAAATTTAAAAAATTATCGGCTCTAATGTCAATAAATTTTGGAAATTATTCAAAAAAAACAAAATCTTGACCTCTAAAATTTTGAAGAAAATTTAAAAAAAAACCCCGCAACCCCGACCCCGACCCCGACCGATTTGGGTAACCCCGACCCCGACCCCGACAGTCCCGCCCCCGCAAAACCCCGACCCCGCAATTCTCATCCCCGCACGCGGGGTGCCAACCCTAGTTAGGACGATGATTTTCAGTATGTCTGCTTGGTGCATTGCAAGATGTAAAGTTTGCAACAAATTTAAAAGCCTAATCGACAAAACGTCAGCATGTCACAAGGAGAGGAAAAAATATGGTCCTCACTGTATTTGCCTTTAATAAATAAAAAAACGATAATGAAACTGATAAACTAGCCCATAGCCAAATATCTGCACTTATTTTATAATAATTTAACTTTAGCAAAGGATTAAATTTTGCTGTATAATATATTATTATTCAAACGCAGATTTAATAAAAGCAAAATCGCACAATAATTAAAAAGTTACTTTAAGAAAATTTCTCTTCTAATGAGTTCGCCGAGCGGCGATATACCGACCGAACAAAATTAAATCAATTTAAAAAATATTAAACCTTCGTCTATTTAAAATTAAAAAAAAAGGTTTGATCGAAGAGGGGACCACTGTTGAAAGTAAAGGCAGCGCAAAGAAAAGACCATTAAATTTAAACAAAATGAAAAAATAATAATACAAAACGTGTAAGCGTTTTTAATTTAAAAATATAAAATAAAAAAGTGATTCTGGAATAAAATTAAAATTTTTGAATTTTTCAAATAATTTATTCCAATAAAATTTGTTTTTTTGTCAAAATTTAAGAGTGGTGCAACTGCTCAAATCATCTCACCAAAAGGTTTGATGGAAGAGGGGTCCGATGGAAACTATGAGGTAGAAAAAATTTGTGGGCGCAGAATCATAGATAGCGAAAAAGACTTTCTTGTGAAGTGGACCGGACACCAAGAATAAAACCCATCATAATTTAAATAAATGAAAAAAAATTATAAAAAAACATATAAACGTTTTTAATTGAAAATATAAAATAAAAAAGTGATTCAGGAATAAATTTAAAAGTCATTTATGATTTTTTTTAAAAACTTATTTGTATAAATATTTTTTTTTGTCAAGATTTAAGAATGGTGCAACTGCTTGAACCATCTCACTTTCTGCAAAATATCTTGTGTAATAAGATCAAAGCAAAATAAATATTATTTTAAATATTGTATTAAAGGAATTTCGTTATCTTATTTTTATTTTATTAATTAATAAATTTAGCAAAGTGGAATACACTTTTTAAAAATTTTAATATAATTTAAAAGCAATTAAAAATTTTAAATTGGTTAATAATAATTAATTACATTATATTTCGCCAACGCCAAATTGTCAAATGATAACAAAAAAAATTTAGTAAAAGAATTGGTTACACAATACCGGTTAACATGAACTGTGAATATGAGAAAATCTCGACTTTTTTGATATAATAAAAAGGAATTGAAAGACAACATAAAAATAAATGGTAAAAAAATTAAAGAAGCTAATAAAAATTACATAAAAATATGATTGCAAAAAAATTTTATATTTTCATCATTAAATTGATTAATAAAGCTCTGACAAAAGAATTTATCTATAAATTATTTTAATAAAAATTAAATTCAATTGTCAAAAATACTGAACGGGCGACATGCAAACTCACAATCTTCCTCAGCAAGAAACAAGAAAGGTTAACGCTAAGCATCAATATATAAAACAACCTTAAAACAATGCGGCAGTTAACTCCAAAGAAATTAAAATAAAATGCAATTAAAACAGAAAACAGTATATAAAGAAATAACAAAATTTTATCTATCAAAACTAACAAAACAAAAACTAATACAACAAATTAATTTTTCACGAGCGTGCAAAGTCATTTTGAATAATCATTTTGTTGTTTCTTTTTGCTGAAGGTTTTTGCAAAAACTTTTTTGAAAACTTTTTTAATTAATTTACGGCGCTGTTGTGACCAAATTATTCTAGTTGGTTACAGATACGTAGGGAGGGGAGGGGAGATCACAGCATCTTCAGTCAATGTTCATGCTTTAAACAGATATAATCAATTTTTAATTTTTTGCACCTCTTTCATTTTAGTTCAGAAATGTGAACCCCCCCCCCCCCCCCAAAAGATTGAAAATAGTCTAAAACATAGGCCTAATATGTACAATATGTAATTAATTTTTTTAAATCATTAAAAACATTAAATTAAAAAAAATTGTTAATATTTATGGCCAAACCCAATTTCGCCTCATAAACAATAAAAGTCGTATGTAAAAGGCATTGTTGGACAGAAAACGCAGCGCGTCACGCCTATTCAGATCGATGAGTTCCGCAAGCAACAAATTTAGCCATAATTTTCTTTTTTTGCGATCATTGTATAATACTAAATTAAAATAAATTTATGATATTTAAAATTTAAAAAAAATTCAAATAGAAAATACTTAAATTAGTTTTTATTAAAAAAAAGTCTAGCAAACAAAAGCGGATTGACGAGAATACTAAGTCCTAAAATGGGGAAAGTTCATTGAATCTTTAATAAAAATTAAAAGCTTTTTGGAAGACTGCAAAAATTATTCAGCGATTAAGCAAAAATATACCTGTTCTTTAACTGCAAAAAATAAATTCTCTATTCTTTTCGAATTTTTCAATATACTGGTGTAAAAATTAATAACTAAATCAGTTTTATTCATTGATGACAAACAACACAAGGGTTTTTAAATAAATTTTATATACCAAATAGTCCAATGATAAAGTATAAAATTATTTAAATTTTCTATATAAACTTTTTGTTCCACCTTTTCAATTATGTCAGATCTGACTGCCCGAAAGGCGTCGTAAATTTTTTTTATTCAATTTTGAAAGTTTGCCAATTTTGAATTTTCACATTTTTTATGAGGTCCGTGTGGAAAAGTTTACAAAACTACAATCGACTTGATTAAACATGTGTTTAAATATTTCAGACAAGCTGCCCTAGATTGTTAAAAAATAAATAAAATTTAAAAAGAAATAGATATAATTCAATTTACATTAATACATCTGAATGCTGCCGTAATAGATTTAAATGTGTTTTATTTAAAAGTATATTTAAAAATCTAATTCAAAAAGCCGGAAGTAAAACATATAATAACATTGACCTCCCGTTATTTAACAAATATCATAAATATGATTAATTTATTAATATTAACAACAACATATTAGTTTTACTAGAAAAAGATTTGGATAACAATTTCTCTAACAAATTGGTGTCTTGAGGCAGGTTTATATAATGATGATAAATAGAAGATGCACGAGCCCGGACAGAAATTGCGGACAAAATAAATTTTTTAATAAACCTTGAAATTAATATATAATCATCACAAGTTTGATAAAAGGTATGTATATAAAAAACATTCACGAAAATTGAAACAAAAATATTCAGCTACAAAATATAATAAATGTTGATTAAAATTTTTGACATATATAATCAAACTATTTTTCAATTTAACCAAACTTGCATACTTTCACACCAACGGTTATAACTCATTTTATTAATCCCGGACAAATATAAATAAAACATAAAAAAATGAAACGCAAATCACAGCTGTCGCCAAATTTTTCAGGCGTAAATTGTTTTGCGGTGCAATTTGCATACAAAAACAAAAATTATTTCAAATTATATTATAAAGAGTTTTATAAATTATAAAATAAATTATCAAAAGACAATCTTAATAAAAAGAATTTCACAAAAACAGGTATGAAAAATAAATTATAAAGCAAAGCAAAGTAAATGCTAATGACGACATTAGATTATGCAGAATAAAAACCCAAAGCATACAATTGGATTTACAATTACAAAAAAAATAAATCACAAAGCCGGCAATAAAAATACATATTAAAAAAATTTAATTTATTAAAAAAATTAATATACGTTTTTATTTATAATATTATAAATTATATATTTTTATATAGTATGTATAAGAAATAAAAAAATAGAAAAAAATATAAGTAACTGACCGGAAAAGTTCTAACAAAAGGCAATATTTATTAGGATAATTTGATGATAACAAATTAATATACTTAGAGATCCTAAATTAAAAAGCTGCAGAAAAAAAGTTGTTTTAGTACAATTTTCAAGCGCTCGATAATATTGGAGCGATTCCATTTAAAATATTACCCAAACAGACGTTTCGACAAAAAATTAATACATAGGACAAAGATTTATTTTTCGGTAGTTCTCGGGCATAAACGGCGAATGCTTCATTTGATGATTAGTCCATATAAATCTCGACACTAATCATAACAAAAAAAATCGAATTTTTTATTTTGAGAAAACAAACATATTGAGTTTGGCAGCAAAATACTAAAGATTTCTAAACCTATCAGTTACAAACATTGTGATAATGCAAATAGAAAATGTCACCAAAAATTTACACTTAGCTGCATCTCTTTTTTGCTCTCACTTAATTATCTGTACATACTGGCTGAATATATGTTTCAAAGTTATAGTAAAGAATAGGCAAAATTCAACTTGATCTTTACGAATCGCGTTGAGAAAACGCACTCGTTTGCGTCCGCGATGAGAAAGGTGGAGTATTACTTGTTGTTGGAGAAGATATCGTACAAGCGGCAAAAGGTATTGTATGCAGACGGCAGAGATTACTACGCCATTGATGTCGGAGGGGACTTTTCGTTTCATGTCAGGAATGCGAATGTCGGGATTCATTCTGACTGTCCAGTGATGGACGAGCGCGACGACGCCCGCTATAAGTCGCGCACTGAACGGCTTAGGAGAGAATACGAGAACGATTTGGTGGAAAAAACGTACGTGTCTGGGGCTGATGAGAAATTTGAATATGTCGGAGATTTTTTGAATAAGTTGTCAAAAAGCGGGACGTGTGACGATGTTTTTTGCAATCGGTTGGCTCAGGAGTGTGAAAAGACGGCACGATATCTGTTGTTTGTACATTCTAATTACGACATATCGTTGGCAACGTTCGGGGATATCATGATAAAGAAAAATAGCGTTGAGGCGTACGGCAGTTTCATTTTTTCTACGGACATTCTGTTGAACGAGAGAGGGGTAATACCGATGTTGAACGCGGTCTATGTTGTGGACAAGGAGTCTGATACGATTGAGTTTACGTTTCGAGGGTGTCAGTCTTACGCTTATCGTCACAAGTTGTCCACGTACTTGTCTTATGTGACGACGCACGTTTTTTACGATACGGCTATGAATCGGAGATTTTTGCTTGAATTGTTGGAGAACCGATGTGGCATACAGTTTTTTAAGGTAGTGCCAATATCTGACGAGACACCGATAACGATGGTATCGCACAATTTATGGTTCCCGTCTTTGATTAATAAGAGTGTGGTCACCTTTTACGAACCGAATTATGAAGCGCTGGGAAGTCGGAGTGGAGCACCGACTTTAAAGAAGTGTAACTTCGTGGTCGACAACAAACTGATCGACAAACTCAAGGCGCAAGCAACATCGCAAACGGAGAATAAATTTAAGCCAGTGGAACTTTACTGTTTCTTTCAGGCTTACTGCGGGCGTATGTTTATAGGTTCTGATGTCGTCATGAGACACGAACCCCTGTCACAGCAGCGTCGAAAGCGTTGGCACACGCCGTATACATTGAAGTATACAGAGAGAAGTATGACGCGGGCAAAGTGCTACAAAAAATTTTGAGGGATGTTGACGCGGATCGAGCTGCCGCCAGTACCACCACGTGGATGAAGTTTTTGCGTTGGTTGGGGACTCCGTGTTGTCCGATCGGTAACGCCGCCGAACTCTCGCGATACACTGCAAGACCGCGATCCGTGTTGCGCTCTGTGACTGCCGTAAGGAAGTTTTTTTGGAATCGAGTGCAGTCGGAATTTGGATTGGCCCCTTTTATAGTGTCGTGTGACGAATACCAACGAAATCAGTCGCGAGTCGGCACATTCAAATTGAGAGTCAAGTTTGCGTACGATGACATGTGGTTCAGATTCTCGCGAAAACAACAGACTAAGTTGATTAAATTGTACAGCAAAGGTTTCGTTGTTCCCGCACCAGATGCAATACCGTTGAGTTTTGACGTGAGTAAGATGGTCAGAGACAATATCAAAAGGAATCACGGATTGAATGCTGAGACGTCGCAATTGGACGATGATCAATCGGTGATCGAGTATTCGGAAGCGTCTCAACACTACGATCCAGATGTGTTGTTTATTGGTACGGAAGGCGGTGTTTCGGATTGTCGGTTTTGGCAAACGCGGGCTGACGACGTAGTGCACGATTTGCACATCGATTCTTGTGAAGAAATGTATGAAGCGGATGAGTTTGCTAAAGTCAAAGATGTGTGTGGTTTTTTGTTGAACGAGGTTAGAGACACGAACAGTCTTTGGGTGAGTTTGTTTGATGCGGTGTTTTCGTCGATGCAAGACTTGGAATTTCTTAAGTTGCGCACTGAAACACATTTGGATTTCGGTGACGACGCATGGCGGTTATGTGATTACGTTGGTCGCAACGCGACGGCGCGTAGCCTTACGTTAAAGGTAGTGGACGCGGATGAGCATACGCACGTCAGGACGATGTCTAATGAAATCATTATGCGTAAGTCGGTCAACCAAGCCATTACGGCCGTTCGAGGAGGAGGAGTGTGTCGGTTGCCTTTTTCTTTGGTGTCCGTGTGTTTTTCCGCGACTGGATTCGGGAAGCAAAATTTTGGACGATTCTGAAGGGGATTGGTACGTTTATCAATGCCAAGACTTTGGTGATGATTCGAGTAACGGATTTGAACAATTTGCAAGACATAGTGGCGTACCTTGTAGTGGTGTTTAGACTGTTGAGTTTGTGCAGGTGGTGGTCGACGGCGTGCTCACTTTCACCGGTATTTTATGTTGCTCTGGGTACAGGGGATGGAACGATAATCTGATTGCTGATGAGAGCATGGTAGAGAAAGTGCGAAACGCTGTTATTGGTAGCGTGAACTACAACAGGGAAAAAGTCCAGCAGACATTGGAAGAATGCGGGGTGAGTGATTTGAGCAAATTTCATCCAGCTTGGTATGCTGAAGACCGTAAGAGACGAAAATACTTGGCGGTGGTGGAAGGGCAGGGACAAAGTGCACGGGTCGGAGTGAGGAACAGTCAATAAATTCTTGATCGATTGTACTTGGAGATTGATGGCCGTTTTGTGCAACGAGCATCGAAAGTGTACCGAGACACTTATTGCAAGAGCAAAGTGGGTAGCGGTTATGTGTGTCGGTCCGCTATGAAGTTGAAAGAGATCGTTCGCGGGATCGAAGACATCGGTCAGTACGTGGTAGATTTGGCCGCCGGACCGGGATCGTTTTCGCAGTACTGGATTGAGAGTCGAGGTGCGCGCAGGTCGTACATGTTCTTGCATCGGTCTAATCCGTTACATAAACAGTTGGCCAAGAATCCGAAATATGAAGATGTTATGAAAGAGTTCGAAGCTCCGGATCTGACGGACGCTCAACATCGAGTTCATTTTCTGCAGTACGTGAAAGACGCACATCGTGGATTTCGAGCTGCTATCAAGTTGGTGGTGGCCGACGGAGCGGTGAGTTCGGTAGCCGATCACATTGCCGGAGTGGATGACGCCCTGATAGCGGCAGAACTAGATCTGGGAGTTGGATTGGTCGCCAATGATGGAGTTTTGGTGGTAAAGATGTTCGATCCAAGCAGTGACTTTGTGGTTGCGCAAGTGATGAAGTACGGAATATTTTTTGGCGAGGTCAGATAAGTGCAGTGTAAAGCGTCGAATCCTTTATCATTGGAATTTTTTGTGGTATTTGAAGGTTTTAAGAGCGGTGATGCAGATGTCTTTGAGGATCGGCGACGTCGAGTTTACGAGGGTTTGAAGATATTTCAGAAAAAATTTTTTGATCGCAGAGGCAAGCATGTGATCAAGTTCGACGCCTACGTCAGATCGCTGCATCTTCGACGCAAAGGGGCAGCAGAGATAGAGGAAGCAGGGGTGACGTGTACAGTTGACGCGTCGCTAGATGAAAAGGCTGATAACAAAAAAGACGAAAAGGATCAACCAGTTAAGACGATGATTAGCGAAGAGGATGACAGTGGATTTGAAATGGTAGAAGACGGGGAGAGTGATCCGACGAATACAACGAAGAACAAAAAATCGGAAGTTGAAGAAGCACAGGGAGGCGTGATTCAGTCGAAAGTGATTTTTTGTGATGAGCCCTTGAAAGAGGACAACCAAAACAAGAGAATGATTTTTGGAGCGGATGGAGGTTTCGAGATACGCGAAGAGAGTAAGACTGGGAAAACCAATCGACCGTTTTCGTCTAGCGCGGGAGTCGCAAAAAAGGCGGGTAAAAACCGCGTGACGAGCATTGAGAGAGAGAAGACAGCTGTGACAAAGCGACCATTAGCGTCGATCCCCGGAGATTCCATCGGGGTTGATGCAACGAGTGTTGAGAAAAGAGAGACTATTGTGGTGACGCAATCGTCGGTACCCCTTTTTGGAGATTTGATCGGAGTTGGTGAGAACGACGTAGAAAGAGAGATGATCTACGGGGCTGAAGGCGGATTCACCATAAGCGAAGTGAGAGGAAAAACCGCTTTTGGTGCGGAACCAAATCAGAGAGAGAAGAAACATCCCAAGATCGACGAGACGGTATTACAGCGTCCGTCGATTGAACCTAATTGGGCAGAGGGCATTTTAGGTGTGTTTTCGGATGGGACATACAGTGATGCGCGATTTACGAGTGATAATGGTGAACGTGACCAGGCTCTCAAATCGCGATCTGAAGGAGATCAATCGTTGACGGTCAGGTACATAGATGTACCCGGAGACGGGAAGGGCCATTACAATATATGGGCGAAATGCGACGAAAGTGATGACGTTGGTCAGTACGCGCAAAACTTTTGTCAGTCTACACTGAGTAGGACCGACGTGAAAGCGATTTTGGAGAATGACGTAACGTTGGGTTCGAGTCCCACCCGGGGATACCATTTTGCCTATTCTTTACTGGTAGCACGGGATGGTTGCCCAACCGTCGCCAGCGAAGCGATCGATGTGAGATCGATCGATGGACCGAGGGACCGGTCCCGTTGAGGATGAAGCTGTAAGGATTAGAGAGAATTCCGCTGGTTGGACGAGACGGTTAAAACGCTTAGGCGGGGGGCAAAAGATCACCCATAAAGAAGACGGCAAATGGGACGCCCCGGTAGCTCAGTTGGAAGAGCTGCCCACGGATTGGGTGCAGGACGTGGGTTCGAGTCCCACCCGGGGATACCATTTTGCCTATTCTTTACTTTATAAATAGGGCGCGGATTTTTATGTTTTACCATGTTTTTTGGTGAATATGGCTTGATGAGAGAAGCGCGAAATTGTATTCATTTCGAAAAATTTTAGAAGACTAGTCCAAGTAAATCCATATTTTGGCTTTTTTGATGTAAATCCTTAAGAAAAATGCAATTAAAAAAAATGTACCCTTAAAAATCTAAAACAAACCAAAAATGCATCCCTAAAAAATTAGAATACAAAAACATTTTTTCCCAAACGAAATTAAGTTAATTCTTCCAGTTTATTATTTTGTAAACATTGTTATTTTTTAAAATTATTTATTCATTTACGAGTAAATTTGAACTACACTAGACCCACAATCAGAGTCGGAATGTGTCAACCCACGCAAATTAAATAATTTTTAAAAAAATGCTTTAATGTTCAAAATTTAACTACCACAACAGCCTACAAAATCCAAACGGGCTAATACACATGATATTAATTTATGTGTTGAAATTATTAAAAAAAATACAAATAATACAATACTAGCAGTAGCTTTAAAAAATTTACGAAACAAAATTTTTGTTTCAAAAACAAATTTTAATATAAAATATTCAATGAAGCGGTTGAATTTACAACAAAATAAAAATTACTTTTAGATCGACCCAAATACTGGCAAGAGCAGCCAAAAAACATTTTTTCGTATAATAATGCTTTAAAAGCTGTTTTATCTCAATGAAGATAAATCTAAAATATTATTTTTTATATTTAAACTAAGAAATCGTTCTTTAAAATTTTTTTAATGCTTTAAGGGTTTTCGTAAGCCCATATTATTTATACAATTTGCAGAGCTACATCAACAACCGCCAATAAAATTAAAGAAGGAAAATTAATAATTTCAAAATACATTTTTTTTTAAATACAAATTTAAAAAATCCTTAAAATTGGCTAACTTACATTTAAATCAAACATATTAATGTAATTATTATTTTAATGAAAAATAATTCGTTTTAAATGTAAGGTTTAAAATGTATAACAGCTATTCACAACTGAAGTTTTGCAATCTCTCGAGTTGGGCAAGATTGCTCACAAAATAACTATTCACCGTTTTATATATATTTGAATTATTTATTTTATATTTTTGAATAGCCTAATTCTCCAAATGAAAAAACTAACGAAAATAAAAAAATTTATTAAAGTTCAACCGATTAAGCAAACGATTCATGGTATTTGCTTCTCATTTAATCATGATTTACGATTTTGTGGCTAGATTAATTAAACAACTAAACATTCTCGTTCCATATACAAAATATTATAAAAGTGTAATAAATATTCTACAACAACAAAGATTAGTAAATCAAGGGGTGGAAGCGTTAAAAATGCAAATATTTTTTTCCAAAAAATCATTTAAAAAATTTAATATGGATCATTGAATCTATGAAGAAGTAAAATTTCCTTTAATAATTTTAATAAACCAGCTAGTAACCGAAGGTCTTGGCGCTTTAATCAAAAAGTTTTCGACGAAGACGATGCGAATACATTAAAAATAAATAAATATCTCTTGAAAAAAAGCAAAAGGAATCGAATGAAAAAAGGTATTTATTATAAACGGCCAAAAAAGGTTGCAACCACTCGTTTTCTATGTATATTGGATAAAACAAGAATGCTCAATTGACTAATGAATAATATTTCTAATGACAAAATCAAATTTATCAAAATATATTTTTTACTGTAATTAAACAAAAAGATTGCAACCATTCAAAGGAAGTTGGCAGAAACAATGGTGCATGAATATTTCCAAATTATTCTGTATAAAAATAACATTAAAATTTTACAATAATTCCATTCAAAATGTATGTTTGATCGTCTACTGCTGAGCACGCCAAGGAGCTAATTTAAAAATCCAAAATATAAAAGTTTTCATAAAAAATATATAAAAAGAAATTTTATTTTTTAAATGTTTTTTTGTAGCCCAAAAAAGCATTCATTTTGAATTAGAGAAGCCCTCCCTGCGGACTCACTCAACAATAGCAAGGCAATTTTATAAGTTTAATTTTATTAATAATATTGACAACGATTATATTAAATACGATTCATCGGCATACTCGAAGATTTTTGTCTTGTTCCACCAATTTCTTCACGTTGCAGCAACAACATTTTGAATCAAAAAATTTCATTATTCTTCATAAAATAAAGTGCTAAAACTGACCTAATTTTCCCATGCTTAAACCTTAAAATCAATTTGTATTTATTAATATTATGATTTTATTAATTTAGAATTATAATCATTGTCGAACATTGAGGTATTTAATATTTTGTTCGCCGTAATTTGACTTATTTGTTAGGGTGAAAAAGTGAAAAGTAGCAATGCATTTATATATTTTATACTCAGCGCATCGAGTTGAAACCAACCAAAAAAAAAGTTTGATCGATCTGATCATAACTGGGTCAAGTTTGGTATAATCAATTTTAAGCAAAAATTTTTAAAAATAAATTTGAGATTTTAATTTTGAAAATAATATATTTATTATAATAAAATTCTTCTTAAACTGAACTAAATCAAGAAAAATTGAATTTATCTGATCAAAACTGTGTAAGATATGATTTAACCAATGTTGAAAAATAAATTCGACGAGATCCCATAGAATAAGTCTTAAAGGTTAAGAAAGAATAAATTAATGCAATTTTAAACAAAAAACCAAAATTTAATTTTTTTTTAAATAAAAAGCCAAAGGCAAAGCTGCCCACCCCAACAAGACATGGGTTAACCCCCACCACGTCTAGTTCACGGTCTTGTGAATTTTTTAACGCTCAATTATGTTTAAATTTATTTACTTGCCTATAATTTTAAGTTTCTCAACTCTCCCTGCTAAAATTGTGTGCCAACTTTTTTAAACTTTATTTTATTAATGTCCATATTTGAGTAACATTAATAATTTTCCGTCTATTTGATAATTTAATAGGCAGAACATTTCTTTAGGGTGGGGGGGGGAGGAGATGGTCAAAACATTCAGTCATTTCCAGGTCGATAAATTTGTAATACTTTTGCGCAGCGCTGCCGCGGTAACTGCCAAATCAAACTGTTAATTCTAAATTAGTGCTGACCAGAGCCCGATCTGATGAACACTTAAAACCGGACCTATTTTTATCGTGCCAGCCAGCATCAATCTTATTTAACAATTAATCACACAACGGATCCGTGACAAAGGCTCACAAGGGTGCAGGCGCCAAACGTCCACATGCCCTTCACCTTACACTCTCGCCTTCCCAATTCCCGGTTCTGATCACTGCGATGTATGCCAGAGAGTTTTTGTTT
The DNA here is from genome assembly GCA_020449905.1 of Globodera pallida. Lineage (NCBI taxonomy): Eukaryota > Metazoa > Nematoda > Chromadorea > Rhabditida > Heteroderidae > Globodera > Globodera pallida. The sequence goes on from JAIXHY010000072.1 coordinate 109,449, forward strand.
TGGATTGAACTTTTTTGAGGGTATGAGTCGGGAGAGAGTTGGTGTTGGGCAAGTCGCTCGGGTCCTGAGGTCGCTGCAGGCCCTCCCCGATCCAACCACTTCAACGCCAAGCTTGGACTTATCGTTGCGGGCAGAACAATTATGGTGGACGAACACTTCGTGATTTCTTTTTCTCTACTTTGAATAACTTTTCACAAAAATATTACGTGAGTTAAAAGCCTAAAATCAACAATTGCGATTTTAAAAAGTAGGGCATAAAAGATTGTTGGTCATATTCAGGTGCATTTTCAGTTTTAGTCCAATTTATTAAGAAATATACCAACAGATGACAAAAAGGATCTTAAAAAGCTAAATAGTTACTTGACACTGAAACTTTGAATTTTGGAAACGCGCCAGAGATGCCACAAATTTCCGCGTTCACACTTTTATGGGTGCAAAATTTCGCGTTTCGCATTCCACAATTTTCTGACTATGATTAACCCTGATAGCACCCTGGTCTAAACTGATGCTTTGTTTGAATAAATGTGCACGTAATTTGTGCACTTTGATATGTAGATTATATTTAAAAATGCTGATAAAGTATTTTCTGAAAATAAGTCATTCTTTTTATTAAATAAAAATTCACAATATTTTGATTTGCTAGGCAATGATTTAGTTCAGATGTTTATTTGATTTATTTTTGCAACTTTGTTTTTTATCTTTGCTAATTATAACGATGCTTGTTTTTTCTGATTTGTTTGACGATTGCTTTTTTGTTCTTGAAGTGTCAAAATTTAGCATTAATTAATGTTTTTTAGTGTTTTCTTTTGTTCTGAATATTTACCAATAGGATCTTTTTATTTGCCTTGAATCGATTATTAATTTTCTGAATTTGTTTTTGTGTTTAAAATTCTTACTTAATATATTTTTAAAATATAGTAAAATTATTAATGTTTACGTTATGCTCTTTTTGAACTATCGTTTGTTACAAAATTTGATATTTTTTATTTGTTTTATGTCTTAAATTAACTTAAAATATTTTATGATAAATTTTGTTTGCGTTTGGTTAATATATGGTGCTGGCTATGTTGAGAATTTTACATGCATCAATTTCCATTTTATGCAAATGTTGTGTCCAGTTATCAATTTAGTTAAATCGTGGAGATTGATCATCAATGCTGCAAGTGAGAAGTTGCAGGCCGGACTTTGCGACGAATCATTTTTTTGTCAAGATTTGCCACTTTATTAGTTTGATTTTATATTTAGTAATTTATCCTTTTTTGCGGTCTTTGCGACAAGAATTTTTTAAAATTATTTTGAAATAATTTATTTAAATTTTTCTTAAAATTAGCTTTTGCATAAAAAATTGACATTTATTTCTATGATTCCTACCTTATTAATACAAAGGTTTAATTTCTTAATAGGTATATTTAAATGTATAAGCATTTTGGTCGTCATAAAGGATTACAGAGACAGTCAGAACAATACATTTGTTAGCTTCTTCCAAATTATTCTCTTCGCCCGATTGCATGGATTTTTTATTTTTCCAATAATAATAGACATTTGTGAAAATCTTAATAATGTAAAGCAAAATTTTGATTTTTGACTCTAGAATCTTTTTAGGATTGGGTTGGGTCCGCGCCGGAAAAAAATGAAAGTTTTAGTGAATGCAATAAGAAAATGTGCCCAAAATTTGCGATAAATTCAGCATTTTAAAGGATTTAAAGATTTTCTGAGGGTTGTTTTTTGCTTCAAATAAATAAACATATAACTTATAATGTTTTTTCTTTAATCGCCATTCCAATGTTGCTTTGAAAGGCTTATTTCTCGGATATTTTTATTTGCTATATTATGCATTTTAATTTTTTGAATATATTGAGTTTCTCTTTAATCTGAAGGATTCTTTTGGGTTGTGACATCGCTATCTTAGCGTTTTTGGTCCGAAAAAAGCGGGTCCCGAACGAAAACAGAAATATACGGGGATGCTATTCTTAGACATGGACTATTTTAATTTTTTTTTATTTCAAAGATTTTTATTTAATATGTTTTAAAAAAATAAATAATTAATGTATTTACATTATTCCCCGATTTCGTTTTTAAACTATCGTTTGTTACAAATTTTATTTTGCATAAATTTCTCTATTATTTTATTTGTTGTAATTCAATTTTATGATTAAAAAGGCTTCATGTTAGGTTTATGATATAAAAGTTCTTCATTTTGCCTATTTCAGTCTTTACTTCTTTTGAAATAATTTTTTTTATTTCTAATATTTTTTTACTGTTGAATAAATATTAATTTGTTTATGATCAACATTTTTAAATATTTATCTTCTTTTACTGTATTCTTATAAAATTATGCCATATTTAAAAACCGAGTTGTACACGCAATTTCAGTTTTGACTGGCGCCTTCGACTTTTGGATCTAACTTCTTTATTTTGTTCAGTTGATATATTCTGGAAAAGGCATTTTGTTTAAAATTAGTTCATTTATGCACAAAAAATTATTTGTTTATGATTTTTTTTTGCTAAGTTTAATTATAAGATTGGTCATTATTTATTTAGTATTTTGATGCACGTTGATTGAGTTTGTCGTAGTAATTACAATTTATTGAAAGATATTTTAATCATTTATTAACATTACAATAAGTTGAATAATCAAAGATAATGAGAGCAAAGTTCACTTGTTATACAAAAAGTCGTGCAAATCAATAAAAAGTGATTTCTTATTAATGTACAAGTGTTTATATCGGGCTTTAATTTCAGTCTATTTATTGTCAAAAGTATGGTATTGCAAGTATTATTAAAGTTTATCGCAGTTCTTTGTTCGATAAATCCACATGAAGGGCAACCGAGTTTTTTGGCATTTTACAATACACTAGTTTTTTTTGCAAATAACTAATAAATAATAATTAGATCCGCGTCATTAATTATTTTGCATTAGAATATTTTCGGTTAATATAGCTGACGTTAGTAATTTAGTGTTGTCGAATCATAAAAATAAAGAAAAAAAATTTTTAGGCAAAATTTTATTTACAATTTAGATTAAATTGCTTTACAACACTTATTTTATTTTGCTGATTTTTTTTATAATTCAAAACTTAACACGGCACATTAATTAAAATGGTAAAATATTATTATATTTATTCTAAAACTTAAAGTGCATAAGAATATTAATTTATTCCGTAGAGAAGGTATAATTGTGCAGATTTGCTCCGTGCACCAGTCGATCATATTTAGGATTTAATTAAGTTAATTGGTTGTAATAGACTCCGGGGATCTCTTGACCCTCCGTTTTAAATATTATCTAGTTAATTTAATAAATGACATAATTTGTTCAACTGGAAGTGTCCAATTTTAGTTTAATTCTGTTTAATTCCATTATGACTTGGGGCATTAACTGGCGTGCCAGAATATTGGTACCCAAAGAAAAATGGTTACAAGGATATTGAGTTTTTTCGTTCTAACTTTTTCAAACAACTCTAAACCCTTGTCGTTCCTTTGCAAAAATGATTCTCGAGAGTAAATGCTGTAAGATGGCATTAAGTTCTTTGTTTTTTGTAGGCTTTACAAATGTTATAAGCTGAAAATGGTTCGCCCCCTAGAAACTCGTGTCCCTCTGCGCTAACATTGTTTATACTAAGCCTAATTAGTTACAACTTATTAATTGAAAGGTGTTGTCTAGTTGATACACGGCAAAAGAAAGCTAAGCGTTTAGAAAATTTAATTAAATAGGGTGTCCCAAAATATTTAATTTTATTATTAATTTTTTTTTTAATAGACCAATATCGATAACACAGATCTTAGCATTATACTGAATTTAAAAGCAAATTTAATATATCAATCAAATCATTTATGCTTTAATTTATTTCGTAATAATAATTATGATTTTTTTGAATTTGTTGCGTTTTGAATTGGTGAAAGTTGAAAAAAGCTTGTTTTACCTCTTTTTTTTTATTAATTTAGCAAATTATATATATTTTTAGTTTAAATTTACAAATATTTACATTTAAATGAACTTAAATATATTCTCTGTTATTCCGATTGTTAGCTAATACAGTGAAAATGAGCGTTCGACATCGCAGGACGTTATTGGTGCATAGTTTTAATTGGGTTTTTTTTTAAATAACTTTTTTAATGGAATTTTGTGATTCGGGTGAATCTAGAGTCTCTGCGGCGAATTCGGGTGAATCGAAGTTATGAGCATTCAGTAAGTGATTCTTATCTGTTAAATGCTTGAGTTCAAATGTTTATTGATTTATTTTTATTACATTTTGTGTTATCTCTGTTATAGTTGACCGCATTAACGATTTTATAAGGCTGAAATGAAACTAATATTTAATTTTTGTATTGTTTCGCTTTTTTCAAATTAAATTTAAATAACATGCAACATTTGCTATATGTTCGTTTCGGAAATGGGCATTTTTAGCGCTAGGACTTTTCACAGTGAACATTTCGACAGTGGACTTTACGACAGTAAGCGGACTTTTCGACAGTGCTGGACTTTTCGACAGTACAACAAATTAAAAAAAATTTAAGTCAATTAAAATTTTCAAAAAATTTGATATGTAAGCCAATATTCAAAGAAAGTTTTACCAATAATATTCCAATTCAAATATATGAAGTTATGCCACACTAATTAGAGCTACATTCATGGCACAGAATTTGAAACCGAAAAAATTGGGCGCATACGAAGGTGTTTTTTTACTAAAAATAATTTGAGAAATAGAAATGGGCATCAGAAATTCAGTGAGATAATCAGAGGCATGTAAGCAGAAGATCATCTAACTAAATTTGTATTAAATTATAATAAAACTTTCTTTGAATATTGGCTTACATAAAAAATTTTTTTTGAAAATTTTAATTGACTTAAATTTTTTTGCAATTTGTTGTACTGGCGAAAAATCCGCTGTCGAATCGTCCGCCGCTGTCGAAAAATCCGGACACCGCATATTTTCGGTTTTGAGTTTGTCTTCGGTTGAATTCAAAAATGTTTCTTGCCTTGATACGCACTTGTAAAAAAAGCTACACAAGGGGCATTTAGCTTGAGCTCTTAATTTTTATATAACATTTTGCATAGATAATCTTTTAAAATCTTCCATTTAAATATATTCAATTTCTATTTTTCTCATTTACCAAGTTTTTTAAGTAATTAAAAAAATCGATAAAAATCTATTTTTAATGTGTTTTAACATCGCACTTATATTTTGTAATCAAACATATTCTATTATATAATTAATAATTTATATTTGATTTTGTTTTTTAGCTTGTTGAATTCAATCGGCTTTCTTCATACATAAGTATAAACAAGTGAAATACTAATTGAGTGGGTTTTCTTAGTTTTGCAATTTTTATCTCCTTTTATTTGGATACAATTTCGTCAAAGTTATTTTCTTTAGAAACATTTATTATTTCTTTATATAACTTTTGATTATTTTAAAAGGTGAATGAACTTAAATATTTGCTCTGTTATTCTGATTGATGGTTTGAACCCAAATGAAAAACTGCATTTAAAAGAAAATTGTAATATATCATCCAAATTATTTTTATGCTTTAATTTATTTTGTAATACTAATTATTATTATTTTTGAATTTGTTGCGTTTTGAATTGATGAAAGTTGAAAAATCTCTTTTTTTATGAATTTATCAAATTATATTTTGATAATTTAGAAGATTTAATTTTGTAAATTTTTTGTTGCGTATTTAGCGTTGATTATCTTATGCCATTAAGATATAATATTGTTAAAATTAATATCATTATTAAGATGAATTTTTTTAGTTTTAAATTTACTAATATTTACATTTAAATGAACTTAAATATTTGCTCTGTTATTCCGATTGATGATTTGAACCCAAATGAATATTGTCGAATAACGAACACTATCCACTACACTACAAACCTCCCGCGATAAATTTGGTTATTCTGATTATGTTAAGGGTTTTGTTTGTGGACGGAGATTTGGATGGAAGAGTTACAGTGAACGATATTTCCTGTCCTTGATCAAGAAATCCGAGCTGTGCTGGCGCAAAAACTAATTCGTTGCTTTGGCTCCCCGTGACTTCGATTTTGTAAACACAATTCGTCTAAAAAAGTAAGTTTGCTTGTTAAAAACCAAGTGGCTAAAAAAACCTGCGAACTGTTCTTTATAGTGTCCTCGGAACTTTGGTCTCATTCGTTTGAAGTATTTCAGCGGCGAATTTGAGCATTTCAGACAGTTTCGGAAATTGTTGATGCGATTGATTGATTAAATGTTTGCCAAATTATACTTTCTTTTTCCTTTTATAAACTGAATTGATATTTAAACTTAGTCCTTTGCTCCCTACAAGATCATATTTATAAGCAGCCGATAGGATATTAAACTTTTGACCTTTATTTCAAACTAGTCTCTATTCTTTTCATCTGTTTATTTTTATTAATTTATGAAAATTAATAAAAATTAATTTAATTTTTGTATATAAAAGTTTAAATCAAAATGTTTAGCAATTTTTAAATATTATTATTTTTGATATTGATGAGAATGACAATTTTTGTTTATTTGAATATTTTGAAAATTAGTTTTGGATATATTATTTTGATTTCTTAAACAGCTGCTAAATTAATTTATTATATTAATTTTTAATTATTTTATTTACACATTACGCTTTTTGGATTAACCAAAATTTGATTCTTGGAATAGCCGTTCAATATTTCTATAGTTTTAACACATCAAACGTCACAAAAATGGCATACGTGCTCAAATACGTCGGTCTCCAGCAGAAATCCCTATACTTTTTGAATATAATTTTATTTGATTGGGCTTTGTACACATGCTATATAGTTTCACCAATTAAATTAAATTTAATAATTGCTCAGTAAAGAGTTCATTCGCAAATAATGTTTTTTATCATATCAATTGGTTTGCGTTTAAAATATTTTTAGATCAAATACAATTTTATATTTATTTATCTTACTTAGTTTTATGATAATTTTGTGTCACAATTCTCAAAGAATTATTATTTTTATTGAAAATTTATTGGTATTTGTTTTAATATTTGTTATAGATTAATGAAAATAATGTCATTTAGTAAAATTCTTCAAAAAGAAAGCTTAGTTTTGAATTCACACATATAAAACAAATGCTATTTTAATTAAATAATGTAAATGTAAATCCTTTTAGTTGGATAGAATTTCGTCAAAGTTAATATTTATAAATTTTTTAATTATTTTTTAAAATATTATTCATATAACTTTTGACTATTTTAAAATCTTGATTTCTTATAAGTTTTGTTTTATTAATTTTATACTTGTTTGTTTCAAGGTCCATCTTCTTGATCTGATGTGCTCGACGTTGTTTCCAAAGTCGTTTCCAATTGTAGCTTACAATCCAATCATAAATTAAGTTGTTTCCACCTTATCAATAATCGTAATAATTTTTCATTTATAATTTATTTATTTTACACATGCTTGAGAAGAACCACGCCAACACTCGACACTCGAGCCTCATAAAAAAGTAACTATTTGAAGTGTTATAAAATATTTTTTTAACAAAAGTCAGTTTTGCGTACTATTTATTTTATAGTTTAAAATTTAATGTTTTTGATATTTGCTATTTTATTCTAGTTTGGGCTGTCTAACTTTTTTTACTTTTAAAATATAAAAATAAGTTATTTTTATTTTTATTAATTTATGTTTGAGTTAGGGCGAAAGTGCAACCAGGTTCTTTTTTAAATTGGCTGTTCAGTAAGGGCGAGGCGTATCCAAATATATATATTTGATTTTTAAATTTAATTTATGAAGTTTTGTGATCAATGGACAATAAATTTAGTCAATGAATTTAATAAAAATTAAATAAAATCATAATCATCCTCTCTTATTAAATTTTGAATATAAATTTAATTTAGCTTTCAGTACAAGTAATTGAGTTCGCCACAATTGAGATTTTTCGAGCTTATTCCTCTCTTTTTTTTCGTGATAAAAATGCATGCCAAGAAATTATTTTATTTTTATGATTTTCCATTTACAATGGATGGCTTGTATAAAAACTGACAGTTTTTTGTGGGCTTTTAGACGCCAAATGTAGTGCGGGTTCTCTAGAAACACGCTTTGGATGTCGCATATAATCAAAATTTAGTGTAAAGAAAACAATTAATTTATTAAAATTTTATATTTTTACTATGAGTTAACAACTATTTATTTTTATAATCCATCTACTTTTTTTAACCCAATTCAATCTCGCCATCTCCAAGCTCGAGGAATGAAATTCTATCTCTTCAGCGACTTCAACCACAATTATTTATAGTTGTACGATGATTTATTTTGTTAAACAAGAATGTTTACCTTTTTCACGTTTAAAATATTGAGCAGGTTTCAATTTTTTATTATTTTTTACTTTTTAAAATGATTATGTTTTTATTAAAAAATAATGTTGTCTATTAAAACAATTTTATCATGAATTAATAAATTGTTTTTAGCTTGAGCGTCTATTTTATTATATTTGTTTTAACATTTTAAATTAACTTTTCTAAAATAATATAAATATTATATTTAATGCTTTTCACCCATCTCTGCTCACAAATTTTGCCACAGAGAAAACTTCTCCGACCATGTTTACAATAGTTTTTGCGCTGTCGTTTTATATTTTTCCTTTTCTTTAATTTAGTATATTTGAACCCTTCATTTATTATTCATTTCTTTTTATTTGGTAACATGTAATCTTTTTTATCAAATAGAACCAATACTTTTTAATTCTATCTGCTTTTCGTCTTAGTCAACGCATAGCAGAAAGAGCTCTTCACGTTTTGATTAAAGTAAATGAACTTCGTAGAATTTGGTTTACATTTAAAAAAATAATTTAATTGATTAAAAATTAGCGTTAAATACCAAAAAGACTGATACAAAAATAATCGAGGTTTATCCGGGTGTGACCGAAATTATAATTATTTATTCTTAGGTGATTATGTGTTAATAGCTCTTTTTGCTGAAATTTTTTTTAGAATAAAAGTTTTTTTTACATAATTTGAGGATTTCGAAGCATACCTATTTTCGAGGCATTGGATTGGAGTTTTTATTTGTTTTAACTAGAGTGTTGGACCGGGATTTTTGGGAAAAATCGAGACCGGGATTGATCCAGACCGTAAAAGCCGGGATCGGCACCAGCATTTTGAACTGGAATCGGGACCGGGAAAACCCGGGACTGGCAATGTGGGGGGGGGGAAGGAAATTTTTTTTTTGTAATGGTCAAGCGTGAAACAAAAATTGTTTTATTATTATTCAAAGATATGCTTTCTTCTGGGAGGAGGGGGGAGGGGGGGGGGGGTGGGAGTGAGGGGGTCGGCGGTGCCGATAGTCGCCGCCGAGAAAATTTTGAATTTTTGACTCCATTTGTTAGAGTGCAACCAAAATCTTAAAAATACGGCAATTTTTTTGAAGCTTTTTAGGAATGGAGAGCGGGAATTTGAAAATTTTAACTGCATTTTTTGACACAACAGTAATTAAATTCGCTCAACATTGAACAAAGTTATAAAATTTTTTAAAAATCTTAATGAATTAGCCCAACCAAAAAAATGGAATGAAAAACTTGTAAATTGATATATAATAAATTCATTAAAGCAATTTAAACTTTTACAAAAAGTTACTAAATAATTTACAGCCTTTACTACAGATATATTGCAGAATTCAATTAAATTTAAAAAACCTGAATAGGCGGCCTTCAATAATTTGACAAAAATATTTTAATTAAATAAAAGAAATAAATTAATAACATACTACCAAATTTTTCTCCATCTATAACAATGTGGGCTTAATACTCGCCGTGCCCCCGCCTTCCAAAACTCGTCTCTTCAAAAATTTGCCCCACCTACAGGAAACCGGTAATTTACCGCGGTAAATAACTTGGGACGGTAATGGTAAACACTTTTTTTGTTTCGGTTTTATCGGTTGAGAATGAAAAGCGAAACACCGTGAATTTTTACAGATTTTTACCTGTTTTTACCGCGGTAAATTTTACCGTGCCAAACACTAGTATAGGTGGTATATCTTTCCTATAGGTTTTTACAAGTTTAATATAACTTTTAAGTAAATTTTAAGATTTTAGTTTTTATATTTCATTATTTATTTGCTATAGGTCTAGCATTTGTATATCAAACATTACAAAATTACAATAATAAATTTATTTAAATACTTGAATTTCACGCTAGCAGGCCGCTTTCGACCGCCAGTGGAGCTGGTTTGTAATTAGTGCATTGCTATTTAAAAAAGATTTGATGTATTTGTTATTTATTTATTTTAAGCTTTGCAAACATTAATTTATTATTATTATGGTAGTCAAAAAAAGATAGATCGAGCAATTAGGTTCAAATATACTGTTGTTAGTTTGGTGCTCTCAGCCATGGATATAATTAATAATTTTTTTATAACCAAGACATTTTGCTCATTCTTGGGATAAGGGTTTATTAAATTTGTTGTGTCAGTTAATTGCTATGTACGTCTTTTTGTTAATCATGTTTTTACTTGATAACATATTTTGTATTATAGTATTTAGAGATATTAATTTATTTACGTAACTTTTTCATTTAATTTATTTCGTTGCTTTGCCGCAGGCCGTCAAATGCAGCTCAAAACTTGGGTTTGAATTTTCCCAAGTCCGATAACTCTTCTATGTGGGGGATGCGTGTTGCGTCAGTTTAAAATGTTACGCTCAGAAGAGTTTGTCACTATCCATGGCTTTGCTAATTTAATTGTTTGGTTTTTTATTTATTTTTAATTAATCTGTCCGGAATAATTTCAGTTACAGAAATAAAGTGTAGTAATAGATTACAGTGTTTTTGATCACAAAATTTGAATGAATTAGTATGTTTGCTAAGTTCCAAATGATTTGGTTTAATTTTCATTTTATTCCTTGTTGTTACTTTTTTTTTAAAAATAATTATTGTTTATTTATTTTAAAGGTTTTTTTTTTAATTTTTTTTTTTTTTAAATAAGTTTTATTTAGTTCATCTGCGACGCTCGGCCAACTTTTTTATTTGTTATTATTTTATAATAGTTTTGTTCATTTAACCTAAATTGTAAATGTTCATTTCGTTATAATAAATCATTGTTATTTTTGAATATTAATAGTTTTAAAATCATTTAAGCACAAATACAGTATTATCAAATAATCAGTAAAATGTAAATCTTGATCATTTTAATAATATGACATAAATTTGCTTTTTTCAATATTGCGTATATCAGAATTTTGCCATTCTTTTTAATGATAGTGGCAATGCAAAATTTTATGCAATCAACTTGCTTTATATAATAATATTAATCTTGATTTAGTTTATTAACAATTAATCTTTGATTACTAATTGAGATTATAACATAGGTTCTTCTACTTTGCTGGCTTGCTTTTTCAATCAACTTTATTTATGATGAATATGCGTTAAAACTTATTTTAACTGATAATAACAAACTCGATTTGAAGTTTTTTAAATTTATATATAATAATGATATCGAAGTGTATGCTTGCTAGATTTATTTTTTATTATTATGAAAAAACATTTAAACATATTTCAATAATTTTCTAACAGAATGTTTAGGCATTATTTGTGTTATCACATTTCGTTGAATGATAATTTTTCAATTCATTTATTGTTTAAAACAAAATTTGTAATAGATATGTTTAGAAACAATTCACTTCGCTATTTAGGAATAGAGTAAACAGTTAGTTTTTTGTTGAACTGTTTTTATTAGCTTTTATAAATTTAAATATGAATAACGGAAAAATAATATTATTTTGGTGTTTAAACTTTTAAATTTTTTTTATGAAATTCGTATTTTGAGTTTTATATTTATCATAATAATTTGATAATAGCTGAAATTTGTTATAATTAAGCATATCATGGAATCGTTTTAATTTTTTTGTTTGTTTTTTATGTATTTTACAAAATGTGTATTTTTCAATCGTTGCATTGCTTGAGACAAACGTTAATTTTCAGGTAACTGTAGGTATTATCCAAGTTACTCTTTTTTTTTGAAAAAAAACGATCTCGAGCCCGTATGTGTCTTCTGAATTACCAGCATATTTTTGACAACATATCGCTCTCGTTATTTTTTATTTTTGTAGTCTGTAATTTTCGATAAATTTAACTTAAATAGTATTTTAAAATTGATCATTTATTAGCATAAAGACAATTCTTTTTAACGCGCTTTTGCTTTTTTTAAATTTATATAAATGTTTTCACAACTTGAGTATTTTTATTATTTTGAAATTTAGTGCATTTATTTTGTTAAAGTTTTTGCAAATCTGTTTTAATTATTTTGTTAAGTAAATTTACCGATGATTTTATTTAATTTTATAATTTTTACTTACTTTTATCTTACATAGACAATTTTATATAATTTACTACTTTTTTAGCATAATTTGTGAATTTTTGATAAAATTATTAAGTATAATTAGTTTGCGTTAATTTTTCTCTTTCGAAGCAATTAATTTTATTTAACTATAGAAGTTAAAGATATTATCAACTGCATTATAGATGCGTGGATTAAAGGAAATTTTTAAATTAAATTCAAACATATTCTGATGTTAGACATTTATTTTTTAATGCTTTAAAAAAGTTGATCACTTTTTAAATATACTTTATGATTTTGATAACTTATCCACAATATTCCGTTAAAAACATACAGATTTATAAAGATTTTTCAATAAGTTGATAATATACAGAACAATTTCGCCTAAAATAAAGTGCTGCAATACAGATGCCCCAATTAAACATAATGTAACGTTCAATGGTGTTTCTTATCACTTATGTTTAGAAAATAATATTTTTGATTGACTCTAAATTATTCTTTAATTTAAATTTAAATTCTTACTTTTTTATAATCGCTAAATGTTTATTTTTAGATGTTTTGATTTTGATTTTTACAAATATTGTGAAAGTTATATTAATGTATAGATATTTTATATTTTTATAAATTAGCTGGAAATGGATTATCCAAAGTTATCGTTGAAGCAATTTTCTCGTCGAACCTCTTCCAGAGCACTTTCCGTAAATTCCACTTCCTCGCCCCGCAGACGCTTGAGCGCCGTACCGGTGGAGGATTTTGGGGCATTCAATTTAAATCATTCCATATGATTAATTTTATTTTAATTAACTTTTTATATTTAACTTTACATCGATTTTAATTGCTTTAAAAATTTTAGTTTAACAATTTTAAACAATTATATATTTTTTCCTTTTACATTTTGCTCATTTATCAATTTTTAAACGGCTCTTTCTTTTTACCAAACAAAACTTTAAAGCACGCGACACTACAAATTCGAAATTTATTAGGTGCTACCAATTTGATTTTAATTAAATTTATCAATTTTAATTGCTTTAAAATTCTTTAGTTTAAAATGAAAACAATTAACGCACGCAACACTACAAATTCGACATTTCAAAATTGCATTTTGGTTAAATTTGAATTTTTTTAACTAGTAAAATTTGAAATCCTATTTTTTAGAAGAAAATATAATTTAATTACTAACGCGCCGTATTATTTGAATAAATTCAATTAATACTAGAATTATTCGAATAATCCTAAAAATTCAAATAATACGCCAACATATCGATCGTTTTCTTTACTTTTCAGTCTATTCGCTTTTCGCTGCTGGCTGTTGGTTGACCGTGTTCTTTCACGACAATTTTCAGTGTTCAAAACGCTCAAAAAGAACTTTTCTGACCTATTCAGCATATACATACTCCCAGAAACAGCCCTTTTTAAAACATTTTCTTTCCAATTTTGAATAATTAGTAATATTTTTTGGGGTTTAGAAATAAACTCAAATTTATTTGAATTTAAACCCCAACAAAAAAACTGGTATCAATTTTGAGCGCTAAAACAGTTCGGCATCCGCTTTTCAGTTATGCCGTATCCCTACCAGTTTTAAAATTGTCTTTTTTAGTATTTTATCCGAGGTCACGAATTTAGAAAAAATGCCCAATGCCCGACAAAAAACCACACACGTAACCCCAAATTTACTCCATATCCTGGAGCGAATCGCGATAACGAAACCTGTAATCTAAAACTCCGTAATGAATTTATTTTACTTGTTTACCGTTCTTGAAATTTTAGATTTTTATTGTTAAATTTATTTATGCATATTTGTTCTTGATTTTACTTTTTTTTTTTAAATTTCTTTGTAAATTTCAATTTAATTTTTTTCCTTAAAACATTAAAATTATACAATGTTAACTTTTATGCTTAATATATTTAATTTTGACTATTTTTAGGTTTTTTTAAATAATAGTGACTTTGTTGCCGTGTGGGGCAGACGGATTTAGACAGTTTATAATTATTATTTTTGCTTTCATGGGGCATATTGTAGAAATACACTGTAAACGCTGTTTTTAAAAAATGAATTTAATTTTCAAAAAATGCATTAAATTTATTTACAGTTAAACCTTCTTACTTTTATATTCCTGTTGAAATTTCAACCTTCATTAAATAGTTTTAGCCAACCTCCTATTTTTCACCAATTTTTAAGGAACCATTTTAATGTCATTTATTTATTATTAATTCAAGAAGTTCTTATGAATAAAAATAATTAGTTTTCTGATATTTTGTTAAAAAGAGTTTCAATCGTCATGTAGCTACTGAACATTCGAATTTTTTTTATCTTGGAGGTAGCAGCTGCCTTGTTCTTGTTGACTTCAGAGACATGTCCGCTGTCGTAGACATATACACGGCGCAAGTGGATAACATTTTTTTAGCACAACATAAAAATAAACATAATTATTACATACATAACGAGTCGTTGCCATTATGTAGAGATTACGATTCTCTGTTTTGAATCATTTGGTTATTGTTATTTTACACATTTGTTTTGCACAAATTAGCACTTTTTTTCTTATGAACCGCTTTTTTCTTGTTTGCGTATTTTTGATTAATTATGATTCTTTGTCCTTGGCAATTTCTATTTTCATGTATTTATGATTTAATTATTTGATATCTTCCTCCCTTTAGAGATTCGTTATTTATTTTTCATTTTCGAGGCGGTTTCATAAATCCTTTACGTCTTGTTGAAGATGAGCACAAAGCCATTAATGTATGTTTTTTTGGTTATTTTACCAAAGCCACAGATTTAAGTAAAAGATTAATATTTTCAACAATGATAAATGCCTGTAATTTACTTATGTTGACAAAGAATTAATAATTTCTTATTTTAATAAGTAATCAAGTTAAGTTTCAATTTTACTATTTAAAAGCTTAGCATGAGCACTGTATGCTTATTGTATCAAGGTATAGCGAATTTGTTTGGATCTTTGTAATATAATTGTCAAGAGAGTCTCTTTAATCAATCCCTTTAAGTTGTTTGCTCTACAAGCTAAAAAATATGTCAAAAACAACCATAATTCGTTATTACACACAACATTTGCTAAAATTTTTTTATGTTGGATTAATATTATTTTTTAAATTTGTATGATTACTGCCGTCAAAAGCATTGAAATCTGAAAAATTAAAATTATTTACTTTTAATAATTCCATTTTGATAAAAACATATTATTTTTGATCGTTTTCCTCTTAACGCCGATGGTAACCAAGCCACGCGGACTGCGATCGCCGAACCAGCCGAGCGTACACTAATAAATCAAAAATTTCAAAAATTTCCTACCCTTTTGGGCATTAGTTCGCAATTATAATTCAACTGGCTTAAAGATTTGTCATTAATTTTACTTTTTTTATTATTATTGAAATTCTATTGTATTTTTTCTTACTTAAATTTTATTTATTTATAAAACTAAAGAATAATATAAAATTAGAAAGTTATAAATGATTTATTTGATTAATTTACACGTCGCTTTCTTTACAGATTATAAGAAAATCTGTATATTTGGTTTTAAATTATAATGTTTTTATTACCTTTATTAATTAAGTTCTTCCTTCGCCAATTCTGCCTGATGGGGGCTACCCAAGTTTTTAAAAACCTCTTTTTAGTTTCCTTGGTTAGCGGTAAAAAATATATTACAAATTTTTGCGATAGTCCGCTGCCCAAATTCGGTCGTTGCTTGGTTTGAAACTGCGTTTAATAATATAAAATTTTAATTCTGGACTTGTGATTTTTCTATTTCTTGTTTAAATGAAACGTAATTTGCATTTTTGAAATTATACTTTTCAAATTTGTTTATTTTTGAAGAATATTTCTACTTTTGGGTGTTTTTTCACACTGCACTTTTTTAAAATAAATAGGCCGATGTTTTCAAATCATCTTCTGATTTAAGGCTTTTGTATGGCATATTGTTTGTTGATAATTTTGTTCAAAGCTGCGTGATCTTAAACAATTGTTGTGGTCAAAAGAGGATTTTGGATTTCCAAACCAAAAGAGTGACCCTTTGGTTTTCATCAAAATAATTTTGGCATCAGAAATTGATCAAAAATGCTTTACCATTAAACTTGATGCGCTAATGATTTGAACTTTGTTTTGATAAATAAATTTTTCTATAATTTGAAAATTAATCTATATTCAACAATTAATTATTTTAATTATGATTTTCAATTTATGGCATTTTGTAAAAACTCACACAAAGATTTTGGCGGGTTTTTGAATAAGCATTCTTATTTAATTATAATGTCGATATATGAAGATTTTGAATTACATTTTAAATTTGATTTTTTTATATAAAAATTTTTTATAATAGAGGTAGTTTGGCTTTTAAATGGTATTTTAGATAAAACATTTTAATTTAATTAATTAATCAAAAAGATAATAATCACTTTTTAGCATTTATCAAAGCGCAAAACTCTTGTGAACGATGTGTTTTCTGTAAGCTAGATTATTTTCTACACCAATAACGTCTCCACCGTGATGAAGTCATCGCAAATCATCTTTTCAATAAGGGATTTGATGGATTCAATTTTCTTTTAGTTTATCCCATGAATACGCGAGTACAATAAGTTGGTTTATCTTTCGATCTTTTAAGGGTAATTTAATAGAAACATTTTTATATTTTTTTTATTTTTGAAAATTCTTCTCTCAAAATTATTTTTTTTAAGAATAATTTTATTACTTCAATTTGCTGCTTTTTAATTTTTATTTGCGGCTGGAGCAAAAGTGAAAGTTTGTGTAATAATGAAAAATACAAATTAAAACAGTAATTAATTTTGCCGTTTCTTCAATAAAAATCAAGCAAATTTCAAAATCTCATTTTGGTGTAAACAGTTATTTTTCATTTGTATTGTCTTTTAATATTTTAATTTAAGGTTATTTTTCACAACTTTGATTTATGCTAAATAAACGTTTTGTTTTAGAAATTTCGATAATTTTTCTTTGTTTTTTTACTTCTTAATCTTTTTAATGACACGTTCAAAGTTTAAATTCATTTACTTTTTCGATTTTGCATATTACTAATTTTTTGTGCTAATATTTTGAATTTTGAGCTTTTTGGTAGAAAATATTGAAATTTTTGATAAGTTTTTGAATGTTTTCAATATAATATTATTTAGTATAAGCTATGAAATTTATGTTTTTAATATTTTTTTGTTTTCTTACCTTTTTTTGCTTTTTTAGTTAAACATACGAATCTTGTCGATGGTGGTGCGGCAAAACGGGCATTTTTTTTTCCCTAGCAAAAACAGCGACGCACAGAGGTCACAAAATATGACCGCAGGGTTTTATTGGTCTTTTCAAATGTTTACCTTTACTTTTTTTATATTGCTTTTGTTATTGAAACTATAATACTGTGTTCACTTAAATCATCGTAATTTAATTATTTGTAAAATAAAGGAAAATGCATGTTGCGAATGGTGTTTTTTCTTTTTGTCCAATTGTAACTATAATATTTTATATGTTTTAACACCGTAAATATAGCAAAATCTTTATATTATCAATAATATGGTTGATTGACTTTGATAAGTTTTATAAAATTAGATATAAATGAATTATTTACAGTCATGATTTTTTTCGCACTTGGTTGCTTTTTTTGGACAGCGTCAGCCCACGGGCCAATTGGCGAATGTCCCCGGTAATCGTCACTAGGTGATGATTGTCTCTTCCAGCGTAGATGAATACACCCGCGGGATCAAAGCCCGTTAGTTCATAATTAGCATTTTGGTTTAATCCTTCTACTATTTTAAGGGCACACTTGATAAAATGAATTAAATGTGCACTTTATCGCATCATTTCTTTAATTATTCATATTTATTACAATTTTAAGTAAGGAAATATTTCGAAAAGTTAATTGTTATTACTTTTATGTTAGGATATATTTTAATAAAAAATTTGATTTATTGGTATAATCTTATTTATAATGTTGAACCGAAATAAATGAATTTGTTAAATGATAAAAAAACTTATTTTAAAAAAAATTAATTTTCATGAGAATTTGATTGGGTTTGTATATTTTGTTACAGAAAATGTTTTTGTATTTTTTTATATTTAATTTGAAAAAAACATGCGTAATTAATGTTATTATAAATTTTGAAAAAATGTTTAGTTTGTTTTATACAATATTTCAAAGTTCCAATTCGTTTCCTCTTTTTATTTGGAAACTATTCACAAGTTTACTTTTCACAATTTGATCGTGTGCTCCCGAACTTGCAAAAATTGCCGTTTTTTTACCAGATCATCAAGATCGGCAATGTGCTAGTCCTCGAAGACATTCTTAACATACGACTCTTTCATCATAATCACGGGGCTGCCAAAAAATTTTTAAATTGTTTTAAAATTGCAATCTTTTGACAGATTTTGTCTCCGTATATATGATGTTACCACATGCGTTTAAGAAATCTTTAAATTAATAAATATTCACATTAATTTGCTTTGCTTGCTGTGCGATTGGCGTTTCACTCACAATTTGTTAGTTTATAATTATTTATGTTATTTTTATTATTATTAAAGATTTTGATTTTCTTATACTTAGTCTTCCAACGGAAATTCCACCGATTTGATCCATAGTTTGATTTTTTTTTTCTGTTACTTGCGTTTAAAATAATTTAATTGTTCACATCATTATTATTTAAAATCATTTGCTGGTGTTTTTATTTTAATAAAAAAATTAATTTTTACATTTAACACAAAGTTTAATTATGATAAACCTTAATACTAATTTAAAAAAATTGGTTTTTAACTTCTTAATCGTTTTTTAATGAATTGCATTGTATTTTTACCCACTCTCATGTAAACTTTTTTTGCAATTTTTCTGAAATTTTGAAGCAAAATTCATAATTTTGCCAAAATTTTTGGTGAAATTTCTTAATTTTTCCCGACGGCGCCTGTCGGCACCGTCGGGCTCTCCTCCCATAAGAAATTAAATTGGGGCTTATTAAGAAGAAACTGTACATTTTAGAGCACTGTGAATTCGACGGCGCTGAATTTACTACGGATTTCGAAGAAAAAAAGACAAGGATTTGACCAAAAATTTGACCAAATTAAGTAACATTTTCAAAAAAACATTTTTATTATTAATCATTTTCCTCAGGGGCTCAAACATTTTTACCAAAAAAATGCATATTACAAAAGGCACTTTTATTCAGGGTTCCCAAATGAAAATTTTCAAAAGCCTCATTTGGCAAGCAAAAAAGCCTCATTTGGGACCAAAAAACCTCATTTTGCTAAAATCATGTTTTTTTTTGCGCGCGGTTTTCCCAAATAATTTTTTTTAGTGGGGAGGCGGTCGGCGGTGCCGATAGACGCCGCCGAGAAAAATTTCGAATTTTTGACTCAATTTGTTAACAGATTTGCAACAAAATTTGCAGAAAATGTGATGCTTTTTTGCATTAAAAAATGGAAAATGAGGTTTTTTTATTAGGAAAATTCCCAATTATTTCAAACCAGAACAAGCTTTTTCATTCAAAATGAAAAAAACAGAGAAAAATGGATGAACATTACGCCAAATATTCAAAATTTAATATAAATATTTATTTTATCACGAAATTCCCAAAAAGCCTCAAAAAACCTCATCAAACTCCAAAAAACCACAGAATGAGGCTAAACCTCATTTTAAAAATTTAGCCTCATTGGACTATCAAAAAACCACAAAATGAGGCTAAAACCTCAGATTTGGGAACCCTGGGAATGATGGACAGAGAAAAAAAGGAAAGAGGGGAAACTTTTCTGCTTCTCTTTTTCCACTCTTTTCTCCTCTTTCTCTGATGCGCTTGTGAGTCTTCGCTTTCTGACAATCAATTGAATATATGCCGGGCGTCATTTTTAGTCGCCGTTCGCCATTCATTCACTATTAATCCATTTGTTGGTGAAAAGTTTGGTGGGCGTTCGTCCATCCATTTTCTTTATGTTTTTATTTTTGATTTGAGTTATTTATTTTAAAATGTCTATTACATTGTATGCTTGTATGTATAAGTCAATTGTCTTTAGATTTTATTAATATTTGGTTAATTTCCCGGTATTTTTCGGGTTGCTCCTCATCTTTTGCAAAATAAACTTCTAAGTTAAAAAAAAAGAGGTTGTTTTAGGTTATCGAATAACCCGAATCCTGACATTGTCCGACCAATTCGTACCGGATTCTTACTTTTTTAAGATTTTTAATATTTATTTATATGCTGTCCTTCGTGTTTTTTGAGGCGTAGAATCCGAGCGGACGCTTAAAAAATCCATTCCCACCACTTAGGTATGCGTGTTTCGAGAAGTCTCTTCACAAAAAAACAATTAAAAAAAATACCATATAAAAATAGCAAACTAACACAATAAAATTTTAAAATAAAATTTTTGACGCAGAATAATTGTTATATTATAGTCTTGAGAAACTGAAGAATCTGTAAATTGTATTATTGACCAAAAAATGATATGAGAGTTACTTAAATTTTGCTTAATTATTTTTAACAAATTATGCAAGAAATTAAGTCAAATTTAACCGTAAACAAAGGTAATTTATATAAAAATTCTACAACTTTGCAAAAAAAGTTCAAGATAAGGAAACGTATTTTAAACTAAAAGCTTGTCAAGATGCTAAAAATTGAATGATATTATTTAACACATTTTTAATACACTGTTAAAAAAATAAAAATTGACGCCAAATGACCCTTTTAATAAAACAAAAACAAACATGCAAACTCAAATCAAACGAAGAAAAAGTATTTGTTAACTGATGACGAATTTATAATGTGTTATGCACAAATCAATAAGTCGATTCGCGTTTTTAGTGCTTAAAATGATTAGTAGAAATATTTTGTGGCAGAAATGCTTGATACAAAGCTGGAAACTAATTTCGAAGTCATATTTCTTTCAGTACAACTATTTATTTTTACTCATCTAATGTGAAGTTTTGAGGCTGTGTTGGAGAATAAATTAAGCAGAAAATATTCGGATTAAAAAAAGATTAAAACCTTTAAAAAGTTCTCATTAATTAATAAATATATATTTAAAAAAAGTTAATATTTTATTGTAAATCTAATTCTTATGGAATTATGATTTCTGTAAAAAAAACAAATCTAACTATCGCATCCTATGAATTTTTACCATTTTCCAATATTCTTCCTTTACGTTTTTATTTTTAATGTGCAAATTTTATTTAAAACCCTTCTTGTTCCATTTATTATTATTAATAGCATAAAATAAAGCTTTTCCGCTCATTTTAATTTGTTTTGCCATGCAGACGATTTTACATCGTTATACAGCATTCTTTTGCCTTATGAAGAACCGCTCATTAAAATTTAATTATTAAAATTTATTTAATAATAAATCTCAATATATAGTTAATAAAAAAATAAAGTTTGACGATAATTATCAAACTCCAACCAAAAAAATGGAATAAAAAATACGTAATTCTTTAACATTATTAAAATTTTTACCAAATGAATATAAATAAAAATCCATTAAAATAAGGTCGATCATTCGTTGCGGCTATTCTTTTTTATCACGATGAATAAAAAAAGATGCTTATATAAGAAAAATGACTGTGATCCAAAAAGCAACGAAGAAGAATGAAGCGCCTGCTTTCAAGACTCTGAAGTTCGTCAGAAAATTAAACACATTAATTTAAAAAATTCAATTTAACTCAATAATTAAAAATAAAAATTTTAAAGTCGCTAAAAATTAAATAACCTGAGAATATGATTTTAAAAGTCAACGGCAATCAGCAATCAATAGGATATTTATTCCAATAATTTTGGCGAAAAATAGCTTTAAAAAATGGAAATTTGTGAGGGAAAAGAAGCTTAATATTATTAAATTGAAATGCAAATCGTAATGACTCAATATTTTGATGACTATTAAATTTTTTAAATTTAAACACAAAAGACACTTTTTTACGTAAAAAATTAAAATTATTTTAGGAAAAAATGAAGACACCGTGTTTTTGAAGGTGTTTAATCTGACAGATATTCAAATAAAATATACTTTTATATGAAAAGTCCATCTTATTTCAGCTAATTAAATAACCAGATGACGCCGATCGCTTCTTTTAGGGTATAAAGAGTAAATAATCAACCATAAGTTGCTTACGCAGAAACTACATAGAAACAAAAACATCTATAAAATTAAAATAAGTTATTTTACCGTTAAAACTTTATAATAAACCATAATTAAACAGCAAAAAACCCCTCAACTATTTACATCGGCAGCATTTTGGTAGGGCTCGGAGCTAGTGTAATGGAAAGCCCAAAAACAGTAACGCTACGTTATTAATGCAGAACAATGGAAATATCGCGGTTAATTTATACATGAAAGTTTAAAAATAAAAACAGAAACAAAATTATAATGAGTAACAAATTAATAACTAAAAATGTTTAACAATTTTAAATGCAATTAGAATAAATATGAATATCAATATGTTGGTAGTGTTAAAGGTTAAAAAATCAGGAAAACAAAAAATAATTTGGATCAATTCCAATTAATAGCATTTGTAAGGAAGGATCAGTCTATCTTTATATTTTAAAATGAAGCTCGAAACATTGACTGCCAGAAATATAATTTACTATGAAAATTTTCCTTATAACTATAATTTATACAAAATAACTTTGCACAAATAAATAAATCAACAAAATTAGTTCGAATAATGCTTTTTATATTATATTTTTCTAAAAAAAATATGCATTATCCTCAAAATGTGTTGCTATAGCACCTGCACTCAAATCGTCAGTAATCGTTAGAAATATTATATCATTGAAATTATACAAAAACTTTTCTTATCATAAATCTTGTGAGATAAAAGATACAATTTCTATTTTTTAAATAATAAGTTATGTATGTTGCATTGAAATCACGGTGTGGCGGGCGTATCAGTTAAATACAATTTAAAATAAAAATAATGTTAGTAAAAATTGCAGACCATCCTCACAAAACTGGCCGGCCACCTTTCGACGCGGCGTCGCAAGGCTTTGCGGTTCCGGGAGCATGCTAGCGTTAGTGTACTAGATAAATAAAGAAGAAAAATTAATAAATAAAATTTTAGAAGAAATTAAACTCTTTACGCAGGAGGTTTCTTCTAGGCTCCATAAATTTCTCATTAAAATTTAGTATTTTACCAAATTGTCATAATATTGGATATTTGCTCCAGGCAAAAACAAAAGAAAAAAACACATTTTGAATTGAAAATTGTAATTAGACATATTAAATTGTTGTTGCATTTCATCATTATCTAAATTAAAACTTATATTCATTACTCAAAAGAATATTACCAGATCAGCATGATATAAAACTTATTCAACATCAAATTAAATTAATGCTACAAAAAATTGTTAGTAAAAAATAAATGACAATAATTTAACTCAAGAAAATTATGATAAAAATCAGCAAAAAAAAGTTTATAAAAACTGACGCATAAAATAACACACTATCGTTTTAAGCGCCAAAGCTCAAAAAAAAGAAGTGTGTTTCACAAGAAGTGAGCTTCCCAACTGGTTTATAGTAATTTAAAATTATATGATAAGATAATAATGAAATAAAGCTTAATTAATTTACCAAAGGGTAAAAGCAACCCCTTAACTAAACATAAAAAAATAGAAAAACAAAATTATGAAAAAAAAATTTATTGATAAATTGTCGCCGTTGGCGAATAACCGTCGTCTGGTTGACGAACTTGATGTCAAATCACATATAGTTAATAAAAATTATCATTGCCATTGAATGGAGGCGCTGTGGATTTAATAAAAAAAAAATACAAAAAAGGAAACATTTAAATTGGCACATTGTTGTTAGGAACAACTTGGACAATTTTTATGTAATTGAAACTAAATATAATACGGATTCTACTAAAATAAGCACCCAATTCCGGGTAATCCTTTATTCAAATCAGGGGTAGGCGAAACGTCGGCTTTTGGACACTTAAAAAAGCTTTTAAGCCCTTTTTTACCTTAAAATCTTTATTTTCGTTCACTGTCGGATTGCGGACTCTGTCTTCAACTATAAATTTAAAAAAAACTAAAAACAAATAACCCAAATACATTTACCGTATAACCTAATATAGACCCCCCCCCCCCTAAAATAGAAGCTGAAATAAAATCTCTTTTTTGGGGGGGGGGGGGGGGAGTGAAAAATAGACCCCTCCCTTCCCCCTCCTAAAATATAAAATAGACCCCCCCCCCCCTTAAATAGAACCCCCCACAGGTCAAAATTGTCCAAATTTTGCCAAAAATTATGCAAAAACTACTTTTTTTTAAATAATAGGTTTGAAAAACTGAGCGACCCCCCCCCCCCCCTCCTAATATGTTTCCGCAGTATTGTGCATGCCGCAAAACCATCGGACGACAGAATTTTGATAACCAGCTTGTATTAAATTTGCAAAAATGTGTAAGAAAAGGATATAAAAAAAATTATTTTATATACTAACGGAGGGGTTCGTAAAAAAAGCATGCATTATTTGATATTTAATAGTTTTAGGATAAATGCAAGAAGTAAAAATGATAAATTGAAATTCATAAATAAAGTTATAAATCCTTAAAACAACAAAAAATAAAATAAGATTAAAGTAAAAATTAAATCTAATTGATCTGAGAGCGAGCGGAACATTTTCTTTTACCCAGGTGCTTAGTTAGTCTGGGCTCATCAACAGGTAGACGAGGAGGAGTCGTCCAATTTGCTAAGCTGCAAGCGCAGATAGTAAATTTGCACAAATGGGAAATACATTGTAAAAAACTTCTAAATTGTGATGATTTAAAAAATTATTTTATATATTAAGAAAAAAATATAAATATAATGTGATGGAAAAAATGATGATCATAAAAAAATATAATACACAATCTCTATTAAAAATTAAAACAAATTTTGTTTTGATCAAATATATAATTACAAAACGTAAATATAACAAATTAAAATATACCCAACAATTTATTGTTTAGTTTAAATAACACCTAATTATAAAATTGGCAAGAACGAAAGATGCTGACACTTGATAATCACTATATTAAATCGTTCCTTTGGAAACAAAAAAAGACACCACCTAAGCATTTTAAAATTAAAGCAATAATGTAAAAAAAACAACCTAGAATATAAAAGGAGAGATTATGGGGAAAGTAATTTTATACATTTACATATATGATCAATGATATAAATTAAAAGTACAAAAATTTATTCTTAAATTGAGTAAATTAATTACTATTTAAAAAACTTTGCATAATTTATAAAACAATAAAAAAATTTCTGCCGCTAAAGATGTTTTTTTGCACGCGGCATCACTTTTTGGCATTTCGTAACACATTATATTTATTTAAAAATTACTCGATGATGAGAAAAGCAAATATATTTATTTGTAAGTATAAAATCTTATCAACTTAAGTAATTAAAGATATAAATTTAAATAAACCAAAAGAAAACAAATAGTTATCAGACATCATTAACTCATATTCAATTCAAATAATACATTAACAAAGCTT
Source organism: Globodera pallida (assembly GCA_020449905.1). Classification (NCBI taxonomy): domain Eukaryota; kingdom Metazoa; phylum Nematoda; class Chromadorea; order Rhabditida; family Heteroderidae; genus Globodera; species Globodera pallida. Next base: position 135,193 of record JAIXHY010000072.1, read on the forward strand.
TGAATTTGTTTAGCATTTGAAAAATAATAATATAGGCAAACACAGAAAATGTTAATAAATGAATAACAGCTAAAAATACCGAGTGCGTCGTGCCGATTGTAATTGATGCGTGTGGCGTCGTCCTGTGCGCGATTGGAGCTCGATTATGAAAATGATGTTAGAAAAAATAATAAGCAAAACATCATTCAGATTATAACATTGTGCAAAAATAATAAGGATTGTAAATTAAACCTATTAAAGGCTTTATCAAAGCATTTTTTTGGGCTGTGCTTTAAACTGATATATGATTATGGCATATTAAGCAAAAAAGTTTATTCATAAAAGTGCAATAAATATTTTATTATTTTAAATGTGTTTAAATATACGTGCCTAACATTTTCATCGATTACCTGAGGACAATAAAAAAATTTGCACAAAAAATTAAAAACTGGTAAAATCAAAAAAATGTAATTGCTTTGGATCTGGCTACTATATGAAAACACTTGCTCCGAAATAATTGCTTAACCAAAAAATTCTAATGCAAAATTAACCGCAAAACTAAGTAAAAGTTGCAATACAGTAATTGTTGTTAAATTTACTTTGTTATTATGATGTATAATTTATGTTCCATAAATGGTTGTTCTTTTCTCGTTAAATCTGGCACGAGAAATTAGAAATCGAAAACACCGGAATTCAGAACAAGTTGGCCATTAAAGCTACAGTCTACTGTAAATTAAAAACAAAATATCTTAAAATGTTTTATCATAGAAATAATTTAATATACAATAATTCTTATTTCACTAAAATAAATTAGTGGAATCTAGAACATCTCTGCTTTATTGAATAAAAATATAAATAGTCTAATAAATAATACATAACAACTAAATCCATTGGCAATTAAACAAGCTATGACTGGATGAAGACAAGTGCAAAAGATGGTAAAGCGCGAAATTAACGGATTTAAATGAGTAATATAAAAATCTAATTAATAAAAAAATCAAAATACCAAAAAAAAATTTTCAAGCTTGTCTAAACATGAAACCCTTTAAAAACAAACTAAAATAAAGATAGGCAAAAATGAACGAGAATTGAATTTGGCCGGATAAATTGGAAAATTGGATCACAAAGCCCTTCGGTCTGAAAGCAAAAAAAAAATTTATAATTAAAATTTTAATAAAAAATTAAAGGTATGCAATGCAAAAATCAGCGCATTATTTTATAGAATTTAAAAATTTTTACAAATTTCGAATTCAATGCTTCCAACTGTGCAACCGCGCTTCGTGGACGCTATGTTTTGGAAGCGGAAGCGTCGGCCGTTAATCTTGTAATAAAATCAACTATTCAAATTAATAAAGACAAGATTTATTGTTAACATAAAAAATCTCGTATACATATAATTTAGAAATAAATATCGTTTTTAAGTAAATAAAAAATTAATAATTTATATTTATTTTTACGGTCTCTTAAGGCAATTGAATTTAATTTAAAAGATTGTTAAAATTAATAATTCAAATATTCTTTAATCGACTACAAGACGGGCTTTTTTACTTTTTAATTAAATGGCTACTAATACCACCTAATACCAACCAACATTTTTGAACTAATGAAAAATTGTAATTCAAATGATAAAAGAACAAAAATAAAAGATAAAGCTTAATTTTTATTTATTTAATAAACAACAAAATGACATAAAAGTTATACATTATTAACAAAAACCAATTAAATAAATTTAAATAAAATAAAACTTGTTTTTTACAGACATGACTAATACTTGACTATTTTAAGACGAAAAAGTCAAAGCCTAAACAAGAGTAGGACGAAAAGAGATCACTAGCCCGAACATGGACGAAAAGTGAATCACTACACCTACCCAATTTATTTAAAAATAAACTTAAAAAATTAAAAATAAACTTTGTATTTTTACACACATGACTATTACGTTGTTCAAGCTGAGCAAACGTTAAAAATATTTTAAGATGCGGGCGAGAATGAAAAATCAAATATGCAGAATATTGGCACTAAAATGTTTATTTTGCAAAGTTCTCATTAAAAACTGGTAATGACCACCGAACCACACGTGCGAGCCAAATTTGGGCTGGAGGGACTTCACCGCGAAATAGTTCAAATAAAAATAATAAACAAATTAATACTTTTAATAAAATTCAATAAAATAGAAAAAGAAACTTGAAAATTATATCTCAAAAGCAATAATATTAAAATATATACAATATAATTAAACTTATCTTCGTTTTTTTCATTTAAATTTATGCAAGGGAATAATTTACTTAATTAATTTTAAAAATTGTCGATTAAAAAAAATATATTTCTATTTTTTTATATATATTTGAAAGACTTTGATAAATTATTGAAAAATGAAAAAATAATCGAAATTTGGATGCAAAATAAACTTTTATTTTTTAATATTTTTATTATCCAAAGACATAACTAAAAAAAGTGTAATTTTTAAAACAATCATAAACTTCATTATTATACGAAGGTGTTAATTAATTTATTTTATGTTACAATTTGTTTGTATTTTCTTGAATTCAATAATTTTTATTTGATCAAGTAAAATTGTTACGGTCGTTTAAAAGAGCCCCCCGGGGTTAACCGCACAATTCTCCGTTTTTCCCTTAAAACCACCGTGTTTGACTGCTTGATAAATAACATCAAATGATTTTTTAAAATTTAGGTTTGAAAATTTTAGAAAACTTAAAACCTATTAATTAAAAGAATATATTATTTATATTACCTAATAACACGTTTTTGGTCTGGAGACAAAGTAGTGGAATGGGAGCCAGTGTCGCCAATTTGTGGTCCTTCCTATGAATCTCATCTCTCCCGAAGTACACTTCCATACGCTCTGATCTCCGAAAATTTATTATTCAAAAAATTGGCATCCGTAATGTTACAGTACGAAGATAAAAATTCGGCCACACCCATCACAAAGTCTCCGCCGGGGCCATGCCTTTGGGGTCCAAAGGCATGGTACCACCGACTGAGCCCTCTGCCGGGAATTATATTTTTATTTGGTTTAAATATTATGAAGTGCCCATCCTAGACAAGACAAAAAAACTCTTGAAAATATTTATACAAAACAAATTAAGCACATTTATAGCCCCCAACTCAAAAACTTATGGCCAAAAAGCTTAAAAAATCGATATTTTTGAAGTTTTTAAGTTTTTAGCCATAACTTTTTTGGGACTTGGTCAGCGCAAAACTTTACCTTAGCTATAGTCTCGACAAAAGCTTTCGAATGGTTTTTAATTTGTTGGAATCGGTTAGGTTTGAAGTCAGTTATTGCCCCGATCTGTATTCGGACCGGTCTGGATTCGGTTCGGTAGCCAAAAAAAGAGATAATTTTCGGCTCGAGCCCGAAAAATTTCGAAATTTTTTTTGCTGTTTTGAAATGCACTAATTTCAATCTTGATTTTTAGGGGCATTTTTGGGGTTTATTGCATTTTTGTTCAAATACGTTTTAATTTATCACGTTAACTGATTAATCATTTAAATTTTATTATATTAGGTTAAACACCTGAGAGCAAAACTAGCAGTGTTATTTATTCATTTTATCTTTTTCAGTTATTCCATAATTATTTTTGCTTTTGTTGAGTTTTTTATTTAAGATATTATTGATCATGTACACTTCTGGTGTTTTTAAACACCGCATTTTTTAATGTAAAAACAAATATAAAAATAATTAAATCCATAAAACTATGATTTTTGTGGTTATAACTTTTTTTCACAAGGTCGCATCAGCAACAAGTTTGTAGGGGCTTTTTTCTTTTGGAAGTGTTGCACATGGATAGAGTTCGTGATATTTGTTTTGATAATTTATCTGATAGAATATTGTGAACCTAAAACTAATTTTATTATATGTTTTGTTTTTTTAAATAATATTGTATATCTTTTCCAAATTATTTAGTACAACAATAAAATACATTTTATTAAAAAAATCATTAAAGCAGTGGCTCCACTTACGATTATCCTATAATATTATAATTAATCTTTCCTTTGGAAACCCAAAAAACAATGCAATAAACAACTTAAAGTTAAACAAATGGAGGGATAATCCAAACAAATTAGCAACCCAACTTGCCGCTGCCGTTCATAGAGAAAATGGAAATTAATTAATTTAATTTGTAGCCAAATAAAAATACAAACAAAACACAAGAAAGATTTTTGAAAAATCCTTCGCTTAAAATAATATTTTTGCACAAAAAAGATGTGCATAATAACACATATAATAATGAAAAATAAAGAAATAATTGTTCATCTAAGTAAATAAAAGTAATGCAAAAAAAAATTTTGAATAGTTGACAAATAAACTTGTAGAAGGAAATATGATTTAATCAAAACAAATAACAATCGCAATAATATTTTTGTTGTGTACAGAACGCCAAAGGGTTCATTCAACACAAACAGCCCCGAGCCTGCAGACGACATCTGACCTATACCCAAAATAACTGCTCAACACGGCAGCATCCGCACCTCAAACTAAAAGACGGTCATCCGTCTAAGGTACAACCAACACGAAGCAGCTCTCACTTAATTAAACAAGTTCGCACAAGTCGCTAAGATCTCATCAAATCATAATTAAAGAAACCAAGAAAGGGCCAAAAAACAATTATAAATGAAAAATAACAATAAAAAAACGTTGGCCGAGCACCGCAGATGAAATATTGAATAATTTAATAAAATTTATTTATTTATTAAATAAATCTTTAAAAAAAATAAAAATTTAAGGAGAACACAAAAAAAGAAAACACAATCAAAATAAGCGACAACAAAAAAACTAACGACCCAATACTTGCTTAGAGGAAAGATAAACAAGAATAGAGTCAATCGCAAAGTTGATCTTTTTTTCTTCTTCATATTTTTGTAAATTGAAAAAATCAAACTATAATTTTTTCTAGAATTTTGGACCTATAATATTACCAAAAAAATTTGCTAAATTTAAACTGTCAAGCAATATGATTCAAAAATTTTGTGATAAACTGCGCATAAAAGACCTTGAAAGTTCGTTATAGTACTCTTTGCTTAATATTAGTACCTTATTTGCTAATTTACATCGCCACACGGTTCGCACAAAGATCGTTTAAATTTGCGCAATGTTGCAACTTCGTTTGATTTTTCTTCTATTATGATATTTTTGTCCACGATTAACTTCTCCAATTTGCCTTTATTCATTCATACATAGAACCTGAATAAAAGATAGTAGCTTTTAAAGGTAACAATAATTATGGATGATGTCTTTAGAGTTTTTACAAAATTTAATTAATTATTTTAATTTTAATATTATTTTGGCTATTTTTCATTTAATTTCGGTGGATGCTTCAGTATCTTGTAAAAATATCGTTATTGCACTTATAAATTAAAATAATAATTTTTTTGTCTCCATTTTTAAATTATCAAAATCGTCTTACAGCCGTTTCAGTCACTGGACTAGGATAAACATAGTGGGAATTGTTTATTTCACAGTTACATAAGCAACGCATTTTTAGATTTACATGGGTTTTTTTTCTCATAATCGATCTAATTTTAGCATGACAAATGTATTGTGATTTAATTGGTTTCATTATTGGCGGTGTCATCAATTGCATCTCCAATTTCCATTTAGTTTTATTAAATATAGTATGCTCAAGCTTCAAAATTGCTTTGAATATGAAATTTTCATAAGGCATGTTACATTTTTTAAGCAAATTGATAATCGGCTGATCGTTAATTTACAATAGCATAGTACATAATTGTTGTACTTTTTGACAATTTTATTAAAGCTAATATGGATGAAGGAGCTCAAATTACCTTTGTAGCAATTTTAATTCTTTAAAAGTTCATAATATTCCTAGTTTTAAATAATTGGATAAATATTCTCTGCTCAATATTTTTATACTTTGGATTTTTTTAAAATAATTATTTTATTATTTTTGACAATGCTTCATCCTTTTACGCATAGAATTGCATATATTTTCGACTTTTATTTTTTAATTTCACTATTAATTTTTTTTTTTAACTTTTTACTGATTTTAAATGTTAGATTTTTGCGTAATAAAGTAAACAGAAATGTTTATTTGGTAAAATGCACAATTCATAGTATATTCAATTAATTTATTAAGTTGGTGTTTTTGAATTATTAATGACGTAATATTTATTAACTTAATTTTAATTAATGCTTTAATAATTTTATGGTGATTTTCATTATTACAATAATTCGAGATAACATTTGCTTTTAATTTTTATTATTTTTGGGTAGATAAATAATTTTAATCTATTCAATAATTTTGTATTTACTTGTAATTTTTTGGTACTACTATGGTAAAGCAAACTACAGATTCTACATAGCGTTGCGCAAACGTTTTATATTTTTAAATGTGATTTATCATAATACATTGTAAGCCAATATTTTACATAATTTTGTATAATTGTATCATTTAAAAAAATGTATCTCACTAAATTTTTTTAGATAAAAGCATTATTTTGTTGATTTATTTTAGTTATTTTTAAATAGAATTTGATTTTTGTTTAATCAAAATTTTTTTTTGTTTGTTTTAGCGTGCGTTGTATCACCACGACTCCATCAAATTCTCGCATGATTTGTGAAAAAAAAAATAATTTATTTTTGTTAAAAATTATGTACCCTTGCAAAAATTTAAAGAATCCTTGTTTATTCACAAATTCTAAACAAGAATTTTTTTAAGTTTGTTATATTTTTTATTTAAATTTTTATTTTAAGTCTAAATAAAAATATTGAGGTATGTGGTATATTTGAACTTTTTAGCAACTATATTAATGTGAATTTTCATTTTTTTTCATTTTTTATTTTTATATAACTATTACAGTATTTCAATTTCATTAAGTTCACCTTGGAAAAAAATCCGCAAAGGCGGCAGTTGAACTGGTGCTTTGAGCACCTCACCAACAATTCTGCTGCTATCAGTCCGCCTCTTTTGTTCTAGCAAAGACAAATATTTTTCACGTTGTCATGTATCGGCATCGTCACAAAATGCCTTTTCCTCTACTGAGAAAGTGTTTTAAAAATTGACACTGCCAATTTAAAATAGCTGAGTATTATTATATGTCAAAGACCGACGAATCATCAAGATTTTTTGCCTAGATTTGAAAATTAAATTGATGCAAATTTTCATATCAATTATCTGTTTGGAAGAGCAATTTATGAATAGGTATCAAAAAAAAAACTATTAAAATTTATTAGTTTTTTTTGCTTTTTTATTCATATAAATAAATTCTTTATTTTGAAGTTTAAATTAAGCCTTATATTTATTTAATGCAATTTATATCAATTATTTTTGTATAGTGTAATGGTTTTTTATATAGTATCTGTAAAATATTTAACATTTTATTATTATTTTATTTGAAAATTATCCTAATCGAGTGTGAAAAAATGTTGTTGGATTTGTGTGGTAATTGTAATTATTAAGTTTAACGTATATCTATTGTAAGTAATTGTTTAAATATTCTTCCCGCCGTACTTCACTATGAAATTGTATGTTTTTATTTCTGGCTGCTACAGAATGATTATTAATTTTTTGTAACATTTTTTTGTGTTTGACTAGTTGTAATGATGGCTACTATTTATAGTGATTTTTCCGTTTTTAAAAATTTGATTTACGTTTTGTCCTTTTTAAAAAGACGCGCTTAATTCGAACTATATTAACGTATTTTGTTATACAGATTAATAAAATTTTTTAGAAATATTTCGTATACATTTTTTTGTTTGTTATCGATGACAATACTAACAAAAAAAAATTTTTGACAAACTTTATAGTCTTTTTATTATCAAACTTTATTTTATGCGTATACACTGAATAAATTATTCTCTAAAATCTTCATTTTCTTTTATATAAATCGATTTCTATTTTTTTATTTACCAAATTTTTGTTATAAGTGGGTATTGGTTCCGTTTCACATTCGCTCTTGCGTTTTTAAAGGCTTATGACACACGCAAAGCATGCTATAGATTTTGCTGGTGAATTTGAACCCTCACCAAATCGTCTACTTTTGAAAATTACTCCACATTTTCACCGACCAAATTGTTAACAAATTTTATGTCTCTATTTTTAATTAATTTTGTGATTATCTTACTTCAAATAGGGTTCGTTTAAATTTTTTGTTTATAATGTTTGGGGCTTATTAAATTGTGTTTTTCTAAACCGTCTATAAATATTTAATAACTATAACAATTAAGCTTTGTAATTTTGACGTTTTGATTTTTTATCATATGGAATTCATCGATTAAAACTGGTAATTGTTTGATCGGTGGAATTTTAGATTTAATTTTTGCTGACATATATCTATATTTTGAAAAATTAAAATTACACTTGTTTCAAAACCTTTAATTTAAAAATTACATTTGATTTCATTGGTTCCATTATATGATTTTTTGAATTTTTTAGCTTCTCATTTGTAATGCATCAATTTAAAAGTGGTAAGTTTTAACCAGCTTTTTTTCTAATTAAAAAAATCGCTTCCAATTTTTTTATTATCAGCAACATTGGCTTAGAAATGCAGTTTTAAATGTTTAATGTATGTGTTAGTTGGCATTTATACAACATTTCTAAGTTTATTTAAACAAACGTTAAGTTAATTTTTTATTTTTGTTTTTTAAAAACCAATATAAATATAAATATATATTAATATTTATTTTTATTCTAAGAGCCCACCAACTGGTAATGTGCCCACGCGGCCGCAACGGTCGCCTCCACATCCAGACGATCATTTTTTCAATCATTCTTTATAGTTGAGTGCTAGTTAACGATTATTCTTATTTAATTAATTTATAAGGTTATTTCATCTGTATGTGTAAAAATTATTGCAACTTGTAAAACAAGAGATATTGCAAATACGTTTATTTAAACAAGCTTCCACATAACCTATTTTATTCATTCTCTAAATAATCGATTTGATAATATTTTTCTTGATTTTTTTTGTTGACATATTTTACATTTGTGTGTACTTATTGAACATATTAATTATTTAAATGAAAACTATTTATATAATTTGAACTATTGAATATTTAGTTTTTTTTAATCAGTCAGCAGGTTATTTGATACAGAATGAATATTAATAAATTTTATTGTGTTTTACTAGTTTGCTCCTTTAAAATGTTTTAATTCATTATTTACAAATTTTGTTTAATATGAAATCAAAAATGATCTTGTGCTGTTGGTGATACTGTTTCCGACGATATATCGGAAAAAGATGTTCCATACTGCCAATATTATTTTTTTATTTCTGTAATCTAATTAATCTTTAAATCAGCTGTCACAAAACTATAACAGTTAGCTCAATTATCAATTATTTTTAATTAACAACCAGCAGTCGCCCCATTGGCTTACTGCACGTCAAATGTTTTGGATTAATATTGAAAAATTATTAAGAATTAACTTTGTATTTTATTGTCTTATATAATCATATTTAACAATAAATATCATCCTTATATACCCATCGCTGCAAAATTTTTATTTTAAATACATAAATTTTATGATGTTTTACTAGTTTTGCTACTTTAAATGTTTTAATTCATTATTTATTTTGTTTAATATGAAATCAAAAATGATCTTTTGCTGGTTGATACTGTTTCCAACTAGATATCGGAAAATGATGTTCCATTTACACTTTATTTATTTGCGTTAAACTCGCCTTTTAGTGCGAATGAATGTTATTTTTTATAATATTTAAAAGAATAAATTATTAACGATTTAATATTTTGTATTAGTGCACATTTTTCCATCTTAGCTATTTAAAAAGATTTGATGTATTGGTTATTTATTAATATCAAGCATTGCTTATTATTATTATGGCAGTCAAAAATGGATAGATCGCAATATTATACATCCTTCCGAAAAGGCATGTCGTCGAAACGTTCGCTGATTGCATATGCTGGGATAAATTTATGTGCACTCTAATCTTGAAAAGTTATATTTATATTTTGCTTTTTGCTGAAAGCGAGAGCGACCATCTTCCCGCAATGGTAGCGCGTGGCACTGCTAAGTTTTTTCACTATTTAGAACCTTTTGCAAATTTATTTTTTTATTTTAAAGTAATTAATGTAAATGTTGCTTTAAAAGATTTCATAAATTTTATGTAATATTTTATTTTATTGACAAATTTAATCGTGCTTTTGATTAGCACAACATTTTTTGTGCCCACATTGGACCGTCTAATTTCTTCGTAACTCGGCCCCTCATTTGTCTGAACTTGTTATTGGTCACGTTGAGTTTCTTTTCTGAGCCCTTTCTATCTTTTTTCTCGTTATCAGTCAATCGGCATAGCCATTTGCTAGAAACAAACTAACTACGTCAATTAAATTGTTTTTAAGTAAAATTTAAAATGAATAACTAGATTTTTAATTGTTTAAAAAAAAGATTTCACGGAATTACTTCTTTTACTATTCGTCAGCAAATTTAATATCACTCTTAATTTAAGTTCAATTAAGATTTTCAATGTGTTTTTAAAGTCGGATAATTTCTTGTATTATTATTTCTTCTGCTTAAATTTAGCTTTTTTCAGCTGATTTTTAGATAATAATTGAATATTTAATACGGCTTTAAATATTTTTTTAATTAAAAATGTTTTTTAATTTTCATTCATAGCAATGGATGTTTTGTTTATAACAAGGCAAAATTTCTAATTATAACCATGCGGACTTTTATAATTATTTTTGGGTAAATTATTATTTATACCTTTTTTTATGATAAATTTTTTGCATTTAACAAAGTCACATTTTACTATTGCCAGTTCTTTGTTTTAAGGTTTTGACTTCCGTTTCTTACGCTTAAATTATTAATACTTATTTTTTCTTTTTATTGTTTGTAAATTTTTAGTTCCGATATTTGGTCGTTTATGTATTTTTGTCAACAAATCAATTTTAATGTGATGCATTGTCTACGTAGTCGAGCACACTTTTGGCATGATACTTTATGGAATTCGTTAATGGCAATACCAATTCTATGCATCCATTTATTTCTAGAAGTGATACCAGTGATAATGTATTATATAATTATTAAATACATTATTACTAATTTGAAACAATTATATCTTTAAAACATTTTATTAAACTATTCAATGAATTATAAAAACATCAGCTAAACCAAAAGTAAAATTTCATATAGAATTTGATTTACAACGTGTTATGAGCCGATCCGCATGCACTCTACTTATAACTTTTTGTTTTTTGCACGTTTTTAATTAAATTAATTTTTGACTTAAAATATTAAAAAAATTTCAAAAAGTAAAAGCTATGAAAAGGTAACAAAAAAATACTAATCAAAATATAATGTTGTTTTACAGGTCCGCGTTCTTTTATTCTCAGACGGCAATGGGTGTTGCGCTCGAATGCTGATTATTTAAATGTTGTATATACATATCTATTATATCAAAAAATCCGCTGAATAAAAGCTAAATTCAATACATTTGAAATGGTGACAGCATAAGAAATCTCTTTACTAAAAGTAATAAAGGCCTAAACAAAGAGTTTTAATACTTAATGAATAAAGTTAGAAAAAAAAATTATTTAATATACAATTTCCGTATTTTAAAACATTAGACTACAATATCTACCTATTAAGCAAAACACCTTTTTATTATTAAATAATGTAAAAATCATGATTATCTTTAAATTGGACATAATTTAACTTTAAAATAATCCGAAATTCTCTAATGCGCGTGAATTAATCATATGAGAAACTTAGCTTTTATAAATGGAAAAGGTAGTAATTTCCCCAAATATGATATAATTATAAATTTCAATCAAAATTAAAATTACAAGAATATTAAATTTGCTGACGAATAATAAAAGAAGTAATTCCGTGAAATCTTTTATTATTTTTAAAATGATTCAGTATTTAATCCAAAATATTTTTAACAACAAATAAAATATAAAATTCTTCATAAAACTATGGAAAAGTTAAAATTAAAAATTTTTGAATAAAAACAATTAAAAAACAAATTATACAATTTCAAAATATGAAACAAAAACAATATCTATTAACTGTTATTTTGGTGCAAATCAGATGAAGCCGTTTCACGCATAAATAAAAGTCGGTCCCTTCAAAATAAATCATTAAGACGTTGTACATGATAGAACAAACAAAAAAATCTACGCCCATTTTTTGAAGACAATGGAACGTCCATAGACATATTACCAGAGAATTTTATTGCTCGAATTTGTAAATTTCCAGAATTTTTTACCGGCTTGACCAGAATGATTGCACTTATTTTAAATTATTAAAAGGCTTCTTGGTTAATTATCTAAATGAACAGAATAATGATTATTTATAAAATGTAAATCGATAACGAATGTGCTTTCTTAAAACCATACATTTTTTTTGGTAATAATGAACTATTTAAGCTTTCTATATTCAATAAATTGCATGAATTAGCAAAATATATAATATTACAAACAAAAAAAACCAGTAAATAAGGAAAATCGGAAAAAGATAATGAACTCAGAAATTATGTTAACTTATGCAAAAACATTAATTAAAATGATAAAAACCCTAATTGTAATTGCAAGAAAATATTCTTTTTATTTACAAGTGACTCGAAGGCATTCGGCCTTATGAGAGCTCTTTTATAAGCATGACACGCGTTTTCTAACAAGATAACTTTGCCAACTATTTGAATGAATTTTAAACAATATATATGTATTTTCACTTAAATTAAAAAAAAACAATGATTGAAAAAACAGGCCAAATGATAAAAGTGTTTATAAAATGTTAAATACCAAATTCTATAAACACAACGAAAAATACGAGCTAAACAGTGAAAGCAATGTTTATCAACAATCATAGAGAAAAAGCATACTTCGTGGAGTGGGAGTGACTAGGCATTTTAAACTAATCATTATTAAAATGTTAGCATCAATTTTAACTTCCTCAACCCTTCTGGCTTAGTTTAAAAAAATAATTTATATATATTAGCACTTTACATTTAAACACAAAAAACAAAAGAAAGAAAATAAAAAAATGCAACCCGAAAAATTACTATTTTATTTACGTACATCGCACAAACTTTCTTGTGCTTAAAAGAGTTCCATTTTTTACCATCCCCAAACATGTGGGATCACTAATCTAAAAATTGTATAGAAGCGATAAAAATAATTGAAGAATAAGAGAAAAAACTATATAAAAATTATAAAATACGAATCCTCTTGTGCTGTTTTTTAAAAAACTTTGTAATCTCGTTTGTTAAAACAAAATTTAAACAATATAAATAAGAGTTATTAACAAGGCAAGTGGTTTTAATAAAACAGACTGTGTCACAGCAATAAAGACTGAATTGCAATGTTTAAAAGCCTTTTGAAATAGACTGGTGTAAAAATCAATAATAAATTGCAATTTTAATAAATACTTCAAAATTATAACTAATTAGTTAACAGACCATAACAATAATACAAGTAATTATTACTCGATCCAGCAATTTCACAGCAATCGCTTTAAAAATAAAATAATAATTTGAGAATTGCCGCCAAATAATTATTCTATTAAAATAATTTATTTGCAATACATAAGAAAGCATTTGAACAATGGTAATTGTGCGTAATTACAACTTACGAAATCAATAGTTCCCCAATATCCCATACCAACTAATTATCTTTTAAAATATAGGTAGGTATCTCAAGAAACACTAGAGCATGACATAATTGTGGAAGAAATTTTCTCCCAAAATGAACTCCTCAATATCAATAATATATTTAAATTTTTAAAAGTTTTTATAAAAAAACAACTCTTAATTGACCCCAAGAATAATAAAACCACGGAAAATCTGATGCAAATTGATAAAAATAAAACACAACTAATTAAATGTTTGGAAATAAACTACTTGCCAAAAAACAAATAAAAGCTGCGGCATGGCAATTCAAAAATTTTCTTAATGGAATGTTGTTATATTTAATAAAATCATTCAAACTCACTCTTGTAAAAATAAATAATCTTAAAAAACAATTCCTTAATTTAGCAAATATTAGTAGAATTTGATTTAAAATATTTGTTTTGATCATTAAAAATATTGAAAATACTTAAAATGAATAAATTCAACGATTTAGAAAAAATATACATAAGAGGACGATAACGGCTTCAATAATTAGAAAATGCATTTACACCACACTAAGCTTACGAGGCTAACGAAGCAGTATTTTGTGAATAATTTTAATTATAATGTTACATAAAACGAGAGGCTTACATACTATTTTTAAACATCTCCTTAATTTAATAAAAATTATAACTTAAAAACTTAGCCTCCTTGTTCAAAGTAATTATTAAACATTCATTATAATTAACAAACATTAATAAAAATGTTTGTTGGAAAATCTGTTTGTTATTCAGATGAAAATAAATAAAATAATGAGACTAAAATTAAATGTTGATTTAATAATTATTATTGAACCTCTAAATGGTTAAAGACAAGCGTTGAAAAATGTTGTTTCTATTTTGATGATATAGCAAGCACTCGTGTTTAAAGATTTGAGCATAGTTTAAGAGCGAAAAAATGAAATTGGATACGATGATCATATAAAAAAATTCTATTTTATTTTAAGCGCTGAATTTATGATAAAAATTGATAACAATACTATTTTCTCTTTGTTTCAAAACTGGGGCATTGCTGGTGAACTTACATAATAGTTTTTTATAATTATTTTTTAATAAAATCTTTTCATATTACTTAAAAAATTTAAACCCGAATCCGGGACTAGTTGCTTTTTAACACGAGAGAAATGTCTTAAAAATTTGACTGTATTAGGGAGAGAGTTAAAGCCATTCAGAACATTCTTTATTCGGGTGATATTGTGCCCCCAAGTGCAACAAATTTCCGTGTAATTTGACTTGAAAATATTATAAATTTTGAAACAATTGCTTTTTAATGAATTAGTTATTAATTTGTAACTATATGCTTATAACATTCGAGGCTATAACTTTCGCATTTGTAAAACTAAAAAAGCTAGTATTTTTGCATTGGCCATTCTCACCAAATGCGCCCATTCTTTACTCATCCCACTCCACAAAATTGTACGTTCATAACATTTCGCACATAAAAAACTCTATCAATTTTGTTACCATTTAAAGTTTTCAGACCTTTGGATTTTTGTTTAGTTGAATTTTTGTTTTTAATTTTGGAATGAATGAATGTAATTTTTTCCCCCAAACATTTTGACCCCCTATAGTTTTTAAAAATTTGAGCTGGTTCAAAACCCGGTTTAAGTCGAAGCGACAAAAAATTTGTGATTGTTCTATTGGTTTCAGCACCTAAGAAATCCTATAAAAGTGGGTTTGAGTGATTTCGAGTCTGGGAGCTCACATCCATATTTTCCGAATTGTCTTTTGATTTTGATTAATAATAACAAATGTAATTTTTTGTTAATTTTGATTTGTTTTAGTAATTAATATGTTACTAAAAACCCAAATCTAAGCAATTGTATTTTAAACAAATACTATAAACAAAAATTGCATAACAATCAAAATCTCGGAAACGGGTTAGGCTTTCTTAGTTCGCAGAACTTGCATGTAAAATGTTTACGGTAGTTGCTAATAATAATATTAATATTTATAATTTGGTATTTTAAATAAACAAACGATTGGGTACAAGAGGAATTATCTATGCATAATTACTTAATAAGTTCTGCGGTAATAAAATTGTTGCATAAATCGTGGGCTGCCTCGAACCGTGAATATTTGGACGGTTCCTCCTCTAGCTTAAATCCTTTTGAAATTTGAATGAAAGGATATTTTATCCAAAAAAGAAATGACACAAAACAATTACATTTTAATCATTTCTCATGTAATGAATAGATTCCATTTATTAAGGATTTTAAAAGTAAACCATTTTTTTAATTAGCAAATTAAAAAATTTATTTTCTTTAATTATGAAATTAACATGTTTGATTTTAGAAAATCCTCAATTTTATATTTTTATTGTAAAATGTTTTCGCCGTGCACTTTGCAAAAGTGATTATACTGAAGATTTATCGACTACAACATTTTTGTTTTTTTTAATTTTTTTGTTAATTGTTTTGTAATTTTTTTATACCATTTTGACAACAATAAAAGTTTTTTAATTTTTAAAGATTTAATTTACATTAATGTAGTTCTTTGTATTATTTCCGATGTAGTAGGTACGCATGTTTTATTACAATAGTTTTGTTACAATATTTTTTATAACAGTTTAGAAATTTAGTTTTGGCAAAAGCTTCAGATTTATTTTCATATAAAGCAAATTTAATTTAAATCTGAAATATTAAAAAAACTTTGAAGAACCCGGCCCTTTGCTGTGCTTGAATAGGCTCGTTCTTGTTTGCCCGCTCGGCATTTTCACATTTGTTATCCAATGCCTCGGTCATTGCCACGCGAATCCCAACGAATAAACTCCATCTCCTAGCGTCATCGAAACATTGGTCGGTTTGCAAGGGATTTGGAACTCAGCAAGCGAATCAGTCAATTTTCTTTGATTTATATATATCACAGATATGATTAGCATGTATATTATTATTTATTTATTTAGTTTGTTTTTAATTAATTATTTCTAAATAAAATTATTTTTTTATTTAATAACAAAAGTAATTGTCTAATTACAATATTTCACAAACGGCCGGAACAAATATTATCCCGCCGAAAATTTGGAGTTTGCTCGTGCCCATATTACGAGAAAATTGGTCCTGATCTGCGGAAGGGATAATTGCTTATTATATTTAATCTTTTTGTTTTAAATCAATTCATAAATTTTTTGGACTGTAATTAAAATAAATGTTTGCATATAATAAATAAATATAATTTTATCAAACTATTCATTATTTCATCACAAACGGCCGGCATAAAGCTGCCTCCGCCCAAGGATTTCTGATGTTGCCGCGCGGTTATCAGTTTTAATTTT
This sequence comes from Globodera pallida, assembly GCA_020449905.1. Classification (NCBI taxonomy): domain Eukaryota; kingdom Metazoa; phylum Nematoda; class Chromadorea; order Rhabditida; family Heteroderidae; genus Globodera; species Globodera pallida. The sequence goes on from JAIXHY010000072.1 coordinate 152,056, forward strand.
AACTTTTATTTTTATATATTACAGATATTTTACATGTACAATTATTGTCTATTTATTTGTTTTATTGTTTTTTCTAATAAATAAATGCAATTTTGTCAAATTACAATATGTCATCGCAAACGGCCGGGAAATATTTTTGGCGTAGCAGTTCCTTTACTTATTGTTTAAATTTTTTGTATATAAGCTTTTATTTAATTTTTAATTGAGTTTGTATGTACATTTTATTATATGTTGCCAGAAAATTCTTTTGAATAATCAATATGCAAATTTCTAAAATTTATTACTTTTATATTTTATTTTATAAATTTGGTATATTATTTATTTATTTAGAATTGGAATTCAGGCCCCTGGTCGCTTTGAAACTTGCGCCACTTCTGCCAGTTCTTGATAGGACCCATTGTTGGAAATAGATATCTGCGGTAAATAAAAACAAATTAGTGGAGACTTCAACCCACACAATATTAATTTTTTAAACAATAATTTTCATTTTTTAAAAATATTTTTACGGATGGGGAGCAAGGAGGAGAGAGCGAGAGAGAATTCCCAGTACTCTCTCCCCTTTACCATTGTTTCTTTTCCGAATTATTCATATAATACTTAAACATAATATATTTTATTAATTTATTTTTTATAGGAAATATTTTTTAATTTGACGGATTTTAAACTTTTTGTGTTTATTGATTAAACCATATTTAAAAGTCCTTAGTCTGCTAGCGTTTCTTTTATTTTTATTCTAGCGAGAAAACATCCCACAAGAATTTCATTCTTGCGCACATCGCATAAAACAGGAAAACAGTTGAGGTTTCAAACTTTTGTTACAGATTATTTTGGGTTTCATTATTAAGTTTAATACATTTCAGTAAGAAATGTACTCTTTTAAATTTTATCAGATTTTGTTTAAAATTTTAAGGATAGTTTAAATAAGAAAAAACTTTTTTTAATCGGTAACTTTTTTCTTCTGATTGGAAACCTGTTATTAAACTATTCTTGAGATGCTAAGATGAATTTTTTGTTTATTGTTAAATTTATTTATGCGTATTTGTTCTTGATTTTTACGTTTTTTAATTTCTTTGTAAATTTCAATTTAATTTTTTTACTTAAAACATTGAAAATGCGCAATGTTAACTGTTTTTTAAAATATTTTATATTTAATTTTGTCTATTTTTAGGTTTTTTAAAAAATAATAGTGACTTCGTTGCCGTGTGGGCAGACGGGTTTGACAGTTTATAATTATTATTTTTGCTTGCATTGGGCATATTGTAGAAACACATAATTTTTAAAATATTTTATGTAAATGCTGTTTTTAATAAATGAATTTAATTTTCAAAAAAAGCATCAAATTTATTTACAGTTAAACCTTCTTACTTTTATATTCCTGTTTAAAAGCTTTTCAACCTTCATTAAATAGTTTTAGTCTCCTATTTTTCACCAATTAGTAAAGACTATGTTCCAAGTGCATACCATTTTTTTAGCACAACATAAAAATAAGCATAATTATCACATAAATAACGAGTCGTTTGCCATTATCTAGAGATTACGATTCTCTGTTTTGAATTATTTGGTTAATATTATTTTACACATTTGTTTTGCACCAATCAGCACTTTTTTTTATTCGAATATAATTTTAATTTAATTTATTTTACCCATCTTCCAATCGACAGAGTATTTATTGTTTTATAATGTGGAATATTTTTATTTCAACTTTTGAACTCGACATCATGTAAAACCATGTTTTTAGGGCATCTCTCCGTGAACGCTACGATTCTTATAAACATGACGGCATGGGTCTTGTAGAATTCGAAATGCAATTTATTAATCTAATTGTTTTAGTATTTTGTAAAAAAGCATTATGATTTTTTTTTGCATTATTTGAATATTCAAATCTGCTCGCTCAATTCAATGACCAACTTCATAGATTTCTGGCATGGCGTTATATTTTGAAAGCTAATTTTATTATATGTTTTGCGCCTTTATGATAAGTCAAAAAATCCCCAGAAAATGTGCTAAATATATGCCAAAAACGGGAACAATCTATCAATTTATGCGTAAAAACTTACGGCCGTTTTAAAGTGTTTTTGTTCTATTATTCATTAATTGTTTTTGAGCAAATAAATTTATTTTATTAAACAAAGCTAAATTATATCAGCTCGTCTCAAAATAGGCCATTTTTCATAATTTTTTTCATTTTGATAGAAGGCCTGTAAAATTTTGTGGCGCCTTTGCGAAGGTTTTTTATTTTCTAAATCGGCAAGTTCATTGATGAGTTCGGTAAGTGTCAATAATAAACTTTAATGTTGTTATCATATTATAAAAATTAGAATAATTAAAATGCGTTTATGAGCTTCAATACATTTAGAATATGCTTTTTTATTTGCAAACATATAAATTTAATTATTACTTAACATATCATCTGTTGCTCTTCGGTTTTCAGCGTCTGTTGTAGTATTCCTGCTATTTTATGTGTCATGTTATTCGTTTTAATATGAATTTAAATGGATTGATCTTTCTCATCGAACCCTTCATCTTTTTCTTGGTCTGTCTCAAAAGAATTGTTTATTTAGAAATTTGATAATTAAGTAAGCTTTTTAATTGATTATTTTTTGAGTTCAGCTTGTATATATTGGAACGAAGTTCTTTTTTTTGCTTAATTTAACGAGGAGTCATACTTTCCAGCTAAATTTCATTATGAAATTGATTATTAGTTTGCTCTATTTACAGTAAAATTTAATCAGATAGTTTTTATGACATTGCAAAAAATAATGTTAGGCAATTTTGAATATTTCAAGCCAATGTCAGCCAGACTAGTCTTTTTAAATCGGTTCTTTTTTAATAACTTTTTAATATTGGAATTCAAGTTTGTTACATCGTCTTCACCATTAATTTTATATGTTTAAAAATTTATTTTGTTATATGGTGTTATAATCTTGATTAAGTTTGCTCTAATTTGAATATTGTCCATAATTGGTGAATAGTAAATTTGTAATGATTTTAATTTGGACGAAAACGTAGATTGCCCTGAACGGGCAAAGCATGTACCGTGCCTTCTTTTTGCGTCTTTTGCTGTCGTGCAGCCAAAATATCGTTAAAAAAGGCTTTGTTTTTTCTAATTATTTGCACTTTTGTTTAGACTCAACAAAGGAAACAATTCAAATTATTTTATTTTTATTTTTAACCTTTTAAGTTTTTAATGTTTTGCTTTTTTACATTAGGTTGTATAAAGATTATAAATTTAAAAGTTAAGCTTTGTTCGATGTTATTATGATAATCGACAATTTCATTTAATTTTTGAAAGGCATACTTTTTTTAGAAACTTAAAGTTTTAAATTTGTAATTTAAATGTACAATTTAATTTAAAAAAATGTTTTATGTACAGTATCATATAATTTTTGTTTAAAATTTGTTATTTAAAGGCTTAAAATTTGCTAACTTAAATGTGCAATTTAATTTTTTTTTTAAATGTTTTACGTATAGTATATATAATTTTATGTTTAAAATTTGTTATTTAAAAGCTTAAAATATTTCTCGTATAAGTTTTTAAAAGTGGGTTTATTTTTTGGCAACACTAATTAGTATTTGTTGTTTTTTTTATTTTAGATTTTTAAATTTTTCAAATCGATTTGTTTTCAAGATGGTAAATATTTTAATATAGAAAAGTTTAAAGCTTATTTTATTAAGATTTTTAATCTTTCATCATCTTATATAATTTAATATGGGTTATTTTGCTTGCTTTAAATTTCTAAAAATGTATATTTGAATTTTGCTATTAATACATTTTTTATTCGGTGGGGTCGTGGGAGCCTTTTGAGGTTTGTTACAATTTCTTAAGCAATTTTTTAATATTTCGATTTCGGCAAATTTTTGTTAAAAAATTGCGTAAAGATTGAAAATTTTGCCGATTTTGAATTTGCTTGAACCAGCTTTTAATTTATAGATTTATATTTATTTGAATAAATTTTTAAGTAATTTTTTTTGCACAATTTTAGAAAATAATTAAAATTAAAATATATTTTGATTTTCTGCTTTTAGATTTAAAAGTTTAATTAGTTTATTAGATTTATAAAAAGCTTCTTTATTTTTGATATATCTAATTTAGAATTTTATTTTATTTACTATGTTTCTTTGGTTTATTTACACGTTGTAAAGCTACGGGATGAATGGTTGATATAATAAATATTTAGATATATATTATTTTTTGTTTTTATATTTACAAATTTTTATTTGTTGACAAAAAAAAGCATCATATCATTTTTTAGCGAAATTACAATAATGAACTTGCATTCCACGTATGTGCCGATATTGAAAAGGCCTTTTTGATGATTTCCCTCGCGGAACCCGACCGAGAATACTCGAAATTCCTCTGGATCCAAAAATTGGAAGACCCTCTCGAGGGGACAATTTAATTGTGAATCGATTCCGACGTATTGCATTCGGAGCGGTCTCTAGCCCCTCCTACTGGCGGCGACACTCCAGTTGAATATATTCTGCCAGCAAAATTTATAGTGGAATTTTATTTCTAGGTTTATTAGATTTACTTTTATTCATACTTTGTTTTACATTTTTTTTATAAACTATCAAATTATATGTTATTTTTATGTTCCTTAGAAGGGAGATTTTCTTAAAGTATAAATTATTGCGGGGTTTTTGTTCAGTTCGGCGACTTGCGATTGGGCTTTTATTTTTGAAAATAATAATTTTTTGTATTTATGTCAATGCGCCTTTGACTTATATTTCTTACAGATTAAAATTTTCATAAATAAGGGTTTAAATTAAACTTTAGTAAATGCATAAACCTAGAATACACAAGTTATTATATTCTTATTTTTTAATATTAACATTTTAATTGTTGTATTTTTTTGGCAAGAATTCTAATAACTATTAAACCATTTTTATTTTTAAATTGTAATAAATAAATTTATTTGGTTTTTCTGTTTAAAAAAAATTTAATTTTTATTTTATTATTAATTAAATTCTATAATAAAATGTTTAGTTAATATTTTATTTTGCTTGTAATTTAGAGGAAGTTGCTTTGAGCGTTATCTATTTCTTTTGGATAATTGATGCAAATTGGATTTGTTGCCCCGCCCATTTGAGCGATCAACAAGGTTACTTTTTGACATTTACAAGCTTAAATAAACGACTATAATTTGTAATGTTTATTTGTGTTTTTATTATTACTAACTTTAGTTTATTCTTTGTTATATTTCATTAATCTTTTAGCTTTAATTTTTTATTTACCTACTTTTAGGTATAATAGAATTTAGTATTTTTTAATTAATATAAAATATATTTTACAAAATAAATATTAGTGTTCTCTGCCAGAACAGGTGTAGTTAGAACGCACCTCAACACCCCACCCCCCACTCCACGCGAATGCTGCCTTTCTTGCTACTTCTTTCTGCTGCAAGTTACGCCGTTTTGCATAAATTTTTCTGCATTTCCGCTGTTATTCTCAATTTGTTAATATTTCCTTTCGTTAAAGTTTACATTCTTATTTTTGAATTGTGCTTTCTGTTTAAAAAGTATTTAAACAAAATAAAGCAAATTGTTGAATTTAGCTTAATTAATTGGCGTAGCAAAAAACATCAACAACAGCGTCTATCTGATTTATATCAAATAAATTGTTTTTTTTTAATTTACATAGTTTTTAATGATTTGCATTCTTTTTTTAATAATATATATTTGGTCTCAAACGTAATTTTATTTATTGAATTAAAGTAGATTTTTTATCCGGTTTAAAAACTCACTTCAGAGTTTATTTGTGGTTTATTATTAAGCTTTGTACAGATTTGATTTTAGTAAAAAAAAGTAGCTATAAGCTTTAACATACATTTGTACTGTGTTGAGCCTTATTCACGGAGACCGTTTGAAAAAAGTCTTATTTAAAAATGGGCTTTTCAATTTATGAAGAATATTGGTTTTCAGATCTTTGCAGTAAAAATTATTACGCCATTTTATTTTTTTCGAATCCCAAAAGCTCAACATCGTCAAAGGAATCGTCGCGCTGCTCACGGTTTAACGCAAACGTCTGTTGTTTGTTCGTGCGCTTGTGGATTCCTTTCCGGGCTCCTTCAGAAGTCGAGTCGATTTCCACTCGGCGCAAGATATTATCGAGCCGCTTCACACTCCGCTTTTAATTTATGTATAAAAATTAATTATTTTTTTAATTGTTTATTTTTTGGCCACCAGAGAATTTGTTATATAAAAAATGTAATTTTCTAGTATATATCTTTGTTTGCACAAAACTTTTTGTTTACATTTTAAAATCATTAAATACTTTTTTAGCTAATATTTTTTTAATAGTTTAGTCTTGAAAAAATTAATGGAGAATTATCCAAATGATTTTTTAAAGTCATTCATTCGTAGTTGATCAAAATTATGTTGTTTTTTTCTATCGGGTTTTTAGCTTTCTTGTATTCCAGCCATGTAAAGTTGTTGCATTTTATTTGGGCATAAGGTACGCGCGCAAATTGAAGGGACAAATTTATAAAGATTTTGTTCCATTTACAGAAGATTTGTTTGGTAAGAATCTGAAGAAATAACTTGGAGATATCACGTCGACTGTTGCAATTTTGCTTAGAATAGCTTAATTATGCACACGGCAAATAAATTGTTGTTAAGCTTTTAAATAAATGTATGAAATTATTCTATTTTAATGGGTTCTACATTTTGTATAATAAAATCTATTTGCGCCGAGGTTAAGTTTGCGAAAATGAAATCCGAGACCGGATTTTTCCGGATTTGGCTCCGGAATCCGGGGGTTTTTGACCCGTCCGGATTTTTTCCAGACTCGGATTAATTCGGATTTATCCAAAAAAATCCCTCCGGCAAATTTTTAAAATTGAAAATCCGCTTTCGGATCCGGAAATTTGATTTAACCGATCCCTAATGATCATTATGGGACGAATTAAACAGAGTAAAATCAAACATTCCCTAAAAATATTTGTGATAAGATCCATTTTATTTCTATGGATTAATTCTTGCAAATTCAATCATCAATAGTAGTTTAAAATTCTTTAATATTTTAATTAAACGCAGGTTTATTCAAGTTTTTCCTGACACCGCTATGACAATGTAAAGATGTTCTTTTTTTTTGTTGAAGAGTCTTTGCAGCTAAACCTTAGTTGATTAAAAGTGTACTTTAAAGTATTTATTTTTTATTTCATGTTTTAACTTTTTGTATTGTGTGTTCAAGATGCAAATAATGGTTTTTTAGCATTTAATTTTGTTTATGAATAATTTTTATAAATAATTCAATTAAAAGCTTTTTGGTTTTAATGTTTTGCTCTCCGACATGCTTTACTGCCAAGAACTCATTGCTCCTCAATTTGTATGCGAGCTCGCTTCTCTGCCCATTATCGACAAGCAAATGAAATATAATACCTTAAAAATTGAAGATTTTATTTAAATTTTTAAATAATATTGATTTAGTTTATGTTTATATTCTTTGCTTCGACTACTTCGATAAATTTGTTAACGCGTGGTCCTTGTGCATTTTTCCTCATTATCTTTTAAATCAACATCTTTGTCTTTTCCGATTGTAAGCATTTAGTTTATAAATAATTTTCTTTATGAAATTTAAATGAAAAATTGTTTTGTATATAAATCAAAACTAGATAATAATTCATTAAAATAAATATTTATTTTAAAATATGCTAGAGACTGTAGCGTCATCAAAAGTAGGGTGTGGGAGTAAATACTCCAAAAGAAGTGTAGGGATTAATTTCAAAATAATAATCAAAGGCCTTTAAACGATCTGCGCGCTCTCAAAACATCGCAGTCAACAGGTTTCGTTTTGCACTTTGTTTGATTTTCGAGTTTACGCCACGCCTCCCATTAGTGTCTGTTCGTTAATTAAAATTAAATTTATTCATTTATTTATTAAAATTCTATGAATTTTTCTTTATTTTTTTAATTTTATTATTTTTCAATCTTAATATTTTTGGGCATCTTTGCTTTTATTTGTTTTTTAGATCAAAATTCATAGTAGTTTATGAACATATTATAACGCTTAAAAGCCGGAAATTGCTGCAAACGTTGGTAAGAGGCTTTGAAATTATGATCGCCATTTTTTAAAATAATTGCTATAACATCATACTTTTTTACATATATTGATGCTATGCGAATCGCTTTGACGTGGTGACAATGCCCATTAACTATATTTAATTACTTTAATTTAAACAACAATAATGTAAGCGAATAATGTAAATAGTGACACTTTAATTTCAATATTTTGTATTTTTGTAGTTTTACTTATTAAAACTTTGACAGACTTCATAGATCGCTCAATAGATTTATTTGAAATCATAAAGAAATTAAATAATAAGGTTTTTATAATTTTTATTTGACAAAAGTAAAAGTTGAAGGATTATGTTAAAATTATTGTTAAATTTCAATTTGTCATGAGTTCCATTAGTTTAACATCAAAGTGCCAAAAATTGATTTACCTAATATATTTAATATTACAACTGACTATTTAATAATTGCTTTATTTATACCTTATTTTCAAAATCAATAATTATATTATTTTATGATTATTTTAGATCATTATTTAATTCGAATATTATAATGATAGTTTTAAAAGTTAGTCACGATGTAATGTTGACAGGCTTTAGAGTTCATACTAATTCACGCTTTTATTTTGCAAATTTTTCTTTAATAAATTAAACTTTTTTGACTTTACTGCACCTTGACATTCGTTCAATTCACAGAAAAAGTTTATTTCCGGCTAAAACGCCTTCATTGAATATGGCAAATAATAAATTAATTTAAATTTTATTTCTTTATTTGTTAAACTTTTATTTTGATGCTGATAATTATTATTAATCTTTTACCTTTAATTATATTTTGTTAACTACCAATTTTGTTTTTTGAATGCATTAATAAAACATGATATAATTTATAAATTATTTTTCTAAACCAAACGAAAACAGTTAATTTTAAAAAATGAAAATGTTTAGCTTTTTATTTTAATTAAAGAATTTTGAATTTTAAATCACAAAGTTGAGTTAAAAAGTAAACGTAATAAAAATTGATTTTTTTTAAATTAATTTTTCAGAATTATAAAGATAACTTAAATTTACAATAAAATCCAAAAGTAAAATGGAGAGACGTGACAAAATTTTAATAACTGTTTATTAAATAATAATAAAGAAAATAAAAAAGCGACATTTTAAACCTTGTCAAAAAATCACACATAAAAATATTATTTATTACTTTCTAAAATATAATTTACTTGATCTAAAGCGATTTATTCCACGCCTGTTCTCGCTGCAAGTTTTACTCGTTACATTTCTTTTTATTCAATTAGAAAGAATTCAAGTAGTTTCGGTTTTCGGTTATCTAAGATAGGTAGGATTTTAAAACGAGCAATGGGCTCGTTCTGGGGAACAATAAATAGAAGGGGCATATAGAAATTGTTTTTCTAATCATATTAATTCCCTATTGAATATAAATGGCCAGCAAACATAATTCAACAAATGATTTAGTAAACTTTAATTTTGTAGATTTTTTAATTAAAGTTGTACCTACCACACAATGGTAATCGATAAAAATTGTATATTTTTAATTAATATTATTTATTTTTTTAGTAAAAAATTTAGATTTTTTTATCTTGTCAGCTAATCAATTAAATTTTTTAATAAACTTCATTAATGACCTTGCCACCTTTGCTAAATAACTATTATTTTCATTGCATATTTAAATGTTTTATTTTGGATATAAATTTTAATGTTTACAAAATACTACAGCACACCATGGATAAACAAACGCAAGCAACGTCAAAATTACACGACTATCAAAAGTGGTGCCGACAATTTTGGTAGATAACTTTATGAACTTTTTAAAAACAATAATATTAATTAATACTTTAATAAACTTTTGCGTGTAATTTTCGGTGATTTTATTAAAAAGTTAAATTTATTTATTGATTTGAGCCTTTAGCCCCTCAACGCATGTTGTTTATGCATCTTGCTTTTATTTTATATTATCGCGTTATTGTTTTGGACAGCTTCCTTCGGATGGATTGTAAAGTTTTATTTATTGTGCACCTTTAATTAATTTTATAATATTATTAATTTTTAAATATTTTTTAAATACTTAAACTGATTAATTTCTTTAAATATCCTGTTGAACTTCTTGTTATACACGCGCGATTGTTTCGGACAACTTCCTTCGGTTGTAAAGTTTTGGTTTATTGTGCACTTTTAATTTATAATAAAATTAATTTTTAAATATTTTTTAAATACTTAAATTGATAAATTGACTTTAAATACCTTGTTGAACTTAATTTATCTACTTATCTTATATTTTTGAGCGTTAATTTAAATTTAATTATATTAAAATAATAGTCATCGATTTGTAAAATTTTTAATCGAATGACAATTGTGCAGTCTGTTAAGAACATGTAGGGAAACAACAAAAATGGGTACGCCTAGATAAATGTCTGACAGAAGCCCACTGGCTGGTTTCCAAAATAATAGTTTTGTTTAATTTTTAATTAAATTGTTGACGAAGAAATGATTGATAAAAGCAATTTGTGTTATATTTTTAATTAAAAAAAGCTAAATTAATCTATTACTCATAAATTTATTTTTGAATTTAATAATTTGTTTTAATTCAAAAGGATTTATTTTATCATTGTTCAATCCGATCAAATGCATCCGGTCCAATTAAATTGCTCTTTATTGTTTGCTACGTTTTAATTGTTTGTATTTTGTTTTTATTTAAATACCATTTTTTTTGTAAAACGTTTAAATAAATTTTAATTTATTTATAAGTCTTATTTTATTAATTAATATAATTTATGTTTATACTTTTACATAATCATCTTATAACATCCGCCCTGAACCCTAAATTAGAAATATCTGTTTTAAAATGTTTTCTCAACATTGATATTATTAATATTTCTTACATGGATTTATATAATCTACTATTGAGTTTGAATGACATAAAAGTAATAACATCAAATTTATTTCTGTTTTTATTTTTTGCCAAAATTAGTTTAGTGATTACATCTTTTGTTGTTTTCTTATTATTTGATTTATTAAAAAATAAATTTTACGTATAAGGTTTACCTTAAATTAAATGACGTTTGAATTTTATAATGCAACAGAAGTTTTTATTGTTTAATAGTAACGTTATTTCAATTTGTAAATTTATAAAGTTAAATTAAATGGGGTACTTTATAAAACTCAGATTTATTTAGAATTTTATTTAATGTATTATTATTATTTTTTGTTAATTTTACAATAAAACCAATCATTATTTGTTAATTAAATATATTTTCTTAGAGTTCCAGTCCAATGTATATTAATTAAAGAAAAAAGTGATGGCGTTGTTTGGTGTCTGTTGGTAGTGATGGAATGAGCTGGAGTGGGGTGGGATAAGCCCACCAGCCAACCGCCGTTTGAACTGGAAAATATAATATGTCGATGAACAAAAAATCTGATTCATTGTGACATTAAAATGCAAAGGCTTCGAACAAAAACGCCGTCGCAAACAAACAGAAAATTTGTCAAATAAAATGACTGCAAAAGAAGTGTTTAGATCCCGTAAATTAACTGTCCCCGTCTTGTTAAATTTCACGTTTTAGATCAGGGCTGCGATTTGGATGCCAAGTACAGTACTTGAAAACGGACCCTCATACTTACAAATTTAAAATCGTAACTTATTTCCAAGAATGTACTTGGAAAATGGTAATTTGACGTGAGTGTTGAAATTTTGGAATTTTAACAAAAGCTCACGATTTAGCATTGTGTATATGTAAAAATTCAATAAAAAAGGGCAAAACTACCTCATTTTCAGTTATTTTTTCGGTATGCCGTAAAAGAATGCATCAATATATATTTCGTTCATCAAATACTGATGTATTAAAAAAGTCAGATGGGTTATTTGCATTTTACATTTCAATCGTGTATTATTTAAATTACTTATTTATTATGTTTTTCAATTAAACCTTTTGTTTTAAAAAATAAATTTATTTCACATGTGAATATTTTCGTCTAATAGAATTTGAACAGACAATATTTTGACAATAAAATAAATTAACTAATATAGAAATATAAAGCCAATTGTTGTCTTTTATCGACTGTTGAGTGTATTTTTTCAATGCTTGAGCCTTTCCAGTCTTTTATCACAATCTATGTCATTTTTTATAAATTTTAATAAAAAAAATCCATAGTTTTTAAAATGTTAATATTGTTGTATTTATTGTCCTCCAAAAAATTTGATGATTCCACATTTAATGAATAGTTAATTTGTTTTTACACGTTTTTTAAACTCAAATTTTTGCTATTTTTTGGTTTAATGGATTACCTAATTATAAATAATTAATTACATGGATATATTTAATTTTTATTTGCATGAGATCTTAAAAGATGGTATGCGAACAAACTCAAAAGCATGAAGTCCTCTTCCTCATTTTCTCTGAGTGGCACATATGGCGCTGAATTAATTTATAATTTATTGTTGGCAAAGCTTTCGAAACATTAGATGAAACTAAGAATAAATAATCGTTTTTTCTTTTTTAATTTGTTTAAAAATTTTCATGAATTACAGTTTTTCTATTACTATAATTGTCATATTCCTCCTCTTCAGCCTCATTTAAATATAAAATGTTTATAAAAAGATTATAAATAGATAAAATTCAGCGTTTGAGTAATGCTCTTAGTTTTTATTTTTTAGGCCAAGAAACTTAGATTTAGAAATTGTTTGATTAATCTGCTTTATTTTATTTTTACATATTTTAGTGGATTTTTTGAAAATTGTTATATTTAAATTACGGTTTGCTTTTATTTGCGTGTATTCTTCAATCATATTTCACAAATATCTGACACGTTGCTTTTGCTTTATTTAATAAATTCAGTTTAAATGTAAAGCTTATTTAATAATTTTTCTATAAGCAATTATTAATTGCTTAATTAATTTTTATGTTGTTGTGCAGCTAATTATGGAGAAGGTGCCATCTAATTTCGTCGGTTTGCCATTTATTTTTCGCCCCTGCGTATAAATCCATTTTTAATTTAACTATAGACATTAAATTCCAATTAGTAAAATAAATAGTAAAACCATTAAAACTCATATTTTCATACAACATGCAATCGTATGTAGTTAAAATTAACTTTTTTGTTTAATTTAAAATCTTTTATTTTTAAAGTCGAAAACAGTACCTTTCTTAAAAAGTACTTTTAATTAGTCCGGATATGCACGGGCATACGCGGATATGTTGAGGATTTCCCTGAAGCATAGAAAATTTCTAAATTTCTTTCAAATCCAAGAATTTAATCTGTCTGTTTTGAAATCATAAACAGAACATGGACAGTACAGGCCAACTGGAACATGGAAACACTGGTAATTAGTAAAAGTCAAAATGTAAAAATTTATATGTCTTAACAAAACAAGAGGTAAACACTCGCTTTGATTTTGGCTCGTTCGCCTTTTTTAGTTCATTTTGAAATGGACGCCAACTTTTCGATCTGAAAATGAATGAATGGATGCGGCGGGTAATTGTGCGGAGAAAGAGAAGTCAGTCCAATCATGAGGACAGAGAAAGGGAGGGGGGGGGGGGGGGGGGGTGGGGAGAACAGAAAGCAATATGAGAGCAGAGAAAGAGTAAGAAAAAAATTGAGAGCAGAGAAGAGGGAGAAGAGAATCCACATAAAGCTGAGGGCAGAGAAAGAGAGAAAAGAAAGCAAAACGATGAGAACAAAAATGAAGGAAGCAGAGAAAAGGAGAAAAGAAATTTATTTGCTAATAAAAATTCACGACGCCACTATTTGGCCCTTTCTATCTGCCAAGTGCAGCGAAAGGCCTTGAAAAGTATGGGCGCATGCAATAAATCAGATTTTTTAATTTCTTTTTCTAAGTCTTATTTGCAAAAAACAAATGCCATTACATTGTCATTCTTAGAATCCAATTGCCATATTTTCAAGCATATCAGTTGGCCTCCCTGGTTTTTGGCGAATTGTCCAATTTTCCAACTTTTTGTAAAAGGATAAACATGCAAAATTTTATGTTATGTAATTCTCTGCGCTTAAATTTGTAGAGAATCGCATTGTACTCATTTCTCTCTGGGTCTTTGTTCTTCGCTGTCTCTTCGAATTTCATTTCTCACATTTTACTTGCACATTGTTTATCGATTGGTCAATGCCGTCGACTGAATTTGTTGCACATTGGACATTTTTGTCACTGCTTCCATAGTACAGCATTTGTAGAACAGTTGCGCTCCTCCGAAAGTTATAAACAGCGTTAAAATGAATTCTCAAAATTTCAAAACGGGGGGGGCCGGTTTTTAACCGCTACTGAACAACCCTATTCTAAATTGTAAACATTCATAATAATTATAAAAATAATGTAAGAATATCGTTTATTCTAATTAAATCCTTTGTTTATTAATTAACAAATCAAACTGCACTTCTTCGAGAAATGGCATATTAATTTAAAAAAATTTTATTTACTTAAAGCTATTACAATTAACATATCAGATTCATAATGTTTACCTTGGTATCATGACACAACATCAAAAAAGTTTATAACAATTTTATTTGACTAATGGGAGGTGTCTTCTGTGTGGGTCAAAGACCAAATAAAAAAAATACTAAAAAATTTACTATTTGCCGCTATATTAAATAATAAATGGATTAACGCCGTAAGACCAGGCGTCAGGCGCAACAATGAGAAGAACGTTTGAAATATTAGGAGAGTAAATGGTTTTGTAAATTTTTAAAAATTTTAATTCCAATTTAAAAAAACTAACGTGAGTAAAAAATGAATTGTTAATTAATAAACAACAATGAATTAAATTGATAAAAGTCAAAGAATCTATGCAATTAGCAATTTTCTAATTTACAATATAGAAATAAGACAACGAAGCTAAATAAAAAGGGAACAAATACGGAACTGTGAATACAATTTAGATTTATGTTAAAAAAACAATAGGAATAATATATCTTTAATGTTTATGTTCCAAATTTTAACATTAATTTTATCCTTTATCAATTATTTGTTGGGGTTTTTGCACAATTAAAATTATTTAATGTCATGAGTAGTTCAAGAATGAATCTTATGAAATAATGAAACAAATATAAAGTAATGCAATGTTTGGGAGCAGAATAAATAAATAAGCAACAAATTTTAAATTAACATAAAATAATGATAAAAGAAAAAATGACTAAATCAATGCGTTAATTGGTAAAGATTATTAAAATGTGCTCAATAAAGCTCTAACGAAACAATTTGGAGCTCAAATTTCATTTTTAATAAATTTAAATAAAACCTTATTATAAAGGCATTTTAATTGCCAACTTTATTAGATTTAAATTAGATATATTATTGAGAAAATAAAAACCTATAAGATGAATTTGTTGTTTTTATTTACACATTGGTCAAATAAATATACATATGTTAATACAAAAACTAATACAAAAAATAGGCTGGCCTACGACCTGTCAAAAAATGTAACAACATTAATGTTCTAATTAGTATTATGAAGCGAATTATCCATAATTCTTAAACTAATAAATACGTTAAAAACTAATTATATAACCAGTAACCACAATACCCAAACAATCGTTTCTCGGACAGTTTTGACGGCCAATACGGTTAAAATGTAATTTACAACTGGTTTACCAAGTTAAAATACCTTTGCCGGCTAATCCATTTAAAATATTCACAAAATTTAATTAAAATATTCATCAACAATTAACAAGTAAAAGAGAAATAGGAAAATTATAAATGCAAAATTTGTTGTTATATCAATTAATACTGAATAAGCATATTATTATAAACAAAAGAATACAAAAAAATAAATAATGAGATATATATATCGTTCAAATAAGCAAAATATAATTGATTAAACAATTTCTATAAAAATTTTTAAAAGCTTTAATTAAAAAATTTGCGATGATAAAATTTAATTGTTAGTTAGTTAATTTAAAATGTCAAAGATGAATATACAACCTGGATAATGAATAAATTTGTAATTAAAATCCAAGCCATTTAATGGAGTCTGTTAAAGGCGATGATGCATTTTAAAAACATTTTTAAGGTTTTTGGTAAAGAAATTAAAGAATAATAATCTTCAATGTATGTAAAAAGAATATTAAATACTATTTAAAACACCAAAATTATGATACATAAATATTGCCATTTATATACTTCATACACCCAGCCAGATGCAAATGGTCGTACCGGGCGCAGTTGATGATTTTAAATTATTATAAAATCATTAGCTAATTATAATCTGTGGCACAAAGAAATTTTCCAATTTTAGAGAGAGTCAATGTACTGCAAAATTTTAAAATTTCGTTTATTGCAAAAGTCCAAAATATGCATATTCAAAATGGTCAAACAATAAAATGTCGGACTTAAATAAATTAAAAACACGGAAATAAATTGAGTTTTATAATAAAATGAAAATAATTATAAAATAACGTACCAATGAAGCAATGAAAAATTACAAGTTATAATATTTTAACATTCACTTTAGAAATCACTTAACAATCTTATCAATAAACCACAGATGACAATGCACTCCTGCAAACAAGCACACTTTTTAAATAAATTACAATCTTTCTCTCAATGTAACAGCCAATTGTATTCGTTCAGTTGGCACAGTTCGGCAAGTCAAACATGTCTTATAAACTTAATGAATATTTTGTAAAAGCAATCAAAATCACAAATTATTTGAGGCGTCTATAAATTTAAATTATTGAAATAAATCTTCTACATTTAATTACTTTAAATAACAAATTTTTAATCAATTTCATATTTGTACCTTAAAGCAAGATGTTTGAAAAAATCATAAAATGACTTGAAATTAAAAACAATGTCAAATAAAACTTTAAAAAGGCCAAGCTAGATAATTTTGTTCAATTGCCATGTCATTTTTAATGATTTTTATTGTTTTGATTTTATCATGGCTTAATGCCTATTTTTTTATATTTAAAAAAATAAAAGTTTGTTTAATGAATAACTTAATTTTTATTAAACGTTTGAAATAAATTGTTAAAAAAAGCTTTTTATACCTCTACGTACAGTTAAATTTTAATTCTTACATACATTTTGTTATGTAAATTGAGTTCCTACTAATGTCCGTGGCGAAAAGATGCGGTCGGCGATTCCGGAATTTTTAAAAAAAAAGATGGAGGCGATCAGACAAATTTGAAGGGCTGACCCCCCTTTTACCCCTGGCCCAATCAGCACCTGATCAGAAGGGGCTCTGCGCGAGATTTGGGTTTTTTTACCGTTTCACCCTCAAAACTGAGTGGGTGGGGTAGTTTGATGTGCTGATTACGAATATGGACAAATTTTTGGGTTCAGACAAAGTGTCGACACATTTTTTGGACAAAGTGTCGAAATAGTGCGCGAGGTGGGTGAAACTTGGTAGACCAGCGTTTTTTGATGCTCTGAGCACGAATATTAAGCTCTTTTTTAATCCAGACAAAGTGCCGACACTTTTTGGGACAAAGTGTTCCGCCTGTTTTGCATTGCCCGCTGTAGTCGCGCAAGTTGGCGAGTCTGCGCCAAAATTCGCCTGGGTTTTCGCTTCTGACCCGGTGAAAGGGGGATGTACCAATGTGTTTCCGACAAGTTTGTAAGACATCACTTTTTGATCAGAGCAAAAGCCTGATCAGTAAAAATCGACAAAAATTGCTGGGTCGGAGTGCCGATTTTCGTTTTTTGTCCCTAACTTTTTTTGTTTTATCAGCAGCCCTTTGCCTTTCGACATGATTGTAGAGCTTTTTAAGCTGCGTCGAATGGTGTTTAGTTGGTTTGCAAATTTTTTGAAATTTTTGAGCTAGGCCCCCTCGAAGGTTTTTCAGTTTTTTGTCATTAACTTTTTTTAGCGCGGCTTTAAAAAAAAACAAAGAGCGCTTTCAAAACCCAACTTTTCAAGAGCTTTCGAATGATGTAAACTTCCCCAGACAAAAGTCTTCATATGCACTTTGGCTGGGGATTTGGCGGTGGGGTGGCCGAGTGGTGAGTGGCGGGGGCTGGGGTGGCCGCTGGCTGGGGGTTCGAATCCGCCTGCCTGAAATCATTTTTTCTGACTTTCTCTGCATCTCTATTGTGGGGGAAAAAATTTCTAAAACCATTTTAAATTATTCCCCATTTTTTAAAAATATTTTTATGCGTTATTTGTGAAATTTTGGTTTTTTCAGTTTTTTGGTCGGCAAAATTGGATGAATCTTTGAAAAATTCATAACTTTGTTCAAGCTTGAGTGATCACAATAATTTTAGTATCATAAAATGCAGAAAAATAAGCGGCATTTTTTATTTAAAGAACTATTTGCTTACTGTTGAAAGTCAAAAAGTTGTAGTCAATTTTGTACAAAAAATAAATTTTTCACAAAAAAATTCATAAAAATGTTTAAAATAGAGATATTCAAAAAACGCTAATTACATAAATAGATAATTTTTTTCTCTACCAAATAGAACTTGAGTTCATTTCAATACCTTTACTCTAAACCGAGTTGCAAGATATTATGTGCTTTTGGATTTCAAAACCAAAGGGTCCCCCCTTTTGGTGTGTCATAAAAAATTAAATTATTTTTTCTTGCTTTCTATTGATATTTATTGTAGTAGAAATAATTCCTAAATAAGTTTTAAGTATTCCCGATTTTTTAAAAATATTTTTGAGTGTTATTTTGAAAGTTTTGGAACTTTCATTTTTTTGGTCGCCAAAATTGGATGAATCTTTGAAAAATTCATAACTTTTCTTAAAGAAGAGCCAGAACCAGAATTTGCTGTTCAGGAATGCCAGCTGGACCAGAATTAGATTTCCGGAAAGACAGTAAGAACCAGAATTGTTTTTGATGTTCTGGAAATTCAGAATGCACCAGAATTTGCTGTTCCGGTAAGCCAGCTGGACCAGAATTAGGTTTCCGGAAATACAGTAAGAACCAGAATTTGTTATGTGAACTTCTGAAATCCAGAATGCACCAGACTTAGGTTTTCCGGAAAGACAATATGAACCAGAATTTGTTATTTGATATTCTGGAAATCCAGAATGCACCAGAATTAGGTTTCCGGAAAATCAGCTGGAAATCAGAATTAAGTTTTCCGGAAAGACAGCAAGAAGCAGAATGGTTATTTGATGTTCTGAAATCCAGAATGCACCAGAATTAGGTTTCCAGAAAATCAGCTGGAGATCAGAATTAGGTTTTCCGGAAAGCCAGTTGAGACAAGAATTTGCTGTTCCGGAAAGCCAGCTGGAGATCAGAATTAGGTTTTCTGGAATGACAGTAAGAACCAGAATTTGTTATTTGATATTCTGGAAAGCCAGATGCACCAGAATTTCCTGTTCCGGAATGAGCAACTGAAGGGTGATCAAAATGCAAAATCAGGCCCCGAGCTATAACTCCTTGCACATTGCTCGTAGCTGGATGGGGGCAACAGTTGAAATGTAGAGTTTTTCGAGCTCTATCGAATGGTGAAGGTATCGATTGGAAAAAATTTGCAAATTTTTAGACAAGCCAGTTAAAACATCAATTTTCACCAAAAAAGGCAAAACAAAATCTAGCAACGCGGCGAAGCCGCGTCCTTAAGCGCTTTGCGCTTTTCCCATCAACATTCCCCATCAATTCACACTAGTTATATTTTTTAAATTTTAGACAATGATATTTAAAATACAATATTTTTTTAATGTATTTGTATTTAACGCTGTTTAAAGGATTATTATTCCATTGTAATTGACATTATTACAAGACTTTAGTGGTGTGCTTGCGTTATTTATTTCAGCCAGTTTTTAAAAACTGTTGATGTTACTAAAATTAACTCGCAATTTATTCATTAAAATATATTTTTTAAAAAATTTTTCGTTCTCTTAAATGTTTATGAAAAAATAAATCGATTAGGGTTATATTAGGTTATCAATTTATGTATCTTTTCAATTAAAATTTTTTACATAAATATATATTCATTATTATTTCCGTTTTTGAGTATTGGTAAAAAATTCTTCGGAATCAGATTAATTGTTTCAGGTTCGGCAGGTACGACCTAAACAACGTGAACAAAACGCAAAAGTCGATAATTATGGTTGTCCAAAGACTGAGCACAATGTTGCTGGACGAGTGTTTTTGCACAAAATGTTTCTTGTGCTTTGTTGTGTCTGGCAAATGATAAATTCGGGTTCGGGTATTAAATATTTGGTTTGTAATATTTTCTGCTTATATCTTAATAACAAAACGTTACTAAATTAAAAATTTATATTTGAGTATCTTATTTTTATTTTTTTATTTTTAAAATATTTTATTTACAAACGGCATCAACGTAATATTATTAATAAAATGTGCCAAATATTCTGCTTATAGCGTTTGTCTTCATAATTTATTTTTAAATTAGATTGAGATTATAATTACTTTAGTTCGAGTGCCGTGTCCGGGTAAGCTTTGGCGACCAAGTGTCTGATTTCTTGAGCAAATTCAGTGAGAGTTTCGACAGGAAATTGTTTTGATTTCATAGATTGCCCTCGCGGGACCTCTCAGATAGAGGGGTAAAATTTGTGTACACCGGGCCGGAACCCATGCTTGAGCGGTCGTGATGATATTAAATAATTTAAAATAATTGTGGGGTTATCGCCTGGGCTGAAGCCAAAAAATAAATTTGGGTTATATTTTTAAATATTTAAAATATTTTTCTCGATTTATATTGATTTTTTGTTATTATTTTAAATATACAATTTTTATTTGCTTTTTATTATTTTTCAAATTGTATTATATATAACCAATTTATTTAGTAAAAACAATTTTAAAATTTTTTTCGATCCAGCTTGATTTGATGGGTTTGTTCTTCTCTTTGATAACAGCTTTTAATCTGGTAATATGTGCGATCAAAAAATTGGGGTTGCCCCTAGGCGTCTTTAGAACGTCAATGTGTATTAAGTTCACTTTTGCTAATTTAAGAATTCGGACGGGAGGGGATCAAATGATTTTGGTCACCCTTTTTTAATTCGAAATTGTCCGACTGATTATTATTTTTTGTAGTTACAATCCTGATTGCCTTTTATTACTCACAGCCTACTTTGTTTGACTTTTTGAAAGACTTCTGGTATAAAAATACGGTAGAGAATTAATTATTGCAGTTTTTTAAATGGTTTTTTCGAATCTGTATCGTTAACATTTATAGTATGTAAGGTGTATTTGATGCAGGGATGATAAATTTTTATATTCGATAAGAACAAATAGAACGAAAAGTGCTCGATCGACTTTGCATTTTCAGAGGTTGTTTTAGCTTTTTATGTTAATTGTTTTTATTTGTTTAATATTGAGTTTTAATTAATTTTTGCTATTTTTTATGCCTAGCATATATTTTGCATTATTTATTTGTTTTTTAAATTAGAATTCATTTGAATTGAACATTATAAAAGCGGCTCTCACACACATAAACATATCTTTTGCCGATCATTCATACCTACAGCCGCCGGCGAACTAGTCACTACATCTTTTCGTTTATTGTTATTCTTATTCTGTTAATTGAACTTACGGGGTAAAACACCATATCGGCGTATTCTTGTTTAAATATTAAACATTCATTGTGAAATCTTTTGTATAGCATAATTTAAAATTTAAAAAAAATTTATGTTTGATATTTCTTTATAAAATAAAGATTACTTGGCAATATAATTAAGCTTTATGCATTTTATTATTATTGAAAAGTTTATCTCTGGCAGAGATTCAATTTTTTCGGCATAAAATCAATTATGACAATTCGTTTTTATTTTAGTTATTTTCCTTTCTTTACGATTTTATAGCTTTTATTTTTTTGTTCTTTAGGGTTTTTATGTTATAACAAGGCTTAGGCTTTAATTTTATATTTTTGTCTTATTTAACTTATATGTTTTAATTCTTTGTTCAATAAATGTTATTGTTCTGCTATTTGTATTTAGATTGTAAGTCAATGCTCTGATAGTATTATTTAGTTGCGAATCACAGGGTCAACTTGCCGAGATAGATTAAAATCTAGTCTACGACAAAAAACCCCTTTTAGATCATCTAAAAGTTTGCCAAATTCGATGAGAATCTCTTTATAAACCGAGTTTCACATTTTAAAATAAATTTACAAAACATTCGTTATTATTTAAATAAAAATATAAATACTTTAAACTTTATATAACACTTTTGGCCACTCTTTTTAAGTTTAGTTTTAAGTGCTTTGTGCCCGTTTTCTTGGTTCAAAAGGTTAAAAAGCCCTTTTTAGTCTCCAATAACCGTGATTTTTTCATTTATTTTTAAGTTACATTTGCCTTTGCCAAATTTACTTGTGTGTATTTTTTTAATTTGCTTTTTTGCAAGGTAGTTTATTATAAATCAATATCATCATATAAATCAATTTAATCAATCTTACTGTTGTATAGAAGAATTTATAAACATAATCTTAGCATTTCGTTTTTGTGTTATAATCATTACGTGTTTTATTTTATTGTTTGCTTATTTATTAATAATACTAAATTTGCAAAACATGATAAAAGTTTGTTTTAGTTATACTGACAATTTTTAGTCTTGATTGAATTGGTCTTGAACTTTGTTGTAGATCAAGCAGCCAGTTTGTAATAGATTTTTTCTGAACAATATTATTGATCCATATTGCAACTGCTATAAGCTAACATCAGGTTTATTGTAAATTTTTTTTTTTTGGTTATACACAATATTTTATTTTTAATTAATTTTGAAATTTTTATTTAAGCACTTAGTATTTGGTTTGTAAATTTTTCAGCTCATTTAACAACAACATTGAGAATTATTGAGAATTAACGCTTATTATTATTCAGAACAATATACTTATATTTTATTGGGTTTCCCCAATAGAGGATTATTTTTTAGTTTCTTAATTAGTTTAATTTTTACAGTTTAATCTTTTGAATAAAAAATTTGTAATTTGAGCGTTTATTTTACATCAGATTATTATTATTTAAATAGATAACAATGTTTCATTAACACAAATACATTTTGCATTAATTATTGTTTATTTTTATTTAAACTTTTTGTTTTCAAATTGATAAATTTTATGTGCCCTAATTAAAAAAAAGTGTTTGTATTTAAATAAATATAATTTTGTCAAACTATTCATTATTTCATCACAAACGGCCGGACTAAAGATGATTCCTCTAAGGAATTTCTTGACGTTGACGGGTGCTCAAATCATTGTAGAATTCTTGGAGAAATACGGAGCCAGCGTCTCCACGATAGATTACACGGACGAACAACTTCTTTGAAATTTTTGGACGGAATCATTTATTTTTACTTTTATGCATCTATATTAAAACAATTTGGCGAGATCCGAAGGAATTACATTATTTTTGACATTTCAATTTTTTTTTAAATTTTTTAAAACGGCTATTATTACTAATAATTATTTCTATTTTAATCGTCCTCAAGCAATAGAAATGGGTGCATTACTTCACTCTTTGTCTTTGAGATCGACTCAAACCTACCGTTTAAATTTTGTATGGCATCACAAACGGCCGGGACAAATATTATTCCGCCGAAAAAAAATCTTGACTTTCTCTGTTTCATGATGAATTTGTTGACATGTCGGAAAAGTATGGCCCATTGTATAATATTAGATATTTGGTAATTTACCATTTGTGTATTTTTGCTTTCACTCATTCTCACTGTTTTCTCCGATCGTTAGACGTATTTTTATATTTAAAACGTTTGCAATTAAATGTTGTGTTATTTTTTCTATCTTTTTTCGACATTCATTAAAGTTATAATTAGTTATTGACTTTCTCTCCAGGTTAAATTACGAGGAGACACAATTTTTTGGCAAAAATTTTATTAAATCAGGTTATAATAATTGATCCTGTTTCCTTTTGGCATTTATTTTGTAGCTATTTAAGCAAGTTATTAAACTTTAAGGCAAAGGCGAAATTTTAATAGATAATACGATAACAATCTTTATTACTTTGTTTTGACATTTTTTTATGTTCTAGTAAATAAATTTCTTTATGGCTGTGAATAAATTTTAGTAAACTCAAAATGCAAGATATCGATATCTTTAATGATGAATTTTTAATTTTTTTGTACATTTTTCCTTTACCACGGTTATTATTTAGCACATACAATTATTTCTATTTAAACATAAAACATTTATTGTTTGCAAGCAATCGAATTGGGCGCTTTACTTCACTCTCTGTTTTTGAGATCGGCTTAAACTTACCGTTTAAGGTATGCCTGTCTAGAGGTCTTGGTGATTCCTCTTGGGGTGCTCGTTATATTTTTAACAATGCCTTTATTAAAAATATTTTAAAAAATAGCCGCAACCTTTGCCATGGTTAGCAATTTTTAATTAGTAATTGTTTTTTTAAATTTCTTCTTTTATCATTTTAAAAAGGCAATAGGTTTATATTTGATTGTTTTATGATTATCTTAAAATTTATACAAAGCATTTATTTTACATCAAATCATTAATTATTTAAATAGATAACAATGTTTCAATAACACAAATACATTTTGCATTAATGATTATTATTTATTTTTATTTAAACTTTTTGTTTTCAAATTGATAAATTTTATACGCCGTAATTAAAAATAAGTGCTTGTATTTATAAATAAATAGAATTTTGTCAACTATTCATTATTTCATCACAAACGGCCGGCATGAAGCTGATTCCTCAAAAAGAATTTCACCATGTTTCCGCGCGCCCACATTACGAATGGGTTCGTAGAATTTTTTAGGAAATACGGAGCCAGCGGTCCACGATAGATTACACGGACGAAGACTAATAAAGCGTTTGCATCTTATAACAATCAAACCTTTTTTAAATAATAATTATAATGCGCAATTTAAAGGATATTTTATTTTTAAATTGATTTGCTCGCAAGTTTAATAATGTTGCTCGAATAATTATTTTAATGTTTTAACGATTTTTGAGCTTTAATTTAATCAAGAGCTTTAAGATTCCTTTAATTTATCTATTTTTATTACAATTCATATTGTTAATCATACATGTATAATTATTGTCTATTTTTAGAATACTTTTCTTTATGTTGATTTCTTTAGATCTAAATATTTATGCAAAGAGGCTTAGCAAAAAAACATCAACAACAACGTACTATCTGACTTATATAAATAAATTGTAATGATTTGCATTCTTTTTTTAATAAATATATTTGGTTTCAAACGTAATTTTATTTATTGAATTAAAGTAGATTTTTTTGCCGGTTTAAAAACTCACTTCAGAGTTTATTTGTGATTTATTATTAAGCTTTGTACAGATTTGAATTTAGTAAAAAAAGTAGCTATAAGCTTTAACATAAATTTGTGCTGTGTTAAGTCTTATTCACGGAGACCATTTGAAAAAGGTCTTATTTAAAAACGGGCTTTTCAAATTATGAAGAATATTGGTTTTCAGATCTTTGCAGTAAAAATTATCACGTCATTTTTATTTTGTTTGAATCCCAACGAAGATAGGTAAAAAAGAAGTTTTATATTCCTTGTCCATACCATGGATATGTTTGCCAAATATTTTGTCAAGATATATTTTAAAAAAGTAACTTTTTATTTATTTTAAAATTTTTGATTGTTTAAAAATTGGAAACCTTTTCTCTGTTTTGTTTATATTTATTTAAAAACTGTTATTACTTTTTAGTAGTTTTTTATTTAATTTTTAATGTATTTTAGACTTGTCATAATGTTTTTAGAAATTTAATATTAATTTAAATAACTAATTAATTTATTGTCAGTTGCAAATAATAAATTAAAATTCATTTGCTTTTCATAATTTACAGATAGTTGACGGTTGGTTAACCGATTGGCCATTATTGTTTCTATTAAATACAATTACATAATATTTTAAAAAGTTAGATATTATTTTAAATTACCTATTAGTTAATTGCCAGTATGAAATAATTTGCTACTTTTTATATATTTTTAAGAAAATTGTTTACGTGTTGTTTTTTTTACTTCTATATTTATGTTTTGGTTTTATTTTAATTTATATGTAAAAATATTTTAATTCTTGATAAGTAATTTCTTTAAATATTTCAGAAATCTTTTAAAATAAGTGTAAATTGCTACTTAAGATTTTTAAAATTAAATTTTTTTTTAAATATTAAATATTACGGTTTTCGGTTTTATCTAAAACAGACTTACTATGTCGGCGCTAGAATTAGAGGACTAATTCTCAAGTATAGGTACGAAGATTGCATTTTTATTTTATGTTTACTTATTTTTAATTTTAATTAAATATTAACGGTTTTTGTTATAATATAAAACTTTTTTTGGTTACAGCTTATTAATAAATTACATAATTATATTATCGAATATATTGTTTTAGACTGAGGTTTTATCTTAAATTTATTTTGACTTTTTTTAATACTTTAGATCATTATTATTATTTTATTTTATTGGTTTTAATCTCGAAAAAATTTATGGTTTAGGCTTGCACTGAAACTTTTTAAAGAATTTCATTTATTGGCTATTGTTTTATTTATTTAAGTTCATAATCAGTTAATTAAAGATATAAATTTTTGCATGATTTACAAAATTTTAATTTGTGTATAAAAATTAATTCTTTTTTAATTGTCTATTCTTTGGCCTCCAGAGAATTTCCTTATATAAATGATGTAATTTTCTAATATATATCTTTGTTTCTACAAAACTTGTTGTTTACATTTTAAAATAATTATATGACTTTTTTTAGCTAGTATTTTTTTAATAGTTTAGTCTAGAAAAAAAATCTTAAAGGAGAATTATCCAAATGATTTTTAAGTCATTCATTCGTAGTTGATCAAAATTATGTTGTTTTTTATTGGGTTTATAGCTTCCTTGTATTCCTGCCTTTTGTTGTGGTATAAGATACGCGCGCAAATTGGAGGGATTTAATTTATAAATATTTTGTTCCATTTACAGAAGAAACATTCTATTATTAATTTAAATTATTATTAATTAAATTTTCACACCAGTTAAACATGAGTTGATCAAAAAAAAGCTTTGTTATCAATTTAATTATTAATATTTTAATGAATTCCTAAACAATAAAAAACTTTTCATTTGCTTGTGTGAAAGTTGAGTTACGTTTGTTTGACGTGAGTAGTGAATACCTAAGTATTTCCGACTTTGACTCAATTGCTTGATATCTCACAAATTTTTTGAAATATAATAAATTCCGCAAGCTGCACGAATAAATTCAAAATAACTCCAATTCAATTAATTTTAAAAATGTAAAATATGAACAAAATATTTAAAAAATTTATTTTGAAAAAGTCGATCTTTATTGGAAAAGCTCGAACTTGCGCGTATACGCTGCTCTTTGGTTTTCGAAGTCAGCAGACAGTAACAGACGGGAAACGTCCACTCGCTTCGCCTACAATAATTTTTTAAATTTTTTTTAGATCATGGTAAATCATATAGGTTTATCTCTGGCAGAGATTCAATTTTTTTTGGCATAAAATCAATTATGACAATTCGTTTTTATTTTAGTTATTTTCCTTTCTTTACGATTTTATAGCTTTCTTTTTTCTTTTAGGGTTTTATTTTATAACAAGGCTTATTTATTCATGGGCTTTTATGTATTAAATGATTTTTAAAATTTATTTGCGTTTTAAATTTATTAACACGCACGGCCAGCTTCGCCACTTTGTTTTAATTAAGAAGCATGAGTTCATTAACGATTTTCTTAATAACTCTTTTTAAAATCCTCATTTTATTTCATTAATTAACACTAATGAAATAATTCATAAACAAAGATGAATAGATGATAAAAACCAATAAATGCATATTCATATACAGAAAAAAATAGTTCAAATAATAAAATAATTTAATAAGCAAAGAAACAAATAAAAAACAACCGTATAATAAATTTATTGATCAAAGGACACGAGAAATTTTACTTGGAACTCAAGTTTAAGTTAACGCACCTGTTATTGTGTTTGAGTTTGGTTGGCATTAGTAGCATAAAGCGTCAAACGTCTCGGTATCATGAATTGTTTTTCAGGATGTCCGGACTTTTATGGACCGTGGACAACCCCAAAGGTGTGGTGGGTGGCAAATGTCAAAAAGCTACTGAATGTTCATGAGGCTTTCTTATGGAAACTACAAAAAAAACAAAAAAAATTGTCGTTAATGAATTTGGCAAAATTTGTAGTGTGCGTGCGTATGTGCAACTAAATAAAAAAAATTTTTGATAGATAAACTGGCTGTGAAAAATAACAATTGAAAAGAAACGATAAAAATTATAAGAAAATTAATTTAAGAAGTAAGAAATGTTTGAACAAATGCATAAAAGTAAAATTTAAAAAATAATTATGCCACCTACTATGAATTTAAAAAATGGTCATGACCTGCGCGAACGTTCATTTGTCTGGTAAATAATTTTGGTTATTATTTTAAAGCAAAAATTATATAAAATGTAAAAAAAGACATAAATCGAATTGTTGATGATTATGAACAAATATTAATTTAGAATGCTTGATATAAACGAAAGAAATGTAATAAAAAATAATATGATTGGTACCAAAATTATAGATATAATAATATACCTAACATTTAATCCGCGTGGAGCAAATGCGACTTTACGCAAAAAGCCGCAATGATAAAACTACTGATTGTCTAATGAATGGAGGCCGACAATTCTGTATTTAAAATTTTTTTACTACTTTTTTTTAATATAAACGATGATTGTTCGCTCCCCTTTCAATACTATCCAAATTGCTGCAAATCAATGCCTTGGTTTTCTAAATACAAATGAAACTGAATCACCCAAACTTTTTTAAATTTATTTTTAATTTTAATTTTAAATCATTATTATATTCTGTTATTTTTTTTTATACTTTAATTTCAGCGAGGCGCTTAGTAAAACCACACCACTCTTTGTCCAACACATTCCATGCCCTTTCAGTAACACATCGCTGCAAAGAGCTGAATTTTTATTTGAAATGATTATTTTTTTATAAATTTTATAAAAGATTCACACTGCTGTGGAAGAGTCTAGGCCTCTCAGCCTTAGGTCAAAATTATTTATTAATTCCGACCCAATTGGGAATAAAATACAGGACTTTATAATGTTATCAAAGTTTAAGTATTGATTGATTGAATAATTTTTTAATATAATTTATTTCAGTGTTCCTGATCGTCTTTGTTTAGCTGGTTTTTCTTTCATTGTTATGTTTAAAGAATTATATTTTTTTACTTATAAATTCTCGTTGCAGTTTTATTAATGCACTGTGATAGCTCTTTAAAGCGTAGTGGTCTTTAAACTTCTTTATAAAAATAATTATGCGCTACTTTTATTGTAAAAATTTTGTTATAATATTAGTAAGGCATCCAACTTTTAAGGAGTTTATTTGGATATGTAATAAGTTATGCAATCTTATGCATTTAATTAAAAGTTTACATTTATTTAACATTAAATTATTAATTTTAGCATAGTTTTTCTTAATTCGGTTTATTAATTAAATGCCCGGGTTAAAATTTAATATGAATGAATAATGAAGTTTTGTTGGCTCATTCCAAAATAAATTTTAAAGACGATCCATTCCAATAAACTAGTCTAGTTTATTTTTTATCGTAGTATTTATTTTTATATCAAGGTATTGACAATTGTTCCAATTTTATTATTAATTTTATATAAATTTTTCATTTTATGCAATAAAATTTGGATTTAAAATCTACTGTCAACCTCATCTACATTTACTTTGCATCAATCTCGGATACGTTCTGTGACATTTCTAATTTTCCTATTTTAATTGGAAATAATTTTTTTATATTAATAGAATCATTGCAAAAAACAATTTTTTTGTTTAATAAATTAAAATAGACTTTTTCGATTTATGAACATTAACACTTACACTACCTACTGCTAAGAATATTTAGCCAATGGTGCACAATTGATTTGATAATTAAAATTTCTATTATATCAAATGGTGGTGAGCTCTTGAAGTGGAGTGTGTGGAAAATTGACTGCCATCAGATGATTTGGAAATTTTTGATAAATACAATTTTATTGAGGAATGGTGAACTGGGGATTTCTCAAATAAATGTTCAATTTTACTAAATTTGTGGGACCATGGAAATTTGAAACAATTGTTGGCGAGATGTTTAGAAATTTAACCTTATTCATAAATTTAAACAAATTTTCAATTAGGCAAATTTTCAAAAATCACAAAAATATTGCAAATGGTAAAAATATGGCGTGGACCCCCAAAATATGGCAAATGGCAGATAAATATGGTATTCAAACCACATTGCAATAGATAACAACCTTTCGAAGGGGAGCATTTTTAAGAAATACGTAGTTCTTGTCAGAAAACGTATAAATTTTTAATTAAATTATTTTATTATGTCAATTTATTGGTTAATTATTGTAGTAAATTATAAATTCTTTATGATTTAGTTATTTAATAACAGTTTTGTTGATCAATTTGTTTTTAATTTAATAAATTGGTTTGATATTGTATTTTGGCTTAATCTATTCACTAAAATAACAAGAATAAAACAATGTTTTATTTTTGTTAGAATTTTTGAATCAACAAGCCGTGAAATTAAATTGTAAAACTAATAAGTAAAGTTTTTTTTCAGTAGTTTATTTATCTAATAATTTTGACATGCAATTTGTATATTCAATACTATTAAAAAATTTGTTATAAGTAGTTTTTGTAAAAACATAACTTTTCTGCCGTCGCCGTCAATTTAGAAATTTTGTTTGCATTTTTTCAATTTAAAAACTAGATTGCAGATTCTTATTCATCAACTTGTTGGTCACTTTAATGTCATTGTTTTATTTGTTTAATTATTACGTTTATCTTTTTTTTTTTAATAATTTACTTTATTTTAGGGATTACATATTTCATCCATAAACAATCTTTAAATTATTTAAGTATATAATTTTTTGTCCATATTTTGTTTGTCGTTGCACCTTATAGAGTTTATTTACAGTATACTCATATATTAGTTTGAAACTGATGCCTATATTGTGTGTGGGGCATGCGTTGCGCCTTGGGCCGATCCGTCTCCGAGTGCAAGTTGACTCCAAAGCATGTTTGTTCGTCCAACCCACCGCCTGGCAATATCGTTTAATGTGATTTAAATTTCTAACAAGGTTGCATTTATTTTAAAACATTTCTGCATATTTACTAAATGTTTATTATGTAATTTTTATTGTAACTTCGAAATTGCATTTTTTAATCAATAATTTTTTGCAATTAATTACTTTAGATTTTTATGCTAAATTGCCTTTTCAAATATTGAGTATGAAATTCTTTACAATGATTTAATTTTACCGGCTGTAAAGTTGCCAAATCTTTAAATTTTTTGCCGTTGATTTTATATGTTGCTGTTTGTAAGGGTTGCAAAACACTATAAATTAATGACAACGACCGAGAATGAACTATACTAGGGGTGGATAAGAACGGGTATCCGGGACCGGTATCCGGGTGTTTTGGACAAATTATCCGGGACCGGTATCCGGGTGTCCAGGCTCCGGGATACCGGTATTTGGTTCCCAATTTCACAAAACAAGATCGGCAAATATCAAATTTTTTATCCGGCTGTAAATTACTATCCGGTACCGGTATCCGGGTGTCTAGGAACCGGTGGAACCGCTATCCGGGGGAGCCGGATAATATCCGGTTTTGTCCAACCCTAAACTATACTATAGATATGTGAAATCAGAGAATTATTCATATGTGATATTTTTCATTTTTTTGAATATTTCTAAACTATGTTTGAATATATTTGGCCATTGCCACCACCTTTTAAAGTTCAATAACTTTTTCGATATCCATATTTCTAAAATATGTACTTCGCATTAAAATTAAATGCACCATAATTATAATAGTTTTTAACTACTTTTACGTTAAATTACTGAAGGCAGCCATCATTTTGTTTGTATTTATATTGTATAACAAACTTTTTTATTTATTTATTTATCAACAATTTAATTGCACATAAAAATGAAAGAGTTTAGATTTTTTCCCACCGATGATTCTCCGAGAATGCGCACTCTTCTTTTCAACAGAAAAACTTTGTTTTTTGTTAATTTTGATTGGACCAGAAATAGTATTTAATATATATAGAACTATCATTTAAATGTTTTAGTAAAAACTCTAAAAAATTAAAAAGTTTGAATTAATGCTACACCATTTCGTAATTTACGGATTTTTCTTATATTTGATTAAATTGTTATTTTTTATATTTTTATAATTTTTAAGATCAATATTTGCAAAATTAACAATGCATTTTTTTCAATCGGTATAGAGTTATATATTATTAAATTATTAATTTTATTGTTTTGCAAACTGTAAAGGGTATAGTCTTTCCATAATTAGCTTTAATTGTTTTTAAATCCGTCAATACGACCGGTCTGTGCTCGTGGAACCCACATCATAATGAGCCTGGCGAGTCTTCCATTTCCATCGTTAAAGGGGTGAATGAATAACCAAACACTTAATCATTTATTTAAAATTTATGCGAATTGAAGCAATCACAATTTCCGTCGTTAAATTTGAGATCGCTTCGTGAACAATTTTTTTGTGTTTTTTTAATATCCTCATAAATTTGTTTTTATATAAAAAAATAAGTATATTTTATTATAATCGGTAATTTTAAATAATTTATATGTATTTTAATTTTATGTATTAAGGTATACCGAATTCGTTTCGGAGAATGATGGTGAATTTTTTTAAATTAGTTTTATTACCGTCTATTGTATTTTTTTTTTTTAATCAAAACAATAATTTTGTCTTTTATAAAATTAAGATTACTGGGATCTTAATCAATTGACAATTCGTTTTTATTTTAGTTCTTTCTTTTCTTTACGATTTTATAGCTTTCATTTCTTTAGGGTTTTTATTTTATAACAAGGCTTATTTATTCATGGACTTTTATGTATTTAATAATTTTTAAAATTTATTTGCGTTTTAAATTTTTTTTTAATTTATTAACACGCACGGTGGACCTGCTGTTCGTGTTCACTTGCTACTGCAAATAAAAATATTCAGTTTTTCTTGTATTTTTTTCTTATGTCGAAGTTTTTTCAAAGGTGAAGTAATATGTGTTACTGCGAATCACAGGGTCAACCTGCCGAGATAGATTAAAATCTAGTCTACGACAAAAAAAACCCTCTTAGTTTCACCTTTGGAAATAAATTTAGTAAACATCTTTTATTATTTTAATAAAAATATAAATACTTTAAACTTTATATGCCACTTTTGGCCACTCTTTTTAAGTTCAGTTTTAAGTGCTTTGTACCTGTTTTCTTGGTTGAAAAGGTTAATTTTTTTTGCGTTTTAATCCAATAGGTAAATCATTAGACAATCTGTAGTTTTAAAAAAATATCATTGCGGGTTTTTTTTGCAAAGTCGCATTTGCTCCACCAAGATTAAATGTTATATTATTTATCTATAATTATGGTAATATTTTAAAATCATATTATTTTTTATTACATTTTACTCGTTTATATCACGCATTCTAAATCTAAATTAATTAATATTTGTTTATAATCATCAGAAATTCGATTTATGGATTTCTTTACATTTTATATAATTTTTCGTTAAAAGGATAAATCTCAAATTGTTTACCAGACAAATGAACGTTTACATGATTGGCCATTATATCACGCAACAATGTGCAACTTAAATTATTTTTCTAAATTGATATTTGCTC
Source organism: Globodera pallida (assembly GCA_020449905.1). NCBI lineage: Eukaryota > Metazoa > Nematoda > Chromadorea > Rhabditida > Heteroderidae > Globodera > Globodera pallida. Next base: position 185,656 of record JAIXHY010000072.1, read on the forward strand.
ATAATCGTCAGAAATTGTCGAAATAAAATTTAATGATAACATTGCAGTTTATTACGCTTTCGTTTTTATGGATTTCTGACCCTCAAAATCGCTACAATAGGCAAAATATTTAACATTTTATATAATTTTAGTTTTTAATATTAAAGTGATTTTATGGATTTTCTTTGCTTCGATATATTTATTGTTCCTTACACTTATATAACATGTAATATATTATTGATTAATGACCTTGCTAATAAATAATGATGGAATCCACAAATATGCAAAACGTTTGACATCCGAATTCCACTTTCGAGTGGAAGCCGGACCAGAAGATTTTGCATGGGATCAGACACTTTTTGGACACATTTTGCGCACATATTTGACTGTTTAAGTTTTTTATTTATTTTTATTTATATGTGTTAGTGAAATTTGTGCTGCACTCTAATAATGTTTTTGAATAATTGGAATTAAATATTTTCTGCTTTAACTATTTCTTGTTAATTGTTTATCTATTTACTATTGAGTTTTAATTAGCAATTTTACGCTTAGCTATAATTAAATGTTTTTGAGAAATTTTTATTATTAATAACAATGCTTATTTATATTTGTTTAAAATTTCAAACCATTTGTAAATAAAGTTTTTGTTTGTTGTATAAAATTAATTTCTTTATGTATTGACAAAATAATCTTGAGCCATTGAATTTGTTTATATACTGCTGTTTTTAGTTTATAAAAATCATATGAGGAATTATTTTTAAAATTATAAATATTTAATAGTCAATGTTAGGATTATTTAAGCTTATCTTTTAGGCTTTCAATATGGCAGTTTATATTTTTCTAAATTTAAACTCTAATTTTGCAAATTTTATTTTAAATTTATTTGAAAAGCTAATTCTTTTATTGAATTTTTTGAAGAATTCGAAGATTCAAATTTATTTAAATTTGATTTAAAACTTACTGATTAACAAAGATGATTTGAAAGAATATTTATACATTCCAAACTCCTAATCGATGTCCGCTTGCAAAACCAGAGTTCTTTTGTAACTAAATCTTTATAGATTAGGTCTGGTTTTTTATTTTTATGCACTAATATAAAGCCCTTTTAATATTTATTTATTTCTGAAGTTATTATGGCCAATCTTGACTTGGCGTCTCACCATATCTCCGATAAAATCTTTTTTTTGCATGTTTGTTTTATAAAAAACCTGCTATTAGTTTGTATCTTTTTGTCAATTATAAATAAAATTGTTTTTTTTAATTATTTAGTTTTATTACGAATTATTAAAGAAAACAAAACAATGAACTCACACCACGTCAAATGAAAAAACGTCGTCTTTGAACACTTCACACTGGGGGACACTTTACGCAGATAGTCCGTTTGAAGCAAAGCCAATATTAATTATCAGGCCGTTAAGAAATTTTCAATTTAAATTTTAACAAAGAATGGACCAATCCTATATTTAAATTTCTAAAAAAAGGTTTTCAGTCATTTTATTAGTATTTATAAACATTGTTTTAAAACTTAAATTTATTTTCACTGATTTTATTTATATTTGTATTTCTTTATTCAATCTAGAATAAATGTAATGTATTTATGCATTAATTTCAACATATAAGTTAGGTTTAATTTCTAGCTTTGTTTATTTAGATATCTGCTGGGCACCGGCTCATAGCGCCCAACAATCGGGGTCTGCGTAGACCGCGCCATTGGCCCGCGCTCGCGGGTCGACCGGGTCACCAATTAGGTTGGCGATGTTTTGTAGTAATTTTTTCTTTTTTTGTTTAAATTTCTATTTGTTATCTTCATACATATATATAAACGTTTTATAAAATGCCATTTTAACATCTTTTCTTTTAATTTTTAACTTTATTTTTTCATAAAATTTATTTTTTTAATCTTGATTGAAATTTCACTATATTGTATATATACATTTATGTAAAATTTAAGATCACATTGCAAATCGTTAAATGCTTTTTTTTATTAACTTGTCGAAATAATTTATAAGATTTATAGAATTTGCAACTCTAAGTAGCTGTAGAGTATATGTAGCTGACTGGACGCAAAAAATGGTGAACTATACATTATTCAATATTTTGTTAAGAAAAGGTCAAAATTTAAATAGGCTTCATTTTTTTAGCTTAGTAATTTTGTAAAAATAATCAAAATTACGCATCAATAAAAAAATGAAATACTCAAAAAAATGTTGCTACATTAATACTGACGGCCTACAACCTTCTGACCAAGTCATAGCTATTTGTCGTAAATAAAACCCAAAAATATTTGGGTCGTGGAGCAAGCACACATTTGTTACGTTTTTTAGTCCATTTTCGAATGGGACGCCAAATTCGATTGAAAATGAATGAATGAATGAATGGGTGTGGTTGAGCGGAGAAAGGTCATTCCTCTGCCAAACGAAGGATGAGAGATACATACATATGTATACATTTGGGAAGAGAACGCGGGGTGGGGGGGGGAGAGAAAGAAAAATGAAGGTGAGTGCAGCGAATGAGAGAAAAGAAATCATGAGAGAGAGAAAGTGAAAGAAGTCAGAGAAAGAGTAGAGAGAAAAGCCAAATAAAGACGGTGCGGTACGTTTGAGTGTGGCCGTTTGAGTGTGGCCGTTTGAGTGTGGCCGTTTGAGTGTGGCCGTTTGAGTGTGGCCGTTTGAGTGTGGCCGTTTGAGTGTGGCCGTTTGAGTTTGGCCGTTTGAGTTTGGCCGTTTGAGTGTGGCCGTTTGAGTGTGGCCGTTTGAGTGTGGCCGTTTGAGTGTGGCCGTTTGAGTGTGGCCGTTTGAGTGTGGCCGTTTGAGTGTGGCCGTTTGAGTGTGGCCGTTTGAGTGTGGGCGTTTGAGTGTGGGCGTTTGAGTGTGGCCGTTTGAGTGTGGCCGTTTGAGTGTGGCCGTTTGCGTTTGGCCGTTTGAGTGTGGCCGTTTGAGTGTGGCCGTTTGAGTGTGGCCGTTTGAGTGTGGCCGTTTGAGTTTGGCCGTTTGAGTGTGGCCGTTTGAGTGTGGCCGTTTGAGTGTGGCCGTTTGAGTGTGGCCGTTTGAGTGTGGCCGTTTGAGTTTGGCCGTTTGAGTGTGGCCGTTTGAGTGTGGCCGTTTGAGTGTGGCCGTTTGAGTGTGGCCGTTTGAGTTTGGCCGTTTGAGTGTGGCCGTTTGAGTGTGGCCGTTTGAGTGTGGCCGTTTGAGTGTGGCCGTTTGAGTGTGGCCGTTTGAGTGGGCCGTTTGAGTTTGGCCGTTTGAGTTTGGCCGTTTGAGTGTGGCCGTTTGAGTGTGGCCGTTTGAGTGTGGCCGTTTGAGTTTGGCCGTTTGAGTTTGGCCGTTTGAGTGTGGCCGTTTGAGTGTGGCCGTTTGAGTGTGGCCGTTTGAGTTTGGCCGTTTGAGTGTGGCCGTTTGAGTGTGGCCGTTTGAGTGTGGCCGTTTGAGTGTGGCCGTTTGAGTGTGGCCGTTTGAGTGTGGCCGTTTGAGTGTGGCCGTTTGAGTGTGGCCGTTTGAGTGTGGCCGTTTGAGTGTGGCCGTTTGAGTGTGGGCGTTTGAGTGTGGGCGTTTGAGTGTGGGCGTTTGAGTGTGGCCGTTTGAGTGTGGCCGTTTGAGTTTGGCCGTTTGAGTGTGGCCGTTTGCGTTTGGCCGTTTGAGTGTGGCCGTTTGAGTGTGGCCGTTTGAGTGTGGCCGTTTGAGTGTGGCCGTTTGAGTTTGGCCGTTTGAGTGTGGCCGTTTGAGTGTGGCCGTTTGAGTGTGGCCGTTTGAGTTTGGCCGTTTGAGTGTGGCCGTTTGAGTGTGGCCGTTTGAGTGTGGCCGTTTGAGTGTGGCCGTTTGAGTTTGGCCGTTTGAGTGTGGCCGTTTGAGTGTGGCCGTTTGAGTGTGGCCGTTTGAGTGTGGCCGTTTGAGTGTGGCCGTTTGAGTGTGGCCGTTTGAGTGTGGCCGTTTGAGTGTGGCCGTTTGAGTGTGGCCGTTTGAGTGTGGGCGTTTGAGTGTGGCCGTTTGAGTGTGGCCGCTTGAGTTTGGCCGTTTGAGTGTGGCCGTTTGCGTTTGGCCGTTTGAGTGTGGCCGTTTGAGTGTGGCCGTTTGAGTGTGGCCGTTTGAGTGTGGCCGTTTGAGTTTGGCCGTTTGAGTGTGGCCGTTTGCGTTTGGCCGTTTGAGTGTGGCCGTTTGAGTGTGGCCGTTTGAGTGTGGCCGTTTGAGTGTGGCCGTTTGAGTGTGGCCGTTTGAGTGTGGCCGTTTGAGTGTGGCCGTTTGAGTGTGGCCGTTTGAGTTTGGCCGTTTGAGTGTGGCCGTTTGAGTGTGGCCGTTTGAGTGTGGCCGTTTGAGTGTGGCCGTTTGAGTGTGGCCGTTTGAGTGTGGCCGTTTGAGTGTGGCCGTTTGAGTGTGGCGCCGTTTGAGTGCCGCCGTTTGAGTGTGACCGTTTGAGTGTGAAGTCAAAAATGGACCTTTCAGTGTCAAACTTTATAAAGCAATTTTGGTTTTCCTTTTTTGGTTGAAATATCGACCGTATTCATTTTCCTACGAATGAATAAAAAGAAGAAAGTTTTGAGCTTAGGGGGTTTGTTAGGCTTTGGCCTAAGCCACCCTGGCTTGGGGTTCGTTAGGCTTAGGCCTAAGTTTCTGCGCGATTTTGATCATAAATACATTTGTTACAAAAAAACGAGTTGAATTTTTAATTCTTTTTTATTCAACCCGTTTCAAAAAAATCAACTCGTTTCCAAAAAAAACGAGTTGATATTTTACCTTAACAAACAGACCCACTGAATGATAATTTTTACATGTAAAAAACAAATTTCTATTATTGTTATTTTTACAAACATTTTTTCGATCCTATTTTGATTTTTCGATCCTAAAAGTAGCATCCCTAGTTATAACAATTTTTTTAGGTTTCAAGATTTTTTTTAGATTGAATTCATTGGTACTGAAAGGTTTATTTTTGACTTCATACTCAAACGGCCACACTCAAACGGCGCCACACTCAAACGGCGCCACACTCAAACGGCTACACTCAAACGGCTACACTCAAACGGCCAAACTCAAACGGCCACACTCAAACGTCCGTGTCCGAAATAAAGAGGAGGCCAGAGAAAGAGAGAAAGCAAAATGAGGAGGGCAGTGAAAGATGGGGGGGGGGGGGGGGGTGATGGGAGGGGAGCGAACGAGGAGGAATAGAATGCAAAATCATTTTAGATTTGGGTTTCTTAAAATTAAGCATTGCAATTAAAAAGGTTGAATTTTGATTTGTTTTAGCAATTAATATGTTACTAAAAGCGCAAATTTAAGCAATTGTTTTGTATGGGGTCACTCACTAAGATTGGAAGCACCTTTAGCTCATGGGAGAAAAGAGTTAGAGCTTAGCTGTCTAGGGTTTTGTAGAAAATTATGTGCGCTACTTATCCCATGGTTTGTAGAAATTTGTTTCTATGCCCTCATTTGTAAGGGATTTTTTCCCAAAATGACCCCCGAGCTTTGTTGAAGACATTCTGAATCTAGACAAACTCGAAAATTAGCGCATCTTGAATAATGTATATCTTTGTTGGCTGCTTTAAAACAATCATTAATATTATTACAATGTTTATGGAATATTTTTTAAACTTTAACAAAAAAAATAAAATTTATTTTTGTGGTTATATTATTTTTTATAAATGAGCAAAAAAATTAATTAACGCAACATTGTTTTGAAACAAATAATTAAATGGATATTAAATTAAAAATAAACATTCAGTTAACACTAAGGATTTAATTACAAAAATTAGAACAATTTAGAATGTAAGTCAAAAAAAACAGTTATTAGTCTAATATTAATTTTAAATTATTATTAGTTAAAATTTCACACCAGTTAAGCATGAGTTGATCAAAAAAGCTTTGTTATCAAAATTTATTATTAATATGTGCATTGATATAAAAACGAAAGTCGAAATTTCATGAGGACAAAAACAGAGAAGCATTGGCGACGAAAAACTAATAATTCGTGAAATGGGCCGGGTACAAAAAAAAAAGGATTGACACCCGGAGCGCAGTCTGGTATTTAACAAAGGCGTGATGAATTTAATTAAAATATTTAAGAACAAGATATAACCATAATCATCTGTAAATAATTAAATATGAATATTGAATAAGGTAAAAAAACACTATAAGGATTTAATTACAAAAATTAGAACAATTTAGAATGTAAGTAAAATAAAACATTTAATAGTCTAATATTAATTTTAAATCACCAGTTAAAGGCATGAGTTGATCAAAAAAAAGTTTTTTGTTATCAAAATTAATTATTAATAAGTACATTAAAACTAATTCACAAAAACGAAAGTCGAAATTTCATGTGGACAAAAACAGAGAACCCTTGGCGACGAAAAACTTTAGTGTGAATTTATTTTTCATATTGTCGTAAGGTGTGTTTATTGTTTATCTATTTAATTGAGAAATTGTTAAAATAAAGAAACTATTAAAGCATCTAACTCATATAATTTAAAAATGAAACGGATCGACACCAAAATCTAGCATTAGATTATTTTAAACAAATATGAAATTAATCTATCACTCAACCTTTAAGTATCAATTATTCAATATAAATCAGTTGCTAAGAAATTTATATTAAACAATCGCTAACCTGAATTGGAAGTCAAAAATTATTCGACCAAAGGCTCACTTTTTATTATCATTAAATTAATTTTGAGGCATATCACCGCTTTTTTTGGGCAACATGCTTTATATTTAAGAATTCTTTTATACATATGGCAGAGGGCAGAGGACTTTTTGATCAATGGCGTAATCAATATTTTCAATAAAACTATTTAAATAAAAATTCTATTACAACAATGTATTTAAATCAACCTTACTGAGTGAAAGTCAAGGTGCAGCGCATTAAAATTTTAATAAAGAAAATGTGAGTGTATTAAAATTTAAATTATGTAATGTAAAACCTAATTGGTTACAATTAGTGGGATCTTTAGATCTGTTTCTTAAGTTTAGTGACCCATTTGTATATAACACGTGGTGATTGTAAAGGTTTAATATCAAATAAGCATGCAATTTTGCAAAGGCAAACGAAAATAAATGTGCAAAAACAGGAACAAAAATTTAATTTTCTAAATACCATCGATTTCAATGCATAATGTCGACGTACAAGCCACATTTTGAAACGCTAGACGTTAATATACTAAGTAAAATAAATCAATAATGGTTTTAAACAAACATATATTAACTTAGATAAGTTTATGAGTATGTGCGACAACCTTATAAAATGAGGTGGTAATAACTTATTAATGTTTATAGATAATTGAAAATTTTGTAATTGATATCAAATCTAAAAAACAAAAATAATTTTATTATTATTCTAAGAACGGAAGAAAACTATAGTCAAAGCAATGCAATTAAGCACAACTGATAACCTAATTAACAATACAACATTTAAGCAAACTGCATCAACAATAATATTTTAATTGAATTAACCTCAAACTCTTGCGGGTCAATGGCGTCTAATTAATAAGGTGTGATTAAACCTCTTGAAATTTTATTTTTTATTTTTATTGTTATTATTTTTTTCTATAAATTAAGGGTTTTCAATTGCAAAAACTTTTATATTTTTAAATATAACCCATTTAAAAAGCTACAATAAAATTTTAAAATCAATAATGAAACTTAAATGTCATTTAACAAAAGCTCGCATTTGGCACCATGTATTCAAGTGCAATAGCAATCCCTGCCATTTAAAAAAGGGCCGTTCGTATTTATACGGAATGATACATACAAACCTTTATCATAAAATTTTTTACAATAAATAAATTTTAAAACGTACATATAAAATCCGAAATTTATATTTTGGAAAAGCTATAATAAAATTCAACTTTTGAAAGATATAATCATTTACAGGAACACAAGAATATCAAAAACGCTAAAGCTCTTATCAGATCTGCTGTTCGTTGGCGACAACATTTCACCAAGGGCAATGAAATTTCATTTATTTAACAAAATGTCTTAATTAAGGGGAAAAAAATAAAGCGTATAAAAAAGCTGAGTTTGAAGTGTTGAGGAAAATTGTAAAGTAAAAGCCATTTAAATAAAAAACATGAGGTTTTATCATACAACAATGTATTGACTTAAAAGTCGTTGGCGAGTTCATAGATGACCTCATGGTAACAAAGTTTTTCTGTCTTAGTTTATTGTTAAAAAATAAAAAATTTAAACAAATTATTTAATTAAAATATATAAGCCTTAGCGATAAATAAAATAGTATGTTTTTCATAAGAAAATAATAATAAAATAAAAAATTAAAATAGTGTCAATAATTAAAAACTAAAAAATACCAATTAAATTTCTAAAAAGTATTTACATAGATAATTTACCTGAAAACAAATATAATATAAAACTCCCGGCATTTTACTTTGCAACAATATCAACTAATCAAATTGTTACAATAACTAAAAGTTGGTTGAATTAGATCGCACATTTTACAGTTTTATAATATATTATATAAATATTAGATACGGTAAATTTAAGATGTATTGCGCGAAAAAACATATCCGGGGGAGCTGGAGGGTAGATACGAAATGGACGACAACACAGCGTGGCCTGGTTCATAGAAAGCAGTGGTGCGACGACATTTTCAAGGGCTAAAAACACAAAATATATAAATAATTTAAGCAACGATCGAAGAGAAAACAAATAGAAGGTCGTTTATTAAATTTTATTCCAGGACTCCTCTCTCTCATTAACAATAAAAATATAACAAAATAATTTAAATATAAATTATTCAGCCAAAAAATAAAAACTATTTTAGTTTAAATTGCAATAAAAATCTTAAATTTACTTACCTATGTTAGTGAAATGTACCAATTACCGATCATTAAAAAAACATTAGGTTGCAGACGCATTGTGACAAATTGACAGATATGCGCGTGTCGCATCCACTGGAGCTTTGCCCCCGCTTCTGTGTGGTCGTTTTGGCTGGTTCAAAAATCCGCTAACATATAAATTAATTGAATACCTTAAATTTTACAGTTTAATTTTTTAATAAAACAGGAACACACCCAAAATTTAAAAAACAGTCATGCCCAAAATAAAATAAAGAAAATTTTAATATAAATGTAAAATTTTGATTAAGCCATTAAATAAAATTCAAAAGGCAATTGATTTGAATTAAACAAATGAATTAACCAATTTTATTAAATAACTAATCAGAATTTATAATTACATAAAATTAAATTAACTAATTAACTAAAAATTTAAATAAATTTAAAGAAATTAAATCTGAATAAAGCAATAATAATAACTTGATTAACCCAATTAAAAATATGAGAAGAAAGCGACTGTAAACCAGTGCAAAAATTTGGGACCAAGTAAAGAAATAAAAAGAAACGTAAGTAAAAATATTAGCCCAACGTTCAAAATCTTATGTTAATGCTTGAGCACAAAATCAAATCAGAAACAAAACCAACTTTACAACATGTTCCAACTAATTGGAATCGTATTTAACTAATACTATTAAATAGGCAACATATGAAACTTATTCACGAGGTTAATTCATAATTTTTTTAGGTATTTTAAAAAAAATTAATTTTTTTATTATACGATATTATTGATCAGAATCTTATTATTATGAATGATAGTAAAAGAGTAATAATTAATTATAAAAGGCAATAATTTTTTTTAAGCCATTAAATACTTAATTTTGCAAAAATTCGGGTACTGATTTGATTATTAAATTGTTAATGTTCGACCTTGCAATAAACTTAGTGCAAGTTTTGACGACAGGTACAATCCCCCAAACCCCCTAATCACGCCAGCTACAAGAGGTTCAACCTTCCAATCACGCCAGCGTTGACTGTAAAATCGGAGAAGTGCCGTCCCTTGCAGCGATGAGAACGCCCACAAACACAAAATAGGAGGGTGAAGAGAGAGTAAAATAATGTTTAAATGGACAATTTGTTTGTCAGTTTATTATTAAGTGCCCTGTTAAAATTAAAAAAACTAGGTTTATTACTAATTGCTCATTACCTCTTAACGAAGTTACGTGCATGAATGTGAGACTTTTTTTTATTGTGCTTCCTATAGATATTTTTAAAAAAAGTTAGATATTAAATTTTAAAATAATTTAGTTTTAACTATTTAATATGGCAAAAATTTCTTCCGTTTATAACAATTTTTGTTTATTTTGTGCCAACATTTTTGTATTGGCCGGCGTTCAAAATGAATGGAATCGTCGGAATGAGGGAAGTTACGCATGTACATGTCCAACTAGTCCTCATTATTTTTTATTGCATCACTGCATTTAGTATTAACTTATCAAACAATCGTTGTGCGTCAATGAATGCACAAAAACAAAACAAAAAAATATTTCTGATGCTCATTAGTTTAGAACAAATGTTGCAATGAATGTGACATTCCTTGTCGTTGTTTCTTTCCTAAATATTGTAAAAAAATTTTTATATAATTTTCAAAATAATTAAAGTTTAAATATATTGTTGATTAATTCAGTTTAAAAAAAATTATGGACTTTGGCGAATGGTCCCTCTCAATGCAAATTCCAATCATCTACTTAACCATTTGTATAAGCATCCCGTCAATGACACTTTATATTGCCCAAATTGTCACCATCGTTCGGCACAAAAAGTTTCACAACTCATTCTATGCGCTTTTTGTTATGCGTGCAATTCCGGTAACAAATTTTGAATTGATTGAATCAGTTATAATAGCTGATCAAAAAGGTTGAACAGTTTTTTCAAAAAATGTTTCAGGATTTGTTGTTTGCATTGAACTCTTTCTACGGTCAACGATTGCCCTTCATATTAGGTGTGCTTTACCCGATTTATTCAAATTTTCCAAATTGGATGCTTGCGTTGCACTATTTTTTAAACGGGCACATGTACCAAGCGGATAATTTGGTCACGGTTTTTATACTGCTGAACCGTCTGACCGCAATCATAATGCCAATAAAACATGAAAAGGTCGATTTTTAATATTAAAACTAATAAAAAGCTTCTTATAACAATAAAATTGCTATTTTAAGTTATGGAAAAAATTCCTTCCGTTTATAACAATTTTTGTTTACTTGGTGCCAACATTCGCGTATTGGCCGGCGTTCAAAATGAATGCAATCGTCGGATTGAGGGTCCCAAATTCAACAACTGACCGCACTTTCTTCATGTACGAATCTGGAGATGTAATTTTCCGGATAATTTTACAAATTTTATTTTATATTTTGTGGCTCAGGATGGTCTTACACCTTATTTATCAGGGGTTTCCAGATTTTTTGGGGTTTTTTTGATTTTTTTCTCGATTTATTTTGTTGCCGATTTTTTAGAAATTTGAAAAATTTCATCATAGTTGCCAAATTAAAGAAATATTTGAAAAACGTTATGATACTAACCAAAATATTGACCAAAACTCCACAAAATGCCAAAATATTGATTAAAAAAGGTGCTAAAACTGACCAAATTTGTCATTTATGCGTCAAAACCTTCAAATTCATCACTTTTAATTGGCTTATCACAATTATAGATGTTTTATTTTTAAAATGTTTTGGAAAATTTTTTAAAATATCAAATAATAAATTTTCGAAAAATCTCGATCTTTAGGGGGGGTCAAAGAGAAGTCATTTTTTAGGGGTGCATTTTTGATTTGAAAAAATTTTTGATTTTTGAGCGTAACATTTTTTGTTTTTATTGCATATTTCTTAAGAAATTTTGGGGAAAAGTGCCTAAAATATTAAATTTCTTCAAGAATTTTTGGGAAAAAGGCTAAAAATTGCTTTTTTTTTTAAAGAATTTTTCAAAAAATTGCTGATATTATTTTATTAAAATAATGTTTGAAATATTCACTTTAAAAATGTTGAAGGTTCTCATTAAGTTTCTTCACAATACAAAGTTAATCGAATCAAGACTATCAAACAAATAAAATTTGCCAAGCAATCGTAAAAACGGCTTTTTTGAAATTTTGTTTGCAAATTTGTGAAGTAGTTTTCGAAACAAACACGTTTTTTTATTAAGAATACTTTGGACTAAATCAAGCATGGTGAAAAGTATTACAAATAAAGTTCTGGCATTAAATTCAAATATTTAATCGGATTTTTCCTGTTTCAGTTTTTGGGTTTTACCTATGTCCACCTTGAGTGGCATTTACATTAGTAATTAAATTCTTCAAATGAATATCGCTGAAACCGATTGGTTTCCCTTAAAATATTTATTAAGGCACCGATCGACCACTATATGATTCGTATTGCTTCCGTGTTCAGCATAATTTTTTTAATTTTATGCGTTTTCTTAAACATTTGCACATTCGTAGCATACAAACAACATTTGAACAGAGTTAACATAAACGGAAACAATAACGGCGATGACATTGAGAAGAAATTGTTGATTTATGCATTGGTAACATTTTTGGGTCACGCGCTTGTCGCAAGCTTTTTGGTAAAGGAAAATCGTTAATATTAAAGTTAACCAAATTTAAAAGGCTTTATTGCAGTTAACACGACCATAAAAGTTGTACACGACCATAAAAAAAATACATTTTTGATTGGGGTTCGTTAGGCTTAGGCCTAAGCCACCCTGGCTTGGGGTTTGGGCCTAAGCCTAATAAACCCCCAGCTATAATGGCTTAGGCCTAAGCCTAATGAATCCTTAAGTCTCTGACTTTTGCCCGGTTATTCTATTCGGCGTTGGTGTTATGTACTTAAAAAAGTCGGGTTTTCCTTAATTTTCAAAAATTTCAACCCATTCAAAAACCGCTTTAAATTCTTAATTTTATTTTTTATTGACGATATTGTTGTGTGAAATTGTTATCGTCGAGTAATTTTTTTTATGGTCGTGTAAAATTAAGGTCGTGCTAACTGCAATAGAGCCATTTAAAAACATAGAAACTAGCTTGATTGAAATTCTCTGATAACAATAAATTTAAATTTAACATTACAGATTACCCTTATTGGCCTTGTTAATGATTTGAAAGCAAGACTTATGTTCGTCAGCTACTATCCACTGGTTTTAGACACAGGTACTTTGTAAACAATTTGTGGATATCGGATTTTCAAACCGTCTGCATTTAGAAGAAAAAATAGATGTGTAAAATTACTCACCGTTTTGTTAAGAAATTTTTCTAAAAAAATTTTCCTCCCTCAAGCTAACCAAATTTGTTTAATATTTTATCTTTGCTTTCAAAGTCTTGAGACAAAAAAGGATATGATATCTCGACCACCAAAATTTACAAGACTGAAATTTTAACGGTTAAATCATCAACAGGTACTGTAATGCTCTCCAGTTGGTTAATGTTGTGGGCCAGCAGCAACTTCCGACAACAGCTGATCAAGGATTTTGCGATCATTCGCATTAGTATTCGTATCGGTCCAATGGAGGGGCCCCAAAACAATAATCATCGGGCAGTTGGAAGAGCTGTTGGCAATCAATTGCAGAACAGATTTAGCAGTTCCGTACAACAATTGCCCACGATTTCTTGAAATTTTAAATACGGAACAAAAAAATTTATTTAATCTTAGTAAAAAATTTCGAAAATGCCGAAATTGTTTCCAACTCTTTCGTTTTGCACACTAAATTTGAACATGAAGAAAATTTCAGCATTTACGGCTAAATAGCACATAAAGTTCCCTACAACTCTTTGCTTGACTTCGCTTACAACGCAAGTTTAGGTTTCGATAAGGCGGTTGATGCCAACCTTTTGTTTTTACAATTAGTAAAAGTCTTTAAAATTTGAATCCTCCGACCTCCGTTTCGACCAATTCCTTACCCCGACCTGAATTCAAAACAATTGACTCAAAATCATTCAAAACATCAATTCTTGCCTATCCGTTGTAATTTAGTGCTCTTTTTGAATCATTTTGAGTCCAAATTAATTGCTATAAAATTCAAAAACCCTTCTCTAGCTTTGACTATAAAAATATGCATCTATTAATTAGCAGCTGTTTTTAATTTACATTTGTGTTTCTGCAGTAAAAAAACCCCAAAGCAATAATTAAATAATGACCAAATTAAATTGCAATTAAAAAGTTTCTGTACTGCCCTCTAAAACAGAACAATGTAAGCTGTTATTAAACTGTTTCATAAATCTGAAATTTATTGATGTGATGCATTGGACGACAAATGTGGCTTAATCACTTGTGGGTGCGTAATATTTGGCGCCTTCGTCATTTGTGCTGCGCCACAAGCCAAACTGACCGGCAAAATTGGACAGCAAATTAATACATTCATTAAAGTAATAGAGAAGAGCGGCTTAAACCGTCTTTTAAACAAATCAATGTTCAAATACATACTGTTCAATCAAATAACTGGTCCTTCCCATTTCCGATGATTTCTCCACCCCAGAGAAGGTCCGCCCTCATTTCCATTCGGATCACATCTGCTAACTTTGTCATTCCCGAGCTCATTTTGCCGCAAACGACCTGAGGCTTATTTCAATTTCCATTGTATCTCTGATAAGATGTCATATCTCCGATACGACGTCGTATCATGCATTTCTGTTTCAATTAAAAATCTTGGAAAAGGGATAATTCTGTTTCAATTAAATCGTAAATCCGATCATCGTAAGTACGACGACATCGTGTAAACACGCGATTTTTTTCATGATGCGATCTTTTTTTGTTTCAGTTTCCATTTACTTGACGTCTTATTTATTCACATTTTTACCCTAGAAGACAAACAATTAAAATATTGTTAGGACTCCAATTCCCGAGGATTGCCGATTATTGGCAACTTAAAGTAGTTTAATAAATTTGGGTGCTCGCAGTCAAATTAATTTTCGACATCATTTTAATTGATGTTTAAACAAAAAATTTTATTAACCATTTCTTCAAATTATGGTAATTCATGACATCTTACTTATTTCGTATCCTTGAAATTTAATTGAAACAGAACTCAATGGTATTTACATTCATCGTAAATACGATGAGATGTCGTGAAAACGATGAATTTAAACAGTTTTTTTACACGATATGGCATCTCCGGAGATACGACGGAAATTGAAATACCGTATTTCCTAAAATATAACCCCCCCCCCCCCCTAAAATAGAACCCCCCCCTGAAATAGAACCCCCCTTTTCGAGGGGGTTGAAAAATAGAACCCCCCCCCCTGAAATAGAACCCCCCTTTTCGAGGGGACTACATAGTATGAATACTTCTTTTATCGATTTTTTCCAATGATTGGAAATGGGGGTTGGGGGAGGGAAGTAAGAGCACCCGGCTCTCTACCTTCTCAATCGCCCTGCGCGACTTTTTTTAAATTTTCAAAATTTTATTTCAAAGTTTGTATTTAATTTATTAAAATTATTTTTCCTGGTCGGGATTCGAACCTTTACCAATCCAGCACACAACCATCTGGCCACAGCAAAATTAAAATAAAGCGACATAGAATGCAATGATGTAGCGACATTAAGCTAGCTACTCCTCCAGGAGCATTTTTTTAATTACCCATATTTGAAATTTATTAAAAATTGGGGGAAAGGAGAACCAGACCAAAAAGGGTAGACTATGTCTTAACACGGATTTTTACCTGTTAAGCCATGCCTGCCCATTATTTTTTTAGCAAGAACATTGGGGGGTTTTTTGGGATATTATTCAGTTCCTCCATCATTGTTTGGGCTTCACTCGAGGTAATGTGGCCTTTCTTTTTAAGGAAACTAATGAGGGCAAACCAGCAAATTAAGAACACAGGGAACGCAATGAGGTAATGAGAAAAAAGCATTAATATTTGTAACCAAATTTGTGCATCATTTTCCGGTTCAACCAGAACTTGGATCGGGGGATTGGTGGTTGTGTTATTCATTTTTCGCAAATTTATTGACAATCTTATTTATAAAATTTTTGAGTCTGATACAATGTGGCGATTGTAATCAACCATGATCATTTGATCAAATTCACCCAAAACTATTATTTCAACTCCTCCTTTTGGTATAGGACTATTGAACGTTGCTCGAATACATGTTGTTCCGCTTCTTAAAAGTTCAAAACCGCAACTGTCATCCAGCGTGGAAGTTAATGGGACAACAAAAAATGTCCACCCATTTTTGAATTTTTCCATGGAAATGTCAAATGACCTTTCAGAGTTTGTCATTCCCAATGCCTCATACATATCTACAAATGCTCTAACATAAAAGTTTTCGGCAAAATTGAAAAAGACCAAATAAAAAATCATATTAATTAAAAATGCAATAAAATAAATTTGACCAATTTATAACAAATCAAATCATTACAAATAACAGCATTTTCCTCATCCAAAACAAATAAATTAGAAATAGCATTAAAATAAATTTGACCATTTTTTTAATCATTTCAAAACAAATCAATTACAAATATCAATGAAAATAAGTTTGACCAATTTTTTTAATAATTGCAAAAACAAATAAATTACAAATCATTTTCCTCATCCAAAAAAAATAAATATGAAATAGCATTAAAAATAAATTGGACCAATTTTTTTTATCAATTACAAAAAGCATTGGGCATTTTCCTTATCCAAAAAAACAAATGTCAATGAAAATAGGTTGCAATTTTTTAATCATTTCAAAACAAACAATTACAAATATCAATCAGATGAATGGCCCATTTTTAAAATTATTGCAAAATCAAAAGTTAAAATAGAAGTTAAGCAATTTCAAAATTCAAAAAGATTTGCATTATTTGCACAAAATCATTTATTTCATACCAAAAATAACATTGAAACAAAAGTGAGGGCTCAAAAATCTGGTATGGAAAAACTTGTTCATTTGTGGATGGTTTACTACTGTTATCGATTCAATTTTGTTTAAAAAGGGATAGTAAAGATGCTTTATTAGGGCAATTTTTAAAGGAGCAATTGCCGTAGGGGAATGAAACAAATAATGAATGTATAAAATTTTCAAAATAGGAAAAAATTTACAACAAAAAAATTCAAAATGAATTTTAGTGAAAAAACTCTGGCCTATTTAAGTTTGACCAAAATATTAAATTTATTGAGTTGAGATCAAAGAAATATTGTTTTTGGTATTTGTCAATGTTTAAAAAATGGGAGGGGATGCTACTGACACCTTTTGTGTTCGCTGCTCAAAATTTCCCACGGTCGGGAGAGACATTTTTTGATATGCGGGGGGGGGGGGTGACGGGTAGAGGGGGTGAGGATAAACGCTGAGCCTTTTTGGCTCTCGCGTTAACGGTCCACTCCTCCCTCCATGACTCACCTATGCTCTCCTAGCTAACTTAAATGTTGTATCATTGCATTCATGTAGCCTTACTTTAATTTTTCTGTGGCCAGGTGGTTGTGTGCTGGATTGGTAAAGGTTCGAATCCCGACCAGGGAAAATAATTTTAATAAATTAAAAAATTATAATTTACAAATTTTAAGATTAAAATAAATAATTTGGAAACTTTCAAAATTAAATTTTGAAAATTTAAAAAAAGTCGCGCAGGGCGATTGAGAAGGTAGAGAGCCGGGTGCTCTTACTTCCCTCCCCCAACCCCCCATTTCCAATCATTGGAAAAAATCGATAAAAGAAGTATTCATACTATGTAGTGAGGGGGTTGAAAAATAGAACCCCCCCCTGAAATAGAACCCCCCCTAAAATAGAGCCCCCCCCCAATTTTTGAATTTTTTTTTTGCAAAATTGGCCATAATTTTTTGGATTTTGCAAACTTTTAAAAATAACTCAAGCGTAAAAATTCTCTTTATTTTTCTACATTTTTTTCTCCAAGTTTATAAACCATTGGCCAACTTTAAGCAAAGATATGAATTTTAAAAAATTTGTAAATCCCTGTCAAGAAAAAATGAAAATTCGAAAAAGTTATAAATTGTCATTCCGGCTCTTTTATAAGATTTAATGAGCCTTCCGCCACATGCTTTCATTGAAATAGCATGAATTCGAGCATTATTTCTTTTGGTAATACTGAAGATGGTGCCCCCCATTTTTGAAAAAAATAAAAATGGTTTTCAAAGTCGCTAAAGAAATGTTTCTAGGGGTAATCGGGAGTGTAGAACCCGAATCTGACATTAGTTTAGACCAATTCCGTGAAAATTATTTTTGCAAAAATTTGAATTTTCGAAAAAATGTATGTATTCCGTTCTGGGGATTAAAATCAGTTAAAACAAACGACAAGAAATTATTCTTTCATATACCTAGCATTTTTAATCTTGATCCTGGTCATTTCCCAAATCTGATCCTGATCGGGGATTTTTAAAATTCGATCTCTAATTTAAAGATAGGTAGTTATGAATTTTTTTGTGAAAAAGACAAAAATTGACATTAACTTTTAAATTCTTTTAAATGGAGAAAACATCTCAATGCGTAAAAAAACTTTCTGCATATTTTAAACTTTATTTTATTTAAACAAACTTTAAGCTAAGTTAGGTAAGCATTTTTTTTAATTCTTCCAATTTTGCTGAGCAAAAATTGGGAATTTTCAAAAAATTGTTGAAGGCATCAATAAATTTCTAATTCTTAACAAGGGTTTCCCAGAAAAATGGTTGGATGGCAAATTTTGTTAATATTTTCTGAAAAAATAGGTTGAAAAATAGAACCCCCCCCCCCCCCTAAAATAGAACCCCCCCCTGAAATAGAACCCCCCCTTTTTGGGGGGGGTTGAAAAATACAACCCCCGGGGGTTCTATTTTAGGAAATACGGTAGGCCCTGTCCGATGGATCTCCTCCATCCTTTGCTATAACTTTATTTCTTCACCCAACAATGTTCCCCCGCATTCCAATCCCCATTTCACTTTGTAAATATCAAGAAACAACGGTTTAATTACCCAAGTTTGAGATTTGGCAATAAACTGGTGGTTAATATTTTGAGCTCTACGATCCCGTGAAGGGCCTTCCCGCTTCACAACACTTTACCTATATTGTTGTAAATATGTTATATTTAAGTTTTATTCTCTGAACTTACCATTAAAAAGGCTTAAACAATTAAAAAAAAATTAACACTAAATAAAATTTAAATTATTACGCTAATGAAAATAATGTAAAACAAGAGTTTGCGCCCAAATAATTTAAAATATAATTTATAGGTCGATTATAAAAACACTAAAATGTTTAACTTAAAACAATAATTACTTACCTGAGTAAACGATGCCATTCTCCAGTTTGTAATTGTATGACTTACTTATCAAAAGTTAACATATATTTAAAAGAAGTTATTGAGGTTTGATTAAAATCATTCATAAGAAACTTGAAAGTCTTAACTATTTATTTCTTTAAAATAACAAATATTAAAAATCAAATAATAAAACGACCCATAAATATTAATCAATAAAATATTAGTTACAATTTGTTAAAGATTCATAAATTTTATTAAAAAAATAAATCACAATATGTTCACTGTCTCTAATGATGCCTTTGAATTTAAAAAAATAAAAAATAAATATTTATGCAATAGTTAACGCCAAGACGTTAAGTAGCCAAAAAGGAGTTCTTCCACAATAAATATTAAAACAATATATCAAAAAGTATAATTAAGCTACGAAGTCAACATGACATGACACACCTCCAGAAAACATCTGTTGCCCAGAAGAAGGCGAGAGAAAACAGCCGAACCCTCTTTTTATTTTTTAAAAAATTTAATATTAATTAAATAATCTGCAAAAATTACATTTGTAGAAATTCAAATTAATCATTACGTTTGAAACTCAATAAATTAAAAATTCTTCATGTAACACAATATATTTACTATTGTAAGCGGACAATGCAGTCTCAATTCCGGAAGTTGGTTTTAAGGGTTTAGGCAGAAATCCATAATCAAATTATTCTAATATCGTGATTTTTTTGTAATATATAAAAAATGTAAAGTAAAAAGTCGTGGTATTAAATATCTTAAAGTGCACTTTTTTAAAATTTAAAATTTAAAAAGCAATTTCTTAATTGAATTTGACATTTAAAAAAACAACACTAAGCACACAAACATTAACTCATAACGTAAGCATAAATATTTCGTGACAAAAAGTAAGCACTTGACACTCGGTTTCAGGTTCATTCAGAGCTTAGTGGCGGTTTTTGCGGAACACGCAGCCGAAGATGATGTTTTACGGCTTATGATTCGGGTTAATGCGATGGTTGCGCGTAAAACCCATGGTATAATGAACGAAGAATGTATTTTAAATTAAAATTAAAACAATGAAATCGCTCTTTAAAATTTAATTAAATATAAAACAATTCTGTAAAGTCATTATTAATTATAATGTAAATACATTATGTAACTTAACGTATTATCAAAGCTAGATTATTAATTTTAATTCTATAGAAATTACGCCATCTATACAATATTGTTACATGTTTTAAATAGCCAAAATGAAAATTTAAACATAGTTATATAATAAATTATAATAGAGATACAAATAAAAGTCTATTTTAGCTGCATTATCAACTCTGAATAATGGCCGATCAAAACCGTTCACAAGTCAGTGCAATCTTAATCATCAAGGAGTTGAGAGCTATAAAAACAATTAAATAATCTAATAAAAAAAATAAAAATATTTATATTAAATCAAAATTTGAAAATTTTTGTGTAAAAATTACCGTAAATTATATTGTCGGCTAGACAATTGTGTCGAAGCAACTGATAAACATCTTTTTAGGATCACACTACAAGGATGTTTAATTCATCATTATAAAATCAGACCGGCGGCGCATTTATTTGAAATATAAAAAATGCAAAAACTGTTGGACAAAACCAATATTTTTTACAATTTTAGAGCTGTTTGAATTTATTCTGCCCAAAATGTAAACAAAATAAAACTTAGGCGCGGGTCACCGACCAGATCGCGGTTGAGCCAAAAAAGGTCGATCGAGAATTTAATCAAAAAGTACCGAGTTTGATTGAAAATCTCTTGTCGGTCTCTACTCGAGATCAAATGGTAACTTTTTTCTTAGTCAGAAACAATTATTCGCAAGCTAAAATTTTTTTTAAATTTCTTCATGAATTTAAAACTAATCAGGAAGACACGTGGTCAGAAAATTTTTCTTTTAGGATTTTTAAATAATATAATAATAATCGTCCAACTTTCTAAATTTCTTCCCTATTTTCTTTTACCCGAAATCTGTATGCCTCTTCTCGTTTGTACATATCAAAATGACGCTATTTGTTTTGGTTGGAACCGATTTCCGGTGCAATATTTTCAATAATTTTGTGCACGGAATTTTATATTTACAACTTTTTTTGAAAATAAAATCGGCCTTTAATTAACGCTTATAAAGGTAAATTTTGTACCTATTATTTTAAAAATTTACCAAATTATCTTGTATTTAATTTTGACAAAAAAATGCAAATAAATATCAATTAATCGATCTATCCTTCAATTGGCACTGAATACTGACTGACCTTTCCCACCCCGCTTTCTCTGCCCTCATCTGTTCCTTTTCTTTCTCTGCTCTCACATCATTTTGCTTTCTCTTCTCCCTCTTTCGCTTCTCTCGGCTTGATTTTGCTTCTCTCCTACCCCCCCCCCCCCCACTCTCCCCCCACTCTTTCTTGTCCTCACGTTCATTTAGCGTTCTCTTCCCCCTCTTTCTCCGTTATCACCTTTATTTTACTTTATTTTCTCTTCCTTCTCTATCTTATCCTTCGATTGACATTGAGCATTGACCTTTCTCCGCCCCAACCACACACCCATTCATTCATTTTTACATCGAAAAGTTGGCGTTCATTCCAAAATGAACAAAAAAATGTATAAAATGCGTGTTCGTCACATGACCCGAATATTTTTAGGGTTTTGAGACATCAATCAGCTCTTACTGGTCAGAAGGATTATTGATTATATTATTATTATCCATTTTTTGCGCCTGGACACACTCACTTAAATTGCAGATTCTATTAAGCAGATAATTATTTCGTAAAGTTAAATGGATTTAACTTCAACGTGATCGTAAATTAATGAAATTTCACTCAAAATGAGAATAAAATAATTTAGTATTTAAGAAAATAAAATTTAAAAATATTGACGATAGTCAAACTATTAAAAATAAGTAAATTATGAAAAATCATATTATTATGAAAGTTTGAATATTAAATTTATAGATTTTTGTTGAAAAGTTTAAAGGAAACGTGATATTGGAAACGTTTAAATTGTCAAAACGTTTAAAGAATAATTAAGAGACTGTATCAAAGTCAATCTGCACTTATCAGAAATGTACTGATTTAAGCGGCCAAATCTGACAAATTAAAATGTAATGATTTGTCAGAATTGTACTGATCAGCTCGGCTACTGATTTTCAGGAAAATCGATCGCAATTTTTGGGTAATTTTTTAAAGAAATTCGATCAAATTTTAAAAAAAAGTGCCCGGCGCCGCCTGTCAGCACCGCCGGATTTCGTCGTTCTTACAAAGGTTTAAAAAATTGCAGTATTTCAAAATTTTGGTTGCAAATCTTTTAACAAATTGAGTCGTAAATATCGGTACAGCCGACCCCTTCTCCCTACCCTTGAAATAGGCCTAAAAACGAGCGTCGAAGCAAAGAAAGGAGCAAAAATCTTCACAAAAACAAGTTTATAAAAACCAAATAAAAGTTCTATAGATTTAAAAATTATTAAAAAAATTGACTCTGCTAATTTATTCGTTTTGAAGTTATGCTAAGAAATAATTTGTTGCAAGCGGTTGTATGTACTATAATTAGCAAAATCTGTTTATCGAGATAAAAATATTACCCAATTCTATAAAATAAATTTTGACTAATAAATACATTAAAATTAATTATTTACTCATCAGAAAATTTATCTCACGCCCAAAACTTATCGGGTTCTTATATGCATGAAGAAAATATTATTATCTATCACAAACAACATCAAAAATTAAATTATATTATTATTCTACATCGTCTTTAGATGATTTTGTATGTTGGAATACTTTACCAAAGTCGATACAAAATGCTTAAATGTCCGAGAGAATAAATTTACCAAGTTTATACATTTATTTCGCTTCTACAATATAATAGGAAAATAAGACAAAAGATATCAATCTGCCAAGCATGTGGCAACACACGCCTTTAGAAAAAGCAAAAAGGAATCACTTACGCTCCTTGCTCGCCAGGCCAGATGGGATTGTGAAGTTAATGTGGATGAACAATTGGCCTGCGAGGCACGCGGCACACTCCTTATCGATAGGATGAATCGTCGCTTCTTTGAAGAAACTCCCGAAAACTTGGAAATTAAAGGGCTAAAAGTTGAAGCTAAAACTAAAAAATAAATCCACATTTCGAACATGGCCATTGCAGAATTCAAGATTGTGATCCCTACGGGAGGATAAAAGTTGCTAAATTTCAAGACTAAAAGTTGTAGCTGCCTTCATACGAACAATTTCTTGCTTCTCGGCAATCCTCATGAGTTCGTTTTTGCCCTTCAGAATGAGAGAGCGGATTAGCAATTATAAAAAATAAATTACCCAATAAAAAAAGATAAAATATGCAAAATATAGTGAAAAAAACAATAAATTAATGCTTTAATACCATAAAATATTAAATTCAGAAGAAAAAGAATGATAGAAAAGATGAAACAAATAAAAATAAAATGATTAGACTCGTAAAAGAACATCTTTACGGAAATGCTAATAAGTCGACACAAACTATTATTAACCTAAAAAATAAAGTTAGATTGTTTTACATAAAGTTGAGGAACAAAATAAGAAACGAAAAATTATATATCATTGCTGACAATCAGTAGGTTTGATATAAACCAAATAAATGGCGATTTATTAAAAAAAGATTGACCGATATTATATCAAACAAAATATAACATCAACTATTTAAGTAAATTACTTTTCAAACAACCACTTATTAACAATAAAAATATCAATTAAAAAATAAATTTAAATATAAATTATTCAGCCAAAAAATAAAACCTATTTTAGTTTAAATTGCTTTAAACCCTAAATTTATTAATGGTGAAATGTACCTATCGCAGATCATTAAGCAAAACAAAAAATTAAGAAAATAATAATAAAACCCCTTAAATTTGATTAAGCCATTAAATAAAATTCAAAGGACAAATTAAATAACCAATTTATATAAAGCAAGAATTGTCAAATGAATAAAAAAATATTATAACTAATAAAAATCAAATTATTGAAATAATTTTTTAACTGGTTTGAAGACAGTGGACATAATAGCTTTAAAAACTAAAAATAGACACAATGAGAAAATAATTTACTAATTAAAAACTTAATTCACAATTTATTTTGTAAACCTAAATAAAAATATTTGGCAAAAATGCATTAAACACAAGTTAAAAATATAATTAAAATGCATAATTTATATTTGATCATAATTTTAGGTAAAGTAAGATAAATAAAATATTAACGTATAATATTTTAAATTTAAAAAATACAATAAAATGTAAAAGTTCAAACTAAAAAATACTCAAAAATCGATTAAAGAGATGCTAAGTCTTTTAGCAACTTAAAAGACTCAAATAAAAATATATTTTTTTTAAAAACGCTATTTATTTATATTGAAAAAAGAAACAAATAACAGGTTTTGTATATGCAAAAAAAGGAGTATTGAAGATATGATTTTGGCACGACGCCATGAGGATTATTTATTTTCTCAATTTTTTCGTATAACCTCAAACGTGCGGGAAGCCTGCTTGTGTTTGTCCATCCGCTACTCGTAATTGAAAACTGAGTTACTATACTCAACACAGGCAATAGCAATTAATTGGCATTGGAGCATTGGCGTTATGTGCCGGGTGGCCAAAGTACCTACTTTAGCAGGTTTTCCTGCTTTTTGGGTTTTTTCCTGCTAAATTCCTACTTTTTCACTTTGGCATGTTTTTGTCTGCTTTTTGTAGTTTTCTTGCTTTTTTTTTGCTTTTAAATTTTCTTAAAGTTTTTGCTTAAAAATGTCCATATTTCTAAAATTTCAGAGCAATTTTCTCAACAAACATTGTTTAAAATCTTAAAAAATTCAAAAATACGGTCATTTTTAAAAAATTTAATTGCAAATCTCTTAAGTCTAAAATAGCAAAATTTTTGGCTGTGCCTATCGGAACCGTCCGACCCACCGACAACAAACTCCAAGACTAGATACGGCCTAAACACACAAAAATTTGACTGCTGATTTCGCTTATACCCAAGCATTTGGTCATTTTCTATGTGATTCTGTGTTGTTGGGCCAAGTCTAGCATGACGCGAAATACCATTAATAAGTTTTGGCATTAAATTCGTATATTTGCACACATAAAAATATTCCTGCTTTTTAGTGCTTTTTGCATAGGCCGATCCTACTTTTTAAATGCTAATCCCGCTTGTTGGGTTTTGCCTATGGCCTCCCTGGTTATGTCAACTCAAAAAAAGTATAATTTTTGGTCTAAGAAAAACCCATTTTTGGGAGTGAATTTTTAAAAATAATTGATTTTTAGGGGCACATTTGTCGTTTTTTGCAGGTTTTTTTTAAATTTTTTGTAAAAAAGTGGAAAATATTGAATTTCCTCAAAGGAAAAATGCCAAAAATATGTATTTATTATGGAAAAATGGCGAAATATCGATTGATTTATTCTCAAAAACGCCAAAATATGGAATTATATCAGGGCTCCCAAATGAAAATTTTCAAAAGCCTCATTTGGCAGGCAAAAAAGCCTCATTTGGGACCAAAAAACCTCATTTTGCTAAAATCATGTTTTTTTTGCGCGCGGTTTTCCCAAATACTTTTTTTAGTGGGGGGGGGCGGTCGGCGGTGCCGATAGGCGCCGCCGAGAAAAATTTCGAATTTTTGACTCAATTTGTTAACAGATTTGCAACTAAATTTGCAGAAAATGTGATGCTTTTTTGCATTAAAAAATGGAAAATGAGGTTTTTTTATTAAGAAAATTCCCAATTATTTCAAACCGGAACACGCTTTTTCATTAAAAATGAAAATACAGAGAAAAAAAATGGATGGGCATTACGCCAAATATTCAAAATTTAAAAGTAAATTTGCAGAAAATATAACGTTTTTTTGCATTAAAATCAATGGGAAAGAGGTTTTTTGAAAGTACACAGAAAAAATGAATTAACATTACGCCAAATATTCAAAATTTAATATAAATATTTATTTTATCACGAAATTTCCGAAAAGCCTCAAAAAACCTCATCAAACTCCAAAAAACCACAAAATGAGGCTAAACCTCATTTTAAAAATTTAGCCTCATTGGACTATCAAAAAACCACAAAATGAGGCTAAAACCTCAGATTTGGGAGCCCTGAATTATATGGACTAAAAAGTCGCCAAATTCTCATACTTTTAAAAACAACTGTTTTAATAAATTTCATTAACCCGAACTACTAATAAAACATAAAAAAGTAATTATCGCAAACCACAGCTGTTGTTAAGTTTTTCAAGCAGAAATTGTTCGACTTCGCAGAGGCGATTTGCTTACAATCAACAAACATCATTGGCCAATTAATAAATAAATCAATTTTGATTTGTTCATTAATTATAAAAATAATTGGTGTTTAACGATAGTGATAGCAAATTTAATTACAACGTGTGTATGGAATGGGCGCCAAAAATGCAAGAATTAATCAAACAAACTAAAATATGCGGACAAAGGCGTTCAAAGTCAGCGTAAAGGAATGTGTCAACCCGAGCAAATAAAATGATTAAAAAAAGAATTCTTTAACATTCAAAATAAACTACTACAACCGCTAGAAAAACCATTCGGGCAAAGATCATATGATAAAATTTACAAAAATAAATTGCAATATTAAATATTAAGTGAAGCGGTTGAAATTTACAATTTTACATTAGATTTTAAAAAAACATTACTTTTTTGATCCACCCAAATAGCTGGCAAAAGCAGCCAAAAAACAATGTTTCCGTATAATAATGCTTAAAAAAGGTGCAAGATGATGATAATCAAAAATATTTTAAAGACAAATAAATCGTTCTTTAGAGTTTTTAATACTTAAGGTTTTTGTAACCCAAATTTAATCAATGATTAAACACGAATGAAAAATTTTTAACATTTGACATCGAAATAAAAATATAACGAAAAATTATTAATTTAATAATTGATTGTCTTTAAATATTAAAAGAAAAAAATTTAAGAGAGGGGGAGAAGTACACAGCGCTTAGCATCTTAAGTCAAAGGTCCCGACAAACAAAACAATTTTTGTTTTTACGCGTCTCATTTAATTTAGTTTGATTTAGTAAAAGCAAAAAAAGACCCCCAAAGAGTGAAAATTAGACTTCAATAAATGCCACTTTATATATGCAATGATTTCTAAAATATAAAATGTGATTTTAAATAATATTATGGTATAAAGAAGTCACAACAAACCTTATGAAGTAAAATTTTTATTAAATTTTTTCGACAAAACTTAAGCAAAAAAAACTACTTAAAGTTTAAATGACTTAAATATAAAAATTAATTTAAATAAATAAACAAAATTGAGTTTCAAATAATTCAACCGGGGAAGTTCCCCCCCCCCATTGCTCACAAGAATGAACAATAAACAAGAAGCTCAATGTCGCCTTTACCAACAGGAAATTATGTTTTTCAAAAATAAACATAGAAAAATTTTTTTAATAAAATCAAAAATTTAAAAAAAAATTTGGTCACGAGAAAACAAGCGCACATGAAGAATTACAACGGATTTGGATAAGCATAGAAAATATGAAATTTTAAATATAAATCCAAAAATTGATAATGTTTCCAAATCTTATTTAAAAATACAAATATACAGTTAATATTATTTATAATGTAATAAGTTTTGCATAAACTACATAATAGAAGACCTTGGAAATGAGATTGAAAATTTCGAGTTTCGCTACCAAAGTTGAGACCAAAATCAAGAATCACGCTCCTAAAGCTATTAGATAATTGATTATAAAATCTTTACGAATTTATTAAATAAAGTAACCCTGTAAATAATAGTAAATAGAAGCAAACTTATTTCACAAACGCAAACAAAACAAGACATTATAAAATTAAATAAGCTTAAATTGCAAAAATATAATAAATTTGATAAAGACATATTTTTGTAATAATTATTAAAAATTTAAATTAATAAAAGTTTTAGAATAAAAATTTAAATGAAAATGTTTCAATAAATAAACAGATTAAGTAATGAACATCTGCTTCTAGGTCTCAAAAAAATACAAAACTGAAATCTAAACAAAATTTTACCTTTCATCTCATGAAACAAATTGTTTCCATTGAATTGGAGAAATAATAAAATAATCCAAGTTGTTATAAATGTCACCAAATAATGAGGAAGAGTTATCATTTTCCCACCTAATTCGAGTTTATAAATTAGTTAATTTAAAAACAATTAAAATATATTGCTTTAAAACCAATTTAAATAAAACGTGTAAAAGCTTATAAATGAATAGTTATTTAAGACTGAAAAATAAAATGAAGATTATGTTGAATGCCCAATTAAGCACTTTGTGTACCCCTGCCGCTAACCTTTCAAGCCATAATTTGGTGCTCTCATCATTAAGTAATTAATTAATTATACATTTTTCAATTAAACAGAAAACAGTATCCTAAAGAAATAACAAAATTTCATCTATAAAAACTAACAAAACAAAAACTTATAAAACAAATTAATTATTTCGAGCGTACAAAGTCATTTTGAATAATCATTTTGTTGTTTAGTTTGCTGGAGTTTTCCAAAAAACTTTTTTGAAAACTTTTCTAATTAATTTACGGCGCTGTTGTGACCAAATTATTCTATTTGTTTATCGATTTTTGGAGGGAGGGGCCCAGAATAAAAAACAGAACCGTTAACCAGGGTCGAGAAACGGAGTAACCGGTAACCGAGGAGTCCAGTTTTTAACTGGGCTTGTCCTACTCTACTGAAAATCAAAATTGTTAATAAAAAATAGAACTAAAGCCGTTTTATTCAGTCAATATTGAAGGTTAATGAGAAATAATAAAAAATGAATTAAAGGTCATTTTTAACAAAGCCCGTGTTTTGGATATGTATAACGACGACATTTACCAGAAAAAGGACCTGCGTATGGTTTAATTAAGTGTCATAATCAATTACTATTTATTTATAATTCTATTTTGGACAAATCAATTAACTACAATATTCGAAAAGTGATAAACTAGTAAAATGGATAAAAAAAAAGTAAATTTAACAAAATTCTTAGAAATAAAAACGTATCATTTATTAGCTTCAAAAAATCAGGCCACCGTTTTTATTTATGAAGGAGGTGGGGTGACCATCATGGTGGCAGGCGTCTTTACGTGGCGTGATGCGCGAGTAGCCGCAGAGCAAGGCGTTTAAATTTTAATGCATTAAACAGTTAAATTACAAAAAATTATTATAATACGACTAAAAATCTATAAAGGTATTGTTGATGATTCTATTAAGTTATAATGTCTAATATTTGAACCTTAGATTATAATTAAAATAACTAATATAATCACCTGCCATATAGATTTGCTATCACAGGGAAGTTTTCATCAAGCTTAAAAACTTTTAAATATAAAAAATTGTTACTTATTGTCAGATTTTTTGTACTAAGAAGTGAAATATAATATAACGAAATATAGATTAGAAATATGAAGTCGTCAAAGCCGGACAGTGAAATGTGAAGTGTTGATGAACAAAAAATTATCTCAGCACCGGACAAGATCAAAGAAGAAAGAAAAGAAAAAACAAAATTTATTGCCCATTTGTTGGTACATTTTTGAGGATTTGGAATAAAACTGAAAAAATGCACTACCTTATAAATTGTTCCCAAAATATGCCCGTTAAAACTTAAATATGGACCCAAAATGGCATTAGGACATTACTTTTTAAAATTTATCGCATTAAAAACTGACCAAATCCTTTCAAATTTGCGGGGAAACCTTCAAATTCGTCATTCTTTATTAATTTTCCTCTTTTAATAGGAAATATAATATTTTCACATGTTTTGCAACATATTATAAAAAATACCAAATAAAAAAATTTTAGGGAAAATTTCGATCTTTGATGGTGGATTTTTGGCCCAAGAAAAAGTCATTTTTAGGAGTGCATTTTTGGGTTGAATTTAAAAAAAAAATTTTTAGGGGCAAATTTTGTCGTTTTTATTGCTTTTTCTTAAGAAATTTTCGGAAAAATGCCTAAAAATTGCATTTTTCTCATGAAAAATGCCTAAAATATTGATTTATTATGAAAAAATGGCGAAATATTGATTTATTCTCAAAAAAGCCAAAATATTGATTTATATTGACTAAAAAGTCGCTCTAATTCTAAAATTTTTCGTAATGAATGCTATTTCCGGACTTTTCTCATGATTCCCTATTCTACAAAAAAATAGGTTAAAACCTGAAAATCCGGACCCTAGTAATGGATTAGTATTCTCTTAAATAAAAAAACAAATAATAAACAAACATAATAATAAATTTATTGATCAAAGGACTTAAATTACATCTTAATTATACAATTTTAAATGGCACTATTCCAAAGTAAACTAAAATCAAAATATTAAAAATACAATATATTTTTTAATTAAACCACCCGCTGAAAATCTTTACAACGATTGGCTTCCCACCGAACAAAAAATTTCTTTTCCTCCGTAATTTCGTCGACAGTGGAAGACAAAGCTTGGAACAGCCGTTCTACTTTTCTCCTTAAAGGTGAGGGTATCTGACAATTTTGGACGAACATTAATTTTTACTATTAAGGTCAGGTACCCGGATTAATTTATTTTATTTATTAACTACTTTAATGCGAGATTTGATTACAAAGCCGATATTCATCAATAGAAATTTTATTTTAATTTACATAAAACATATACACTATTAAAAAATCCTTTTTTATATGCTAAAAAATTCAAAGTCCAACAACTCACAGTCAAAGAGCAGTTGACTTAATTAAGCATGTGTTTAAATATTTCGGACAGGCTACCCTAGATTGTTAAAAAAATAAATTTAAAAAAGAAATAGATATAATTCAATTTACATTAATTCAGAATTCTGCATGCTGCCAATAAATTCAAATGTGATTTTATTTAAAAGTGTATATTTAAAAATTAATTCAAAAATCGGAAGGAAAAATATAATACACTTACCTCCCGTTATTTAACAAATATAATAGATTAATTTATTAAGATTAACAACGACATATTAGTTTTACTAGAAAAATCCGGTATAAATTTAAAAACCACAAAAATTAGTAACTTTTTTAAAAAATTAATAAAAAGCATAAGAAAAAATAACAAGCAAAACAAACGTTCACATTAACATCATCAAGCGAGCATTTTGAATATTAAAGTAATGCAAAAAATCAAATGTTAACAAATTATTCAAAAATAATATGAATAAATTCTACTTATTACAAAAAACTTTCATAAATAAATAAAGCACATGAATATATTACATAAAGTACACCATTACCATTATTTTCTACTGACAGCCGAACCAGAGCCCGGACGAAACTTGCGGACAATATTAAATTTGAAAAAATAGAAGACAATTTAATATATAATACCAAAGTTTTATAGATAAATTAATGAAATATTCACGAAAATTTAATCAAAAATATATAGCTACAAAATATAATAAATGTTGAATATTTAAAATTTCTGACATATATTATATTTTCAAATTAACCAAATTTGTATACTTTCACACCATCGGTTATAATAAATTTATTAATCCCGAACAAATAGATAAAATATAAAAAAATGAATGAAAGCAACAGCTAGCGCCAAAGTTTCAAGTTCAACTTTGCGGTGCAATTTGCTTACAATCAGCAAACATTACAACCCAAAAAGTGCGTCCCAGGCAACAATATTTTGAATTAAAAATTGCTAGTATTGCACTTCAGCATCTAATTAACCTAAATTAGACCTAAAATTTTGTAAAATAATATACTTTCTACGAAGAAAGGAGAACCAAAGCCAATAAGCAACATCCGCTTTTAAAGGAACTTTTAGAAATTAAAATGAACATTGCGCTAACACTAGAATTTGCATGAAAAAATAAAAATTATTAAAGGTGTACCAAAGCCGTGTTTATGCATCTTTAAATTATATCCAAACCAAAGACCAATTTTTCATTAAAATAAACAATTTTATAAAGAACAAAGTTAGAAATGATGACAGCACGGAAAGCAGCGATCTTAGGAGGCGAGGGGTTGAGTTGGTTCTGCAACGAAGCAACATAGCAAATGATGTAGACAATGCGCCGAAAGGGCAATATTATTTTGTTATCATAAATAAAAATTTAAGCTCTAGTTTTGATGTCAATATTTAAAAATGCTAAAATTTAATTAACAAGAATATGTATTTTAAAGTCAATCGTATATACAGCCAATCAGCAATCAAGAATGGTTTATTCTAAGCAGAAAATAAACGCATAAATAAATCCATAATGGCTCAATAAATGTTTAATTATAAATAATAAGGTTACAAAATAAAATGGCACACCAAACTAATAGACTGGCACTAAAATGAATACTTTCAGAATAAATCATTAAAATTGTAAAAATTAATCATTAATTATAACAAACTCTAAACCAAATTAAGTTAAATAAGAGCAAAAAAGCATTTTTAACGTAGCCCTGTGTCTTCATGTGCAAAGACGACATTAACCGGCCGGATGAAAAGGACCTGCGCATAGTTCAATCATATTCATGATCAAATTATATTTACTAACAATTTGTTTTTTGATTCCGAAATGAAAAACCGGTTTGCCCCGTATTTTTGGCAATTAAAAACACCGAATGCGGTGCAGAGACGAAATACTGCTTTGGTGCCGAGTGCACCTGTCGCCGGTTGGTTTGAGTTGTTATGCGATTAATTCATCCAATTTAACTCTGTTTTCACATACAAAAAACAAAATATAAAGGTGTTGCCTTCACAAATAATATCTAAAATAACTTTAATAAAATAACAAAATTATATCTATTTGATTTTAAAAAGCCGGATTAAATTGGTTTTAAAAAAAGCACAATAGCGCTGCTGCGCTGGAACGCAGAGTTTTCGGGTTAGATTTTAAATAAAATCACCAGAATTAAGTTATTTAAAAAACTAAAAGGTTGTGTTTACCTACTGAAAATAATCAAAAATATAAATCATTTAACGTATTTTACTGCTTGAGGAAAATAAATGTTTAATGTTTAAATATTATAAAATATAGAAAATGGCAAAATTTGTAAAAGATATAAAAAAAGAATCCTACCACCGTATAATGAACACCAGAGCATTAAAAAAGGTAAATTAATAATTTCAAAATACATTAATTTTTCAAAAATTACAATTAAAAAAATCCTTAAAATCGGTTTAAGTAATTTTACATCAAATATTATAAAGTATTCTTATCTTAATGGAAAGCATTTAAATAATTACTTTTTAAATGTAAGGGTTAGAAAGTTTAAGCTATTTACAACTTGAAGTTTGCAATCTCTCGGGTTGGCGAGTTGATCACGAGATAACTATAAAAAGTTATATACCTGAATAAGTGGTAATAAAAAGCAATGAAGATGAAAACAGTCGACACCAACAATGTTATAAAAAATTATTCATGTATATTAATTTCGTCCAACAGAGTTGGGCAGGATTCTGGCTGCCCGGGCGCAGCCAGAATTCTGCGCCCCATGTGTAGCAGGCTGTGACATCATTTTACTATGGCCTAAGAAGGCAGCGTGTCTGGTCGCTTGCTCACTGCTGCATAATATTTTGAGAATGAATTTATTCGTAAAGGTAAAATTTATTAACTAAACAAATTGCACAAAAATAATCAAATTTTTTATACATATATTTAGTTATGGACATAAACGAACAAATGTTTCAAAAAAATAAATTATACTTTTTAAAATAAAACTTTAAATACAGATATATTGAATAGTTGCTGAACTAAGTAAAATTGCATATTAAATTGCGACAAAATTACATATGGGATTATACAAACTTTTTTCATTAAAAACTAATCTTTTTATTTGTAGAATTATTAGTCATTTACAAAATGAAAAAATGAAAAAAATTAAAATTTAATGATGATAAAAATATGATTAACATTTACATATAAAAATTTTCGGTGGCGCCAAATGATCGGCCAAAATACCTCATCTTTTTTAAATGTTACTTGAATGAAACAAACACAGAAGCTATTCTATGAAGGTCATTAGGCAAAATATAGTCACTTAACATTATGGTAGAACATGAGCACGCACTTGGACAAGCAGCGGAGTTGCTATTTGGCGCAAAATGTCTGATTGATAAAAACTAATATTGGAACATATAAACAAAAATTTATCAATTAAAAAAAATTTTTATATTAAAAATAAATAAAGTATATTTAATTCTAATACAAGATATGAAAAATAACGATACAAAAAAAAAAGTATTATTACTATTTATAAATAAAAATATAAGGCTATTTTCTTGCTGATTATTAGGGCTGGGATTTTTATGTTATAACATATTTTTTTCGTGGATTCCTTACAATGCGAGATGTGATGTTGAAGAGTGGTGGGGAGGCGGAGATGCAAAAGGTTATGCCGCGGAGGGACTCGAACCCACGACCTTTCCTATCCGGGGAATGCTCTAGCCACTGAGCTACGCCGGCACCCTCTCATACCCATCTCTCAATTCCCTTTTCATCGGGAAGAGAACTCTCCTCGCGCCGCCAAGACGCACAGAGAGCCGCATCACAGAGAAGCCCAAAAATAGCATTTGTTTTGAAAAATTTTTGAATTAGGGCGACTTTTTAGCACATATAAAAACATATTTTGGGGGTATTTTTTAGCACATATTTACTGACATATTTTAAGCTTTTTCAGAGTTTTAGCACATATTTCGCTATTTTCCAAAAAGTCCTTAACAAAAATACATTATAAACGAAAAACACCCCCCTATGAATTGACTTTTTAAAAATTTTCAAAAATGCACCCAAAAAATGACTTTATCTTGGACCAAAAATCCACCCTCAAAGATCGACATTTTCCCTAAAATTTTTTACTTTTGATATTTTTATAAAATTTTCCAAAAATGTGAAAAATAGTATATTTACAACTGTAGGAGCAAAATTAATAAAGATAGATGAATTTTGAAGGTTTTTATGCATAAACTGACTAGATTTTGGCCATTTTTGGCACATATTTTGGCATTTTTTGGGATTTTTAGCATATATTTTGGCATTTTTTAGCACATAAAAACATACATGTTTTGGGACATATAAATCCCAGCCCTACTGATTATATAAGTTATATGTCTAATATTTGAACCAAAATTACAATTTATTAGCTAGTACAACTTACAAAGATAAAACTCCATTTTTACGCTTAACAACTTTTAAAAAAATTCAACAGTAAATAAAAATTATAACTCTTTTAAATGAAAAGAAATATTAACAAATAATGTGAATAACAGGTAAATGCAGAAAAATTTGAATATTTAAATTAATACAACAAAAACATAAACAAATAAAAAGGCGCATAAAATAGAAAAAAAAGCAAACGCTGAAACACGATGAGAAACAGAGGATACGTTAAGCAACAATAAAATTTAAATTTTTTAATTCTAAAAAATAAAAACATATTCAAAATTAATTAAAAATTTGCGACACTATAAAAGCAAATTTTTATTGCTTTTGTAATTTTAATTTTTTGATTTAACATTAATAATTTGATTATTGGTTGCCAATTCATACTAATTTGTGATGACTATACTTACTAAATAATAGCTAAATTTTACACTAAAAGTTTAATGTTATCTTTCCAATTTCTTTAGAAAAATATGAGAAACACTGGCACGCATCTCAGATTTCTGGAACAAAAAAATCCAACCCTAAACGATATCATCTACGGTATTTAATTAGTTTTTAGCTTTTAAAAATATTTCAAAAACACTGGCAATTAATTAGCACTTTTTTAGAACTAAAAACTAGAGCTTGGACAGGACAAGAGTCCTGCCAAGATTTTCCAGGACTCCTGCTCCGGAATCCAGGTATTTTCGCCGAAGCACCAGGACAGATCTTGAAAAACTAGGACTTTGATCCTTAAATCCTGATCCTGGTCATTTCCAAATCCTAGTCCTGATCCGGCAAATCGAACCAGGATCCTGCTCGTGTCCTGAATCCTGGTAGTCGGACCAGGATTTTCCGTTATGTATGTGATTTAAGACCGGTAAATTCGTATCATAGCTGATGGTGTAGTTGGTGAGTGGTGGTGACTTGAGCCATTTTGGGCTTAGTTCGAACACCGATTACGTGTATGATTTTTTTTGTAGTGAGAACACATGCAAATAATTAAGCATTTGATAATTGTTTATACAAATATGATATATTAGCTTAACTTTGAATATTCAAAATTGTTTGATTAAAAAACAAAGACTTTCAATAATATATAAATTATATGAGAATGTGAACAATAAATTTATTTTAAAACTATAAATAGTTTGTAATCAAACCCAGTTTTAAAATGTGGAACTTAATTAAAATAGTTGGTGGTGACAGATTATTTTGGTTTAGGATGTCCGATGAGGACCTGGTGGCTAGGGTTGCGGCCCTCGCCGCCGCCTTGGGGGGGCCTCCGCCCCCGCCGCGGCGGGTGGACCCCTAATACTTATTAAAGTAAGCAAATATCGAAAGACAGAACTTATAAACAAACAAAAATGATTACATAAAAAAAATCAGAGAATAAAAATTTTAGCGAAATTTGAGTGTCGAGATAGCGCCAAAAAGACTATGATAAAACGAAAAATAATAATTAAATTTAAAAAACCAAATAAAATTGAAATCTTGATTAAAAATAAACTTATAAAAAAACAATATAATGTGGAAATTAATTGGCTCTCGCGCAACCAGAACGTAACTGCCTACGAGTGGATGCGCCACGAGGCTTATGGAGCGCCTCCCGCCAACCTATGAAATTAAAGGAATTTTTTATAATTTTCAAATTCAGGTCAAACAACCTATCAAGAAAAACTTTAAGCTGGCAAAAGAAAATATTAAGAAAGGCAAAGATAAAAATAGAAGAAAAGATTAAATTTAAAACATTGCTGCTAATTTAAATATAAAAGCACGTAATTTTAATAAAATTGATATTTTAATTGTGAAAAAATGTGAAATAATAGAAATAATTAACGTTAGAGAAAAAAAGCTCGTGCCGTTTCTTATTTGCAAAATTGTTTCGCAAAAGAGTTCTTACAAAGACTCGCTTTGTAAATTTGGCATCCGAGCCAGCCATAATTAAACTTTGTATAACTTAGCCAACAAATCCTTTGCCGCAAAGACCGCGAAAAAGGATAAAATTATTAAAACAAAAGTAAAAGATTTAAATAAATTAAAATGTTAAAATAAACTAACAAAAACTGAAGTAAATGAAATGAATGTGTATAATTTTTTTTCCAAAAATTGTGAAAATAAACTAATAAATAAAATTGCCTCTTCGGCACACAAATAAAATGTGAGAAAAAAATATGATTATTTTTGCTGGATTTGGTCAATAAAATTTTGTTAAACGATTTATAATATAAACAATGCATATGCAATTATTGGAAATCCCAATGGAACATTTATGATGCGTTCGGGAGGAAACATCGAAGGGGATGGTGGCACAGCCTTCCTTCACACGTACTTGAACATGTACAAGCATGAGAAGTAAGCTTGAATTTGTTTGTTAGCTTTTGACTACCATATTAAGTTTTGGCCGAAATATTTTAAAGGCACAGCTATTACCAGGGCAGTTCAATAAGTGTTGAAGAAATTGTGAAAAATCTTGGGCCGTATTTTGCTATTACTTCCGATAGCAGGCAAAAATGCACCTTTAAGGTTTTCCACATCAAATGACATTATTAATTTATGAAATCAATATAGCATCATATTATTTTCAAAAATGCTTTTAAGATTAAGGCGTGAATTTATCATTTTAATCTAATTTAAAAAATTCATAAAAAACAATAAAAGTTTAAAAGTAATAACAAACAAAAAATAAAAAAGCTGCTCAATGACAGGTTAAAAATAATAACGTCTAACACATAACAAAATAAAGGAAAAGTGAAAACCGAATGTTAATTTTGAAGGAGGAGCGCAATTTTTTTTTGTTTAAAAACTAATAATATATATAAAAATAGGTGGAATTATAAAACAATATTTAAATGTATGCGATAAATTGTATCATTGTAAGTATGTATGTGGACGGGGTATTGAAAACTAAACTTAAAAAAAAAAAAGATTACTATTATAGTTATTACTTATATTATGTGGTGTACGGGTATGGTGGACTGACTATTCAAGATTAAAACTTTAATTAGTACGTATGTATGGCGGACGCCTATTCAAAAGCAACTTAAACATCCGGGCAGGTCTAGTCCAAACAAAGAAACATTTATATTGTTTTTAGCATTAATGTGACTGAGGATGGCATGATAATATAAACAATAACAAATCTGATATTCTCAAAAAATAATAACTAAACTATATTATTGTTAGTTTTACTAACTGAAATTGATTAAAAAATATTAAATCATTTAAAGCAAGTTAATCTGAAATTTTTTGCTCTCTTCGTCCGTCGGCATTGATTTTTTGGAAATCTAGTAGAAAAAATAAAATACCAAAGATAACCACTTTGCTAAACAAAACTATACGAACATACAATTTTTATTAACAGAAAACATTATTTTAACAATAATATCAAACATTTGTGAAAATCTTAATAAAATGTTGAACTAATATTTTAGATTCGTGCCCCGTAAATATAAGTTGGATCGGGTTAATTATTGCTTTTATAGTAATAAATATTTTAGAATATAATTTCAGATTAAATATTAAAATAATTTTATTTTTTTAAAATATGCAAAAATAAATATGAATAATCAAATAATAAAAAAACAAAGTATCGCAGTACGAAACTGAAGAAAAAATAGTTGTAAATTCAATAGACTATAAAAAACAGACAAAACATCACTTAAATTGTATAAAATGAATAAAAAAAACGAAATATTTAATACGGTTCGTATGTTAAAACTTTATAGCAGTGTTTGTCGCCTTTACTTATAGACGATGGCTCGATCACATTCTCAAGTGTAAACTCAAAAGAAAAAAATTTAAAAGTTAATATTTATTCATTAAAAAAATCTATTAAATAATTTTGTCAATGCAAGATATAAATTTCAACGCACTAAATAAAAACATAAAATTAATAGATTATATAATTTTTCAACAACAATGATAAATTTTAATATGCTATAACTTATTCAACAAATCTAATGATTTGGGTGCCCTCTTTTTGATACGACAATTATGGAAATATATAAAAAACAAAACTAATTACTCGACAACCAAAAATGTAGTTGTAAATTAATAAATATAAAAAACATATTCAAGGGAAAAATTGAGCCCTTGAGGTTATGAGCTCAGAGCTTTTAATGTATCAACTTCTAAGACTAAATGCGTTTCCGCATGACATTGTACGAATCGCAGATGCAGGAGCTTTACGACAAAATCCAGTCGCCGAACGAGATGCGCAAACTCTTAGTAAAACAAATAGTATCAAAAAATCATAATTATCTTAAGAAAAATTAAAAATTGGAATATGGAGGAATCCAACCTCAATCTTTAATGAGAATTAAAAGTAACAAATTGTCATCTAAAGCATTTATGAAAATTAAGGCAAAAATACAAAATAGAGGAAATTAATTTTTTAATATTTGGATTATATTAAAGCTTCATTTAAGCGAAATGCTCACGACTATAAGATTAAAAAAAAATAAGATGTTTAATAAAGATTTTCAAATAAAATGCTTACTATTGTTACTCGTTACATATAATGTCTTATTTCAACATATAAAAATTATAATACAGGAAAAATAAAGATATAAGATATTATATAGATTTACAAAACAAAACTAGATTACCTATATTCGTTCAACCCTAAGCAAGATCCACTGGAATAGGAGATCTTTGCCCTCATGAAATTGTCTGCATTGGAAACATTATCCATTTAAAATTTTTACTAATTAAGATAAAGAATAAAAACAGAAAAAAAGATTAGCTTATCATAAAATATAACTTATATTACAAAAATGCTTATTAAAGTAAAAATAGAAAACTAATTCATCATTTTGCAATTAAAAAGGGCAAGCCGCGACATGTAACGACCAATTCTTTTTAATTTGGCATGTAATGATTTTGAAGTCGGCCGGAAAA
This sequence comes from Globodera pallida, assembly GCA_020449905.1. NCBI lineage: Eukaryota > Metazoa > Nematoda > Chromadorea > Rhabditida > Heteroderidae > Globodera > Globodera pallida. Next base: position 225,640 of record JAIXHY010000072.1, read on the forward strand.
CTTAAAATCGCTAGCATAAAATTAAATATTAAAAGAATCAAAATGTTACAAATTGTAAAACATGGATATGAAAAAATTCCACTTTAGAATTTACCCCAGACTCTAAAAAAGATACTGTAAGATAAATAAAATTAATCACTATATAAAAATTATAAATAAATAAAAATTAAAACCTTTTGTTAGTAGGAAGCGCTTAATATCTGAGATTAAAACGCATTCAATTATTTTAAGAATTGGAATCGATCTTTAAATTAATAAGTTACAAAAAAAATTTAAAATTTAACAGGGTTATAAAAGAAAACAATATTATAAATAAACAACAAAGTTCTATCAATTAAATATTGTTTAAAAATAAAAGAATATTTAAAATGTCATAAACTTAACTTTGAACATGAGGTCAGAGGGTCAGCAGTGCCGATAGGTGCCGCCGGGGAAAAAAATAGCGAAATGTTCAGCAAGTCGTAATATTTGTTAAGGAGCAAAATTTTCAAAAATTGGACAAATTTGCAAAAATAACGAAAATATGGCAAGTCGTTGCATTAATTCTGTCAGTAATTTTGCCAGAGAACGGGGTCTATATTAAGGTAGGTAGCACAGTACAGGTTAACCGGTTACGCAAACTGGATAAATAGTTTGGGAAATTAAGGTTACGGAAACCGGGTCTAAATCCCAACACCGATAACAAGGTACCCAAACCGGCGGTTTAAGCACCTTTAATTATTGGTTTTTTTGGCTAATTTTAAATGTTTTTAAATATGGCAAAACCCGAGGAGCTTTGGGAAATGTTTAAGGAATCTTTGTCCGAGGATTTTAGCAGGAGTTTTAGACAAGAAATTGCTTATGCTAAAGCTTACAGAGAAATAGCGCTTAGCATTAGGAAGGCTGGGAAAACACTTGCTGATTTTCCATCCATGGAACAGATAAATGTGGATGAAGATATAGAACAGGCATTTAATGCAGCAGAAGAACTTGATCAGGGTGTAAGAGCCTTTGATTTGATGTATGATGAACAGAAAATAGTAACTGATGAAATTTTGATCAGAATTAGAAATCCAGTAAATGAGCCCGCGTTCTTCTTTCTAAGTGGACCGGGTGGAACAGGAAAAACGCATGTGAATAAGACAATTGTGCATTTGCTTAGAGGTGAGAAAAAGAAAGTGAGTACTATGGCTTTCACCGGCATGGCAGCAACTTTGTTGCCTGCGGGGAGAACATTGCATAATAGATTTGGTCTGTCTTTAGACATGAGCAATTCGAACATTAGCCCAAGGTCAAAGGCTTGGCAAGAGCTAAAGGAAACAGATTTGTTTATTTGTGATGAAGCGCCTATGATTAATAAGCGCGCGATGAGAACATTAGACGAGAAATTGAAAGAGATCATGAACAATGATATAGCTTTTGGTGGTAAAGTTATGCTTTGGACGGGCGACTTCCGTCAAACGCTTCCAATTCAGAAGCATGCCACTAGGTCAGAGTTGGTCAATTCGACCATAAAAAGAAGTGAATATTGGAGAACAGCGAAAAAGTACAAATTGACAAAGAATATGAGAGCTCTGGAAACAGAGCAGACATTTGCCAAAGACCTTTTAGAAATAGGCACTGGAAAATGGAACAATGAAAATGACGAGATCATATTGCCTGAGGGTTGCATAAGCAATGGTGATTTAGCCGAAGAAATATTTGGAAACTTCATTGTTTCTGAGAATTGGAATGAGATGGCAAAAAGTGCCATTTTAGCACCAAAGAATTTGGATGTTAGTGAATTAAACAAGAAAGTGTTAGATATGATGCCTGGAGAAGAAACAGTATACATAAGCATTGATCGTGCTGAAGACGAGAATAGGCAAAGAGCAGATGAATATTTAGATGAGTATTTGAATGCATTGAACCCCTCGGGGTTTTCAAAGCATGAGTTGAAATTAAAGAAAAATGCAATTGTTATGCTAATTAGAAATATGAACATTGAATTAGGTCTCTGTAATGGAGCTAGAATGAAAGTTGAAGAAATGCGCAAGAATTTGATAGTGTGTAAGATTTTGACCGGAGATAAGGCAGGGCAGACGGTGTACATTCCTCGGATCACACTTTGCTGTGCCGAGGAGTACCCATTTGACCTGCATAGGCACCAATTCCCATTGGTGTTAGCATTTGCAATGACAATTAATAAGGCTCAAGGCCAAACCCTTGAGCGAGTAGGAATTGATTTAAGAAAAGAAGTTTTTAGCCATGGGCAATTGTATGTGGCTCTTTCGAGAGCTAGGGCTTGGAATATGTTGAGAATTAGATTAGATTATAGTAATTTAGATAGAAAGGTGAAGAATGTAGTCTATAAAGAACTTTTAGACGAAGATGATTGATTAGTTCTTAGTTAAAATGAAAAAAGAACTGTATTAGACATTGGCGCCTCCCTGTGAACTGCTTGAACAAAGGGTAATTGTTTTTATTTAAGACCGAATCAGGTTATGGTTTACTCTCCCTTTAGATGCTCACAATGGCCGCGGACAGTTGACTTTCGACTTTGGAAAGGATGCAAAAGCCAACAAGACGAACTACAAAGCAGGAACAAGCAGTTGGGCGGAGAGAGGCACAACAGGTGGGGGGGGGGGGGGGGGGGAGGAGGTAATAGAGCTGAAATTGCCAAGTCCATTCTGTGGTGGTGATTCTGATGCGTAATTAAATAAATCTAGCATTTCCATGGCTTGGAACGGCTCAAAGAACTGTTACGGGAGTGATCTGCTCACCAGGAAACTGACACAATTGGATAGACGCGAGTGAAAGTCGCTGGCAGTACGAGGAGGCATTGAACTGGTTGGTTTGTTGAGATGAAGAGAGGATTTACTTTTAATGCCTTTAAGGAAGTTTCGACAATTCAGGAAACAGCGCCGCAATTCAACAGACACAACTGAAAGTTGCTGTACGTGGAGGCTTTGAACCGGATGGTCTGTTGCGATGGAAAGAGAAATTTAATTTTAATGCCTTTAGGGAATTTCTTTGGTCAGTGAGGAACCAGCCGTTTGGATAGACAAAAGTGGAAGTTGCTGATATTGTACGTGGAGGCTTTGCACCGGTTGGTTTGTTGAGATGGAAAGAAATTTACTAATAGTGCTTTTGGGAAAGTTTAGTCATTCTGGATGCTTTTGTTGTGTGAACCAATCGCCGAACGGCCGTCGCCTTTTGCTGGACCTTCCTCCGGACATTACGAGCAATGGTTTGTGGAAGACGAAGTCAGGAACGCCGAACCTTGAAGCAAACACGGGGGACCAAGAAGATTGAACAAACGTCGATGTCATATTTATTTTCACCACCGCCTTTTGACCATATCTATGCATAAACTTTGTAAATCTTTTATAAATTTGCGGGTTTGTCCTGACGTAGGGTTAGAGCTTTAAAATAGCGGAGTAAAGTTTTTGCGTAATGTTTGATAATTCAGTACAGAAAACGCAAAATTCTAGAAAATAGAACCTGTTTTTGATGAATTTGTCTTGCAAAATGCACTTTTTGTTTTTTTAAAGAACAGTGAAAAATGCGGAAAGGGAAAGAGTGGATTGAGAAAAATGCCAAAAGGAAAAAACAGTCGCAATTAAAACAAGACAAGCCCAAAAAATTGCAATTCAAGGCGACAAATCTGTATAACATGTCGTTCTAGCGGTTGGTGCGCCGTTAGGCGCACCTAAACCGCTAGTAGAGAAAAAAAAAAAGCGAATTAATTTTTGTGCAAATCATAACGCCAAAACATTTAAACTTTGACAGAGTTTTTCGACCTTAAACTTTTTTAGGAGTTTTGAAAAATTGGGGGAACAAACTAGAGCTACTACTATATTACCGACTTTTCCTAATTAAGCAAGNCAAATTTTTTCTATTTAAGCTTTCCGACAAATGACTTCTTTGGCAGATCAGCAAGAGCGTGTGGATGGTGTGTTGCTTTCGCTGGCCACGTCCGAAACAATGAAAACCGAACTTCAAAAAAAAAAGAAGAAAGAAACACCACTGATGAACAAAAATAATTCAACAAATAAAACTCTTTTTATTTCCAAAAATTGGCAAGGCGATCATCGCAGCCCCCGAATTGTCCACCACCCGCAGCGAAGTTGGGCCATTTGGTAGTGGACGATGGCCCGGAGGAGGTGGAAAAGCGAATATTGGGGCCAAAGGACGTCGTTGTCAAACTTCACAATACAGCGGGGAGAGCATTGGAGCTGAAACGTGGGGAGAGGGCAAAATTAATAATTTAATTAGAAATAATTTGGAATGCCTTTTTGGGGGATATGAAAAACACAACACCTGTACAGGGGGTGGCCAAATCCGAGGCCCACATGACGTACGATTGAACCAGGGGGAGGATGGTGTCTCCGGACAATTTTTGAAGCATTTTAGCAATAGGAATGGTCCGACCGGCGCCGTCGGGAAAATTTTTTCAAAGATTTAACAAAATTTGTGAAAAAAAAATTCACCTTTATCCCTACGTAAATTGTTGCCAAAAAATTTACGACGTGGTGGGGGGGGGGGTGTCCGTGGCCACCCTTTTGTACAGGTGTGATGAAAAGCGCAAAAAATAAAACAATTAATTCTGAAAGCAATCCATCATAACACACACAAATAGATGTTAAATATTAGTGGAATTTTGAAGACGTTTTTTTAAAAATACAATCAAAAGACGACTTAAAGTTTAATCTTATAAAGCAGTAAATAAAAAATTGAAAATGTTTGCCTGCCAAATTAGAAAATCACTGAGGCGACATTCGCTTGTCCGTATGAGCAAGTCGAGCGGAAGACAGTCGCGCGTGTCCATGCGAGCGGAGAGCAAAGCGGCGTCGATTTTACTGAAAAAAGCTAAATTTGAACGATTCATTAAACGCCGTTGAGCGTTTTTGTTAACTAGATTTTTTTGGCAATATGTTGAAAACAATTTCTTACAACATTTTCGGAAAATTGTAGATTTTGCATCGAAATTCTAAGAATTTGACATTCTTAACCCCCAACCGCCTACGACGCACGTGGAGGGGAGGGGGGGAGGAGGGTCCTAGACCGCCCCGTGTACAGGTAGAAATCAAATGGTAGTTAAAATGTTTTTTTTAAATTTTTAAAACTTTTTGTCCAATGTTCCAGCCTTGACATCGCGACGAATGGCCTCGAAAGCGCGTAAGAGCTCATTCTGCGAGGTGTAGGAAAGGCAAATGTTCAGAAAGATCCTGAAAAATTATCGTCAAATTCGCTTAATAAAACCCTTTGGGCGTTTTCGGTTTAAAAAACAAAAAGCTCTAAATAAGTAGAGCCTATTTTTATTAAAAAATGTTGTCCAACTTTGTATTAGTGCCATCTGCCGGATTGATCCGCTCAATTTCGGCCATCAATTCGCGAATTTTATCCGATAACAGCGACCGATCGCCGAAGAAGCGAATGCCGACGCGACGCTCAATGAGTTTGGACCTGAAAATTCCGATAAAATGTGACTTTTTTGAAGAATGTATTCTTGAAACGCTTTTTACCCAAAATAAAAGCAGAAATCTCTAAAAGTCCACGGAAAAATGTGCGCTATATTTTTGCAGTTTTGGACCAATTTTCTGGTGAACAAAAACAATTTTATGTTTTTTCATTCATAATTATGCTACGTGTGTTCGAGCAGCTGCGTGAAACGTTTCTCGCCCAATGTCATCAGACCGTTCACTTCGTCTTCGGACCTTTAAGTAATGTAAAATAATTTTAAATGTTAAGATCAAAAATGAATTGTCAATACTGAAGTTTTTGGATTTTATAAAAACAAATGAAAGCAAATTTCATATAAAAATGTTTACCGTTTGAAATTTTCGATTGAAAAAGCGAAGACGGTCACCTGAAAGCAAAGAAAAAGTTTCAAACTCAACAGAAAGCTTTGGAATTTAAAAACTTAGAAAGTGATCCAAAAGAGTCCGATTATTTATTAAAAAAACAGATTTGACGGAAAGAGTCGTTAAAACTTCACCAATTGGGCCAATGTGATTATGTTACCAAAAACACAACAAATTTCCAACCTCTTCAACGCCCAACGTGTCGCACCAATCCAAAACCTAAATGCTCAATTTTTAATGCATAAGACAAACTTTGACAAATTGCATTCAGAATGAAAGATTGGTCCGAAAATGAAAAAAAAAAATATTCGTAAGCTTCCTCACAACGAAATGTTTTATTCTGAATAAGAGCCTGGACAATGAAACGTAAAACCATAAAATGAGCATTATAAATTTTGTCCTTTTTACAACATTAGTTCTCATTCCTTCACTTTTGGTATTTTTTTGTTTTATTTATTTATAATTTTGTTTTTAAAGATTTTTGTGCTTTCATCAAGTGGAGAAGTGCCGAATTTGTATCAAGAAATTTCCGATATAATACAAACCTTGGTCAGTTGTACAAATCCGGCGGAATGCCCTTCCATCACTGTGCCCAATTTGCGGTAGCGCGCAAAACGGCGATTTCCGTCCATTACAATGGCAATGTGACGAGGCGTTGGTCCAAGCTGAATGGGAAACAGAAAATTAAAAAAAAAATACATTTTTCTTGTTGAAAAAATCGGGACCCCCATTCTGCATGATTGCCGAGATTTGAACCAATTTTATAGGTAAAATTTCCCTTTTGGATTCTGCGTGGGGTTTGGCCAAATGCATTTTTAACCGCTTTACAAGCATACTTTGACTGCCGACACCAGGAAACGACCCCACCATGACAGTGGTTCATGCCTAAACCAGGTCGGCCCATCAGGAATGGACATCGATAATGAAAATACAAAATGAATGATGAAAGTGATGCGGAGACGAACTCAATTAATGTCAGACGTATTCCCTTCCCGCACTCGTCCCCTGAAATGAAACGAGAAAATGATTAATTTATTCCACAGCGAAAAAGGAAAGATAGAAAATTAGGGAATTTCGGAAGATTCCCTCAACGAAAATTTGGGAAAATGCTCTTTTTGACATTCTCTTAATATCGTTATTACGGTACGGCGGTCTGATGCACGAATCTGCGAAATTTTACGGCGGAAACCACTTTGAAGGTGGCAAAACGTACCATCCTATATTATAATTTAGAGTGTTTGTAACGTTTTTTGAATTTTGTAAGACGTTGCGCCAAGAGTTGAGGATGAAGAAGGTTAGACACGAGAAATGGAAGAAATAGTGTGGAAAGTGAAGAGACTTTTGACAGAGAAAGAGAGCAAAATGGGTGAGAAAAGAAATGGAGCGTCGCAAGAAGAAATGTGTACTTAAAGTGGAAAATTGCGAGAGCCAGTCATTTCAGTGATGTTTTTTAGTTGTTTTTTTGTGATTAGATTTTTTTTCTTTTGTTTTCGAAATTTTCTTTTTTTTTAGCGGCGAAAAGATCTATATTGGTTGATTTGTTAGTCTCTCTGTTTAGTTAAATTGAAAAAGAAGAATTCTGTATTGGACTAAGACGGAAGTGTGCGTTGGCGCTTCCGTCTGAATTGCTTGAACAAATGGTAAATAGATTTTATGGAAGGCCGATTCAGATTATGGTTTACTCTTCTTTAGATGCCAACAATGGCCGCGGACAGTTGCCTTTCAACTTTGGAATGAATTGCAAATGTCAACAAGAAGAACTACAAAGCAGGATCAAGCAGTTGGAGCGGGAGAAGAACAACAGGTGGGAGGGAATGGAGCGGGGATTGTCAAGCCAATTCTGATGATGGTTATTCTAATGCATAAATAAATTTAGCATGGCTGTTGCGCTGATCAGTGACCGATCCGATGCGTTGGAGGACTTTGGAAGGAATTGCAAATGTCAACAAGAAGAACTACAAAGCAGGATCAAGCAGTTGGAGCGGGAGAAGCACAACAGGTGGGAGGGAATGGAGCGGCGATTGCCAAGCCAATTCTGATGATGGTTATTCTAATGCATAAATAAATTTAGCATGGCTGTTGCGCTGATCAGTGCCCGATCCGATGCGTTGGAGGACTTTGGAAGGAATTGCAAATGCCAACAAGAAGAACTACAAAGCAGGATCAAGCAATTGGAGCGGGAGAAGCACAACAGGTGGGTGGGAATGGAGCAGCGATTGCCAAGCCAATTCTGATGGATGGTGACTCTAATGTATAAATAAATTTAGCATGGTTGTTGCGCTGATCAGTGCCCGATCCGATGCGTTGGAGGACTTTGGAAGGAATTGCAAATGCCAACAAGAAGAACTACAAAGCAGGATCAAGCAGTTGGAGCGGGAGAAGAACAACAGGTGGGAGGGAATGGAGCGGGGATTGTCAAGCCAATTCTGATGATGGTGATTCTAATGCATAAATAAATTTAGCATGGCTGTTGCGCTGATCAGTGGCCGATCCGATGCGTTGGAGGACTTTGGAAGAAATTGCAAAAGCCAACAAGAAGAACTACAAAGCAGGATCAAGCAGTTGGAGCGGGAGAAGCACAACAGGTGGGAGGAAATAGAGCGGCGGTTGCCAAGCCAATTCTGATGATGGTGATTCTAATGCATAAATAAATTTAGCATGGCTTTTGCGCTGATCAGTGGCCGATCCGATGCGTTGGAGGACTTTGGAAGGAATTGCAAATGCCAACAAGAAGAACTACAAAGCAGGATCAAGCAGTTGGAGCGGGAGAAACACAACAGGTGGGAGGGAATGGAGCGGCGATTGCCAAGCCAATTCTGATGATGGTGATTCTAATGCATAAATAAATTTAGCATGGCTTTTGCGCTGATCAGTGGCCGATCCGATGCGTTGGAGGACTTTGGAAGGAATTGCAAATGCCAACAAGAAGAACTACAAAGCAGGATCAAGCAGTTGGAGCGGGAGAAGCACAACAGGTGGGAGGGAATGGAGCGGCGATTGCCAAGCCAATTCTGATGATGGTGACTCTAATGTATAAATAAATTTAGCATGGCTGTTGCGCTGATCAGTGACCGATCCGATGCATTGGAGGACTTTGGAAGAAATTGCAAAAGCCAACAAGAAGAACTACAAAGCAGGATCAAGTTTGTGCTAATTGTCAGTATTTGTATTTAATTGCTTATTGATTTTAGACGTTTCTCGATGTCTCCGCGCTTGTCGATCATTTTCTTAAGAGGCGGCGAACGCAATGAAGAAAGATTTTAAATTCACAATCAAATAGTAATAAAGTCATTCATATTCCATTTGCATTTTATTTCACCGTATTTTGTACGGACTTATCTTTGATTTTTCTGTAGGATAATGACTTCAGGTGCCTATTCAGACAAATACGCATACAACTGGACTGCTCAGATGGGATAGACAATGGAAATAGACGTAGAAATTTAGACGTAGACGAAGTCGTTAGAAATAGAAAAAGAAAACAAGTATTTGAAGAGCACAATTATGCCAAAAGACGTGAAATTGAATTTGAATTTGTTATTGAAAATAGACATTTGAATAATAGGTTCATGCATATGATTGTTGACGAGCAGCGCCCTGGCCCATCAGGTTTTGTTCCGAGCACAAATGTTTTAGAAAATAGAATTGAAAAATTGCCCATGACTGTAGCGCAAAGAACTGCAAGATTTAGAGCAAATGAGTCAGTTATAGATAAGCAAAAGAGATTAGAACATGTTAGAAATAGAATAAAAGTCCGCAGACAAGGAGTGATTCAGCTTTATGCAGCAGAGAATCATGTAAATGCATTAGAACACAGACTTAGCCAAATGAGTATTTGCTGCATGCATTGTGCAGCATTACACTTTGTAGAAGAAAAAGTCAATGGAAAAGGCACTTCTTTTGGAGATTGTTGTCATCATGGAAAAGTTTTTTTGCCACAGGTACCTGAGCAGGATTTTCCTGAAGTTTTAAGGGATTTGTTCCTAAAATTAGACGCAAGACATGTGAATTTTTTTGAAAACATTAGACATTTGAATAGCAGCATTTCATTCGCGTCAATGAATCCGCTTAGATATAGATATCCGAATAACAGAGGACCATATTGTTTTCGCATTTATGGCCAGATTTATCATAGAATGAATTTAGCATTGAATCCAGATAATGGCGATGAACCTGCTTACGGGCAGATTTTCATCGTGGACACCGAACAAGCAATAAGAGCGATGGGCCAGGCCAACGCTAGCGTGGATATTCAATTGCTTAGAACTGTGTATCATGTGCTAAGAAATTTGAACCCATTTGCTGAAGCTTATATGATGATGAAAGAGGAAGAAGATGATGAATTAGAAAAAGCAAAAAGAGAAAACAGAGAACCAGCAGAGATCAAACTTTTGTTTGAAACTGGAAAACAGTTAAACAGGCGATTAGGGTACAACGTACCAAGAGCAAATGAAGTAGCAGCTGTTTATGTTCCTGGAGCTGATGGTGAAGTGCCAGAAGCTAAAGTTGTAGTGAGAGAACGAGGCAAAGAGTTGAAGATTTTGAATAGTACTGATGCGATGGTCACACCAATGACGTACCCGTTGTTTTATCCGCGCGGTACCTTTGGCTGGCATCCTGAAATAAAGCAAAGAAATAGTAATAGAAGAGTAACAAGACTTCAGTATACGAGTTATACATTAGCAATAAGAGAGAAAGAGTTCAATCCGATTTTATACGGAGGAAAACTATTTCAGCAGTATTGTGTAGATGAATATGTTAAAATTGAGGGAGACAGAATGAGATGGATTAGAAATAATCAGAAAAAGATTTGTGCTGAAGCATATAAGAATATTGACAACATTTTGTTGAGAAGAGCCCAAGAAACAGGTTTGCCACTTGGGAGAAAGGTTATTCTGCCTCCAAGTATGACAAACAGTCCAAGATATGTTGAGAAGCATTTTCAAGATGCTATGGCTGTGGTCAGACGGTTTGGTAAACCCGATCTGTTTCTGACCATGACATGTAATCCGCAATGGAGTGAAATAATAGACAATATGTTTCATGAACAAGTGTCAAGTGATCGTCCAGATTTAGTTGTTCGAGTATTTTATCTGAAAGTCAAAGCGATTATGAATCAGATTACAAAGACAAAGATTTTTGGTGAAGTTATTGCATGGATGTATCCGGTGGAGAACCAAGGAAGGGGACTGCCGCACATTCATTTGCTTTTGACATTGTCGGAAGATGACAAATTAATAACAGGAGAAGATGTAGAAAAAAGAGGAATTAGTGCAAAAATACCAGACAAAGACGAAGAGCCAGAATTATATGCGTTAGTAAAAAAGTTTATGGTCCATGGCCCATGCGGTGATTTAAATCCAAATTGCCCGTGCATGGAAGAGACTTTGAACGAGGATGGATTAAAGATTAGAAAATGCTCCAAGGCTTATCCAAAAGCGTTCCAAGCCGAGAATGTAGTATTAGAAAATGGTTTAGCATTGTATGCAAGGCCAAATGATGGAAGGACTGTTGAAGTACGTGTTAATGGAAGAAGAATTGAATTGGACAATAGATGGGTTGTGCCGCACAATCTGTATTTGCTAAAAATGTTCAAGTGCCATATTAATTTGGAAAAAGTTAATAGTGTTAGTTCTGTGAAATATTTGCATAAGTATGTGCATAAGCCACCAGACAGAGCAAGACTAGAATTGGAATCAAAAAATGATTATGACGAAGTGAAAGAGTTCATTGATGCAAGATATGTGTGTCCGCAAGAAGCTGTGTGGAGAATTCTAGAATTGCCTATGTATGACAGAAGCCACAGTATAATGTCTTTGTCTGTGCATCTACAAGGTGAACAGATTTGTTATTTTGATGAGAATATGACGGAAGAAGAGATCAGAGATAAGATTAACAATGGTTCAGAGTTAATGGCCTATTTTGAACTGAACAAGACAAATGCTTTAGCAAAGACTTTGTTGTATCATCAGATACCTGAGAAATTTTGCCTAAAGAAAGGCAAATGGACTGAGAGAAAGGCACATTTCAACACAATCGGTCGTATGGTGAAAGTGTCGCCGGCTGAGCCGGAAAGATACCACCTGCGGCTGTTGCTGTTGAATGTGAAAGGCGCTTGCTCTTTTGATGAGTTGAAGACAATTAGAAATTTGGACGGTTCGGTGAAAGTCTGCACAACTTTTGCTGAAGCCTGTCTTGAAAAAGGTTTGATTAGAAATGATGAAGAATGGAAAAGGGCATTAGAAGAAGCTGAAAGTTTTGAAATGCCGTGGAAATTGAGAGATTTCTTTGCATTGATATTAGTCCATTGCAATCCGGCTAAACCCGAGGAGCTTTGGGAAATGTTTAAGGAATCCTTGTCCGAGGATTTTAGCAGGAGTTTTAGGCAAGAAATTGCTTATGCTAAAGCTTACAGAGAAATAGCGCTTAGCATTAGGAAGGCTGGGAAAACACTTGCTGATTTTCCATCCATGGAACAGATAAATGTGGATGAAGATATAGAACAGGCATTTAATGCAGCAGAAGAACTTGATCAGGGTGTAAGAGCCTTTGATTTGATGTATGATGAACAGAAAATAGTAACTGATGAAATTTTGATCAGAATTAGAAATCCAGTAAATGAGCCCGCGTTCTTCTTTCTAAGTGGACCGGGTGGAACAGGGAAAAACGCATGTGAATAAGACAATTGTGCATTTGCTTAGAGGTGAGAAAAAGAAAGTGAGTACTATGGCTTTCACCGGCATGGCAGCAACTTTGTTGCCTGCGGGGAGAACATTGCATAATAGATTTGGTCTGTCTTTAGACATGAGCAATTCGAACATTAGCCCAAGGTCAAAGGCTTGGCAAGAGCTAAAGGAAACAGATTTGTTTATTTGTGATGAAGCGCCTATGATTAATAAGCGCGCGATGAGAACATTAGACGAGAAATTGAAAGAGATCATGAACAATGATATAGCTTTTGGTGGTAAAGTTATGCTTTGGACGGGCGACTTTCCGTCAAACGCTTCCAATTCAGAAGCATGCCACTAGGTCAGAGTTGGTCAATTCGACCATAAAAAGAAGTGAATATTGGAGAACAGCGAAAAAGTACAAATTGACAAAGAATATGAGAGCTCTGGAAACAGAGCAGACATTTGCCTAAAGACCTTTTAGAAATAGGCACTGGAAAATGGAACAATGAAAATGACGAGATCATATTGCCTGAGGGTTGCATAAGCAATGGTGATTTAGCCGAAGAAATATTTGGAAACTTCATTGTTTCTGAGAATTGGAATGAGATGGCAAAAAGTGCCATTTTAGCACCAAAGAATTTGGATGTTAGTGAATTAAACAAGAAAGTGTTAGATATGATGCCTGGAGAAGAAACAGTAGTACATAAGCATTGATCGTGCTGAAGACGAGAATAGGCAAAGAGCAGATGAATATTTAGATGAGTATTTGAATGCATTGAACCCCTCGGGGTTTTCAAAGCATGAGTTGAAATTAAAGAAAAATGCAATTGTTATGCTAATTAGAAATATGAACATTGAATTAGGTCTCTGTAATGGAGCTAGAATGAAAGTTGAAGAAATGCGCAAGAATTTGATAGTGTGTAAGATTTTGACCGGAGATAAGGCAGGGCAGACGGTGTACATTCCTCGGATCACACTTTGCTGTGCCGAGGAGTACCCATTTGACCTGCATAGGCACCAATTCCCATTGGTGTTAGCATTTGCAATGACAATTAATAAGGCTCAAGGCCAAACCCTTGAGCGAGTAGGAATTGATTTAAGAAAAGAAGTTTTTAGCCATGGGCAATTGTATGTGGCTCTTTCGAGAGCTAGGGCTTGGAATATGTTGAGAATTAGATTAGATTATAGTAATTTAGATAGAAAGGTGAAGAATGTAGTCTATAAAGAACTTTTAGACGAAGATGATTGATTAGTTCTTAGTTAAAATGAAAAAAGAACTGTATTAGACATTGGCGCCTCCCTGTGAACTGCTTGAACAAAGGGTAATTGTTTTTATTTAAGACCGAATCAGGTTATGGTTTACTCTCCCTTTAGATGCTCACAATGGCCGCGGACAGTTGACTTTCGACTTTGGAAAGGATTGCAAAAGCCAACAAGACGAACTACAAAGCAGGAACAAGCAGTTGGGCGGAGAGAGGCACAACAGGTGGGGGGGGGGGGGGGAGGAGGTAATAGAGCTGAAATTGCCAAGTCCATTCTGTGGTGGTGATTCTGATGCGTAATTAAATAAATCTAGCATTTCCATGGCTTGGAACGGCTCAAAGAACTGTTACGGGAGGGACTCGGCTCACCAGGAAACTGACGCAATTGGATAGACACGAGTGAAAGTCGCTGGCAGTACGTGGAGGCGTTGAACTGGTTGGTTTGTTGAGATGGAGAGAGGATTTACTTTTAGTTCCTTTAGGTATGTTTTGTCAATCAGAAAACAGCGCCGCAATTCAACAGACACAAGTGAAAGTTGACAAAAGTGGAAGTTGCTGACATTGTACGTGGAGGCTTTGCACCGGTTGGTCTGTTGAGATGGAAAGAGAATTTTAACTTTTAATGCCTTTAGGGAATTTCTTTGGTCCGTGAGGAAACAGCCGTTTGGATAGACAAAAGTGGAAGTTGCTGACATTGTACGTGGAGGCTTTGCACCGGTTGGTTTGTTGAGATGGAAAGAGAAATTTACTAATAGTGCTTTTAGGAAAGTTTAGTCATTCTGGATGCTTTTGTTGTGTGAACCAATCGCCGAACGGCCGTCGCCTTTTGCTGGACCTTCCTCCGGACATTACGAGCAATGGTTTGTGGAAGACGAAGTCAGGAACGCCGAACCTTGAAGCAAACACGGGGGACCAAGAAGATTGAACAAACGTCGATGTCATATTTATTTTCACTACCGCCTTTTGACCATATCTATGCATAAACTTTGTAAATCTTTTATAAATTTGCGGGTTTGTCCTGACGTAGGGTTAGAGCTTTAAAATAGCGGAGTAAAGTTTTTGCGTAATGTTTGATAATTCAGTACAGAAAACGCAAAATTCTAGAAAATAGAACCTGTTTTTGATGAATTTGTCTTGCAAAATGCACTTTTTGTTTTTTTAAAGAACAGTGAAAAATGCGGAAAGGGAAAGAGTGGATTGAGAAAAATGCCAAAAGGAAAAAACAGTCGCAATTAAAACAAGACAAGCCCAAAAAATTGCAATTCAAGGCGACAAATCTGTTTATAACATGTCGTAGTGATCGTCCAGATTTAGTTGTTCGAGTATTTTATCTGAAAGTCAAAGCGATTATGAATCAGATTACAAAGACAAAGATTTTTGGTGAAGTTATTGCATGGATGTATCCGGTGGAGAACCAAGGAAGGGGACTGCCGCACATTCATTTGCTTTTGACATTGTCGGGACATGATAAATTGATAACAGGTGAAGATGTTGAAAAAAGAGGAATTAGTGCAAGCATCCCAGACAAAGACAAGGAACCAGAACTATATGCGTTAGTAAAAAAGTTTATGGTCCATGGCCCTTGCGGTGATTTAAATCCAAATTGCCCGTGCATGGAAGAGACTTTGAACGAGAATGGATTAAAGATTAGAAAATGCTCCAAGGCTTATCCAAAAGCGTTCCAAGCCGAGAATGTAGTATTAGAAAATGGTTTAGCTTTGTATGCCAGGCCAAATGATGGAAGAACTGTTGAAGTACGTGTAAATGGAAGAAGAATTGAATTAGACAATAGATGGGTTGTGCCGCACAATCTGTATTTGCTAAAAATGTTCAAGTGCCATATTAATTTGGAAAAAGTTAATAGTGTTAGTTCTGTTAAGTATTTGCATAAGTATGTGCATAAGCCACCAGACAGAGCAAGACTGGAATTAGAATCAATAAATGATCATGATGAAGTGAAAGAGTTTATTGATGCAAGATATGTGTGCCCGCAGGAAGCTGTGTGGAGAATATTAGAATTGCCTATGTATGACAGAAGCCACAGTATAATGTCTTTGTCTGTGCATCTGCAAGGTGAACAGATTTGTTATTTTGATGAGAATATGACGGAAGAAGAGATCAGAGATAAGATTAATAATGGTTCTGAGTTAATGGCTTATTTTGAAGTGAACAAGTCAAATGCTTTAGCGAAGACTTTGTTGTATCATCAGATACCTGAGAAATTTTGCCTAAAGAAAGGAAAATGGACTGAGAGAAAGGCACATTTTAACACAATTGGTCGGATGGTGAAAGTGTCGCCGGCTGAGCCGGAAAGATACCACCTGCGGCTGTTGCTGTTGCATGTGAAAGGAGCATGCTCTTATGATGAGTTGAAGACAATTAGAAATTTGGACGGTTCGGTGAAAGTCTGCACAACTTTTGCTGAAGCCTGTCTTGAAAAAGGTTTGATTAGAAATGATGAAGAATGGAAAAGGGCATTAGAAGAAGCTGAAAGTTTTGAAATGCCGTGGAAATTGAGAGATTTCTTTGCATTGATATTAGTCCATTGCAATCCGGCTAAACCCGAGGAGCTTTGGGAAATGTTTAAGGAATCTTTGTCCGAGGATTTTAGCAGGAGTTTTAGACAAGAAATTGCTTATGCTAAAGCTTACAGAGAAATAGCGCTTAGCATTAGGAAGGCTGGGAAAACACTTGCTGATTTTCCATCCATGGAACAGATAAATGTGGATGAAGATATAGAACAGGCATTTAATGCAGCAGAAGAACTTGATCAGGGTGTAAGAGCCTTTGATTTGATGTATGATGAACAGAAAATAGTAACTGATGAAATTTTGATCAGAATTAGAAATCCAGTAAATGAGCCCGCGTTCTTCTTTCTAAGTGGACCGGGTGGAACAGGAAAAACGCATGTGAATAAGACAATTGTGCATTTGCTTAGAGGTGAGAAAAAGAAAGTGAGTACTATGGCTTTCACCGGCATGGCAGCAACTTTGTTGCCTGCGGGGAGAACATTGCATAATAGATTTGGTCTGTCTTTAGACATGAGCAATTCGAACATTAGCCCAAGGTCAAAGGCTTGGCAAGAGCTAAAGGAAACAGATTTGTTTATTTGTGATGAAGCGCCTATGATTAATAAGCGCGCGATGAGAACATTAGACGAGAAATTGAAAGAGATCATGAACAATGATATAGCTTTTGGTGGTAAAGTTATGCTTTGGACGGGCGACTTCCGTCAAACGCTTCCAATTCAGAAGCATGCCACTAGGTCAGAGTTGGTCTATTCGACCATAAAAAGAAGTGAATATTGGAGAACAGCGAAAAAGTACAAATTGACAAAGAATATGAGAGCTCTGGAAACAGAGCAGACATTTGCCAAAGACCTTTTAGAAATAGGCACTGGAAAATGGAACAATGAAAATGACGAGATCATATTGCCTGAGGGTTGCATAAGCAATGGTGATTTAGCCGAAGAAATATTTGGAAACTTCATTGTTTCTGAGAATTGGAATGAGATGGCAAAAAGTGCCATTTTAGCACCAAAGAATTTGGATGTTAGTGAATTAAACAAGAAAGTGTTAGATATGATGCCTGGAGAAGAAACAGTATACATAAGCATTGATCGTGCTGAAGACGAGAATAGGCAAAGAGCAGATGAATATTTAGATGAGTATTTGAATGCATTGAACCCCTCGGGGTTTTCAAAGCATGAGTTGAAATTAAAGAAAAATGCAATTGTTATGCTAATTAGAAATATGAACATTGAATTAGGTCTCTGTAATGGAGCTAGAATGAAAGTTGAAGAAATGCGCAAGAATTTGATAGTGTGTAAGATTTTGACCGGAGATAAGGCAGGGCAGACGGTGTACATTCCTCGGATCACACTTTGCTGTGCCGAGGAGTACCCATTTGACCTGCATAGGCACCAATTCCCATTGGTGTTAGCATTTGCAATGACAATTAATAAGGCTCAAGGCCAAACCCTTGAGCGAGTAGGAATTGATTTAAGAAAAGAAGTTTTTAGCCATGGGCAATTGTATGTGGCTCTTTCGAGAGCTAGGGCTTGGAATATGTTGAGAATTAGATTAGATTATAGTAATTTAGATAGAAAGGTGAAGAATGTAGTCTATAAAGAACTTTTAGACGAAGATGATTGATTAGTTCTTAGTTAAAATGAAAAAAGAACTGTATTAGACATTGGCGCCTCCCTGTGAACTGCTTGAACAAAGGGTAATTGTTTTTATTTAAGACCGAATCAGGTTATGGTTTACTCTCCCTTTAGATGCTCACAATGGCCGCGGACAGTTGACTTTCGACTTTGGAAAGGATGCAAAAGCCAACAAGACGAACTACAAAGCAGGAACAAGCAGTTGGGCGGAGAGAGGCACAACAGGTGGGGGGGGGGGGGGGGGGGGAGGAGGTAATAGAGCTGAAATTGCCAAGTCCATTCTGTGGTGGTGATTCTGATGCGTAATTAAATAAATCTAGCATTTCCATGGCTTGGAACGGCTCAAAGAACTGTTACGGGAGTGATCTGCTCACCAGGAAACTGACACAATTGGATAGACGCGAGTGAAAGTCGCTGGCAGTACGAGGAGGCATTGAACTGGTTGGTTTGTTGAGATGAAGAGAGGATTTACTTTTAATGCCTTTAAGGAAGTTTCGACAATTCAGGAAACAGCGCCGCAATTCAACAGACACAACTGAAAGTTGCTGTACGTGGAGGCTTTGAACCGGATGGTCTGTTGCGATGGAAAGAGAAATTTAATTTTAATGCCTTTAGGGAATTTCTTTGGTCAGTGAGGAACCAGCCGTTTGGATAGACAAAAGTGGAAGTTGCTGATATTGTACGTGGAGGCTTTGCACCGGTTGGTTTGTTGAGATGGAAAGAAATTTACTAATAGTGCTTTTGGGAAAGTTTAGTCATTCTGGATGCTTTTGTTGTGTGAACCAATCGCCGAACGGCCGTCGCCTTTTGCTGGACCTTCCTCCGGACATTACGAGCAATGGTTTGTGGAAGACGAAGTCAGGAACGCCGAACCTTGAAGCAAACACGGGGGACCAAGAAGATTGAACAAACGTCGATGTCATATTTATTTTCACTACCGCCTTTTGACCATATCTATGCATAAACTTTGTAAATCTTTTATAAATTTGCGGGTTTGTCCTGACGTAGGGTTAGAGCTTTAAAATAGCGGAGTAAAGTTTTTGCGTAATGTTTGATAATTCAGTACAGAAAACGCAAAATTCTAGAAAATAGAACCTGTTTTTGATGAATTTGTCTTGCAAAATGCACTTTTTGTTTTTTTAAAGAACAGTGAAAAATGCGGAAAGGGAAAGAGTGGATTGAGAAAAATGCCAAAAGGAAAAAACAGTCGCAATTAAAACAAGACAAGCCCAAAAAAATTGCAATTCAAGGCGACAAATCTGTTTATAACATGTCGTACTTCTAGCGGTTGGGCGCCGTTAGGCGCACCTAAACCGCTAGTAGAGAAAAAAAAAAGCGAATTAATTCTTGTGCAAA